>CM062817.1:1554794943-1555281719 GCA_031772625.1 Pinus tabuliformis
TTTTATGTTTTTTTTAATCTAGAAAAAATAAAAAATGTTATTAGATAAGTTTTATTGACATCTAACCATTTAATTTATATAGTTATATTATTTTAATAATATTTTTAATGATATAATAAAATTTTACACAATATAAATTAAATTTTTTAATATAATATTGTGAATTTAAAAATCAAAATATGATTTAAATTTATTTTTCATATAAATTTTTTTATATATTTATAAAAAATATTATTTTAAAAATAATTTGAAATGATTTTTTTGGTTAAAAGATAATGTTTTTTAAATTAATCTCTAATACTTATCAAATTTAAAGTTTCGGTAAATTTCTATTAATATTTTTTAATTATATTAAATATAATATAATATTTTAATTTTAATTTGAAAATATTTTAAAAAGTAATAATATGTTCGATTTTTTATATAACTTTATAAACTAAATATAAAAATATAAGTATATAAGTATATAAATGGTTTGTTTTGATGATGATGATGATGATGATGATGATGATGATGATGATGATGATGATGATGATGATGATGATGATGATGATGATGATGATGAAACGATCGCTGAGACCAAACATTGGTATATCGGACCTAAAGAAACCAATTATTATTTTGATTTAAGATTTTATTCCTATGCTCAAAAAGCTTGGAGAGAAGCCTCCCGATCTCACTAAAATTTTGACATTCTAAAAGGCTAGGAAGGTCAGTATTGTAACAAAGATTGTGAAACTGAGATCTAATGTGGTTGTACGTGGGGCACTCTAAGAGGAAGTGGTTTTCATCCTCATTGTCCCTATTCTCACATATATGGCAGATGCTTTCCATCCATGGCATTTTAGGAACTGCCAATGACCTATTTCACTATGGAGCTCATGAGAATTTGTTCTAATCTTTGCTATATAATTTTCTTCTTTGAGCTAGTTAAAATAGATAGATACTTTTGATCTTCTAGGGTGGGGTTGATGACCATTTTAGAATAACTTAATTTTCTTTTAGCTGCTAAATCTTTCTCACACCACATTTTTTCTTTGAACTTAGACGTAATAGTATCTTTAATCTTATTTATGTTTTGCAACGCATCATTCTCGTTGACCTCCCAATAGTTTAACCAGGCCCTTGTGTCTTTATGCCACCCTCGATTGAGCCTTAGGTGGTTTTGGCTGTAATTTAAAGCTAGCTTAGGAAGTCTATGAACATCTATGTTATTGAGTTTGTGCTTGTACAGCAGAAACCTAATCATAGCTAGGCTCTCAATAGGGGAAATAACTGCTTCTATAAGGAGAATAGGATAGGGTGTATTACTTTTAATTTTTAGGTTATAAGTTATAAAATGCTTCTAGATTTGCTCAATCTTTCTCCATGATTCTCTGGAGATGCTGCAACCCCAAACCTCACGGCCATATAAGATAATAGGAGTGACTAAAGTTTCAAAGAGGAACTTCTTTTTATCCCACATAACGAGGTTTCTTGTTTTACAATTATTTTCAAGACCAAAATAAGCTTTCCACCCCCCATTAATCCTTTTCTCAATGCTATGGTTCCAGTTGAGCTTGTGATGAATATCAATTCCTAGGTACTTGTAAGAATACACTTCCTCCAAGTTATTATTGTCATACATAAAATTGGCATAAGTGTCCTTCTTGGATTTGATAATCATAACTTTTGTTTTGTCAGTGTTAACAATCATACCCATGGTAGAGCATAAATCCTTAAGAAGCTTGAGTTTCTTATCAAGATCAGATGGCCACCTTGCCAAAAGAACAATATCGTCAGCATAGAGAAGAAGGATGACGACTATCCCAACTAAGATTGTGCCATCACATCCCTATTCCTCTAAATAGCCATCAAGCTTATCAATGTAAATGCCAAATAGGGTAGGGGAGAGGGGGCAACCTTTCTATAAAGATACAAAATTATTTTATTTTAAAAATTACAAAATTAACGTTAATTCAATATAATTGTTATATAGAGTTAAGATTAATAAAATGATGATTAATGTCTATAAAAACCACTATGGATTTAACTACAAAACTTCTCTAACAATCCATGTTTTATTAAAGGCATCCTAGTGGATGCACCCAACCATGTAGTTATGATTTGAATAGTATTCCTTAAGAGTGTAGTTATGATCTTAAAAGCTTTATATATCTTTAGTCACTATACTCATTAAAATATTAATTATGTTCATAAATTTATTGGAATTTTGAATTTTAAAAATATATATATGTTTAATTTTTATTTTAAGTATTATAAACAAAATATAATAATTCAAAAATTTATCCTTTAATTTTACAAATATATTATTGTAAAAAAAGTAAAGTAATAGAGAGGTTGTTAACCAATCAATCTAAATTCTTATTTGTTCTCCTAATGCTAAGTTTTTAGTCGTAATCTCTTTTTGGTTATTTAGTTCTATATGCACGTGAGTTAAATAGGGACATTGGCTCTCTCCGCTATATATATAAGTTTATTTCAATTCCAAGTTCATTTCGAGATTGTCTCATATGTTGACTTATGATTTAAATTTGGCTATTGGTTTCCCCTAACATGTCACAAAGTCTTTACTGTTATCATTCTTCATTCTTTCAAGTCATTGTTGGACAATGATTGAACTTTGGTATGATTTGAATTTGGCCACTTGTTTCCCCTCTATTGGGATTGCATGCCACAAACTCTATGGTTCTCATATCTAGATCTTTTAGCTCAACTTTGGACAATGCTAGTTATGGTCTGAATCTTGCTATTGGTTTCCCTTAGCATGAAACAAACTCTATATCATTGTAATGATTCATTCTCTTAACTCATTATCACGTAATGATTGAAATTTTCTATGGTTTGAATTTGTCCATTGGTTTCCCCTCTATTTGGGTTGCATGCCGCAAACTCTCTATGGTTTTCATGTCTTTCTCTTTTAGCTTAGTTTTGGACAACGGTTGTAACATACACCAATAAACCTTTTGTAAAAACACATAGGATTAGACAATTTTCTCATAATTTACTAGCATGCAAATTCTAAATCACTTATTCCATACCCTTAACTAACCATTACATAGAATATTCATCATTACATAGACTAACTTTAGGAATGGAATAATAAGTTACATAACCATAACAACCATTATTACAATATATTAACATAAATCTCCTTGTTGTAATCTTACATCATTATCACCATTCATTTAATTAGGCTAGTTAATCAAATGTTTGATGATGTAAGTTTTAACTTCATGTAAGGAAGCAATGACATTAGAATGGCACAATAGACAAACACATCAATAGACACCAATAAACCCTAGAAACTCTATAGGGAAAAACTAGAAAACATTTTATTTTATTAAACGTCTCGTTAGGGTGTTCACCCCTAACTCAATGGTTGTAAGGGAGTGCATCCCTTTGTCATAAAATATTACAAAGAAATATAATCTTAAATACAACATAACTAGCTAGAAGCTATTACATTAATCATGATATCAATTACCCACAAACCCTTGAAAATTATGTCTTTGTGGCCTGGTTGCTTCCGTCAATGGATTATCCTACTATTGAAATTCCTTCAATTGTGTGGACCACTATTTATTTGTTTGTCCTTCACATGACGTACAATCCTTTGCTACAAACACTAGTATTAGTAAACCCTAATATCCAAATAATAAATATTTTACTAGTTATGCTTCAAGCACCTTCTGATGCGCATAATTAGAACACATACAAAGTTTTGAGACATGCCTCTTATTAACACCACACATGGATTAATTAAAATTACATAACTATAAAAACATTTTTATTTATATTTACATGTGTCTGTGTTGAGCACAACCCAACTTGGCTAGATTTTGGGTAGATTTTGGTAAGAAATCCAAGTTTTGTGGAAGTGCACAGTAGAAAGGATGTCGCAGAGTACGAAGTGAACCGCATAGTAGAGCAGCAGAGCACGATGAAGACCGCACAGAAAACTCACTGTGCAGCATTAGAGCTTTGCGACAAATCCCATTCCTTTTTGTAAAAGCATTAAAATATTGTAAAGTTGTGGGTTTTGGGCCATAGCCCCTCGTATTTCAGAAGCCATGGTATTGGGTCCATGGTAATTTAACGATGTGAATCCCTCATGTAATAGTATATATAGGGATAAATAATAAATAAGGAAACCATCAAAAGATGTATTGGGACAGATCTAGGTCTGTGTGATACCTTTGTGGTCTGTATTTTGGAGGACGGGAAAGGCTCCGTAGCTGTGCTCGCAAAGGCCTAGGTCTGCATCTTAGTGCACATACCGTATTAAGATGGCTCGTAAATGCATGGGTTGATCAGCCCGACGCTTAGAGTGAGCAGGGTGATCATCCAAATAGGGTTGTTTGATGTGCTTGATTTCATGGAAAGCGTAGTCCATCGCATGTTAAAATGTGGCCCTGCATTCTTTAACCTGAAAGGGAGCTTTTTATAAGAAAAGTACCCAGGGGAAAATAAATGTGGTTTTAGGTTTGTCTTCCAGGAGAATTTTGATCTGATTATAACTCAAGAATCCATCCATGAATGAATAAATATCACAACCAATGCAGTCATCAACAATCTTGTCAATAAACGGGGTCGAGTAATTGTCCTTTAGACAAGATCGATTTACATCCTGATAATCAACACATACTCAGATCGTGCTTTGTTTCTTCATGACAAGGGTAGTGTTCCATACCCAATTAGTTAAAGGAACGGGGTATATGAAACCATCCCAAATAAGCTTTTCAATTTCATATTTTATCCCAACACCCTTCTTGGGATGGACCAAATGGAGGCACTGCCGGATGGGTTGGGCATTAGGGTACGTCTTGATTTTGTGCACTAATATATTCTAGTTGATAACTACCATTTCCTCGTATGTATAGGCAAAGACATCTCTAAACTCACGAAAATGGGCTCGATTAATCTTGACTTCAGATGAAGTGCAAGATGTTTTGATGTATAAATTTTTGAATATTCCTAGTTTAATCGAAATATCAAGAGGAATGGTTTCTTTGATATTCGAAATGTTCTTTTCTGAGTTGATCTTATGAATGGAAACATAATTTGTAAAGGGTTCGATAAGATTACATAGGTACAAACCACATAAATTATCTTCAATGGTATATAGGAAGGAGGAACGATGATGATGTTCATTCCACAGTGCATCATCTGGCATCATGATCTCCATGATGCTTTCGTCGATAGAGAATGTATTCGAGAAATGACCAAAGTGCATGCCATAATCTAGTGATTCATCTACCCAATTAATTGAAGAAAAAGTATGGGTCTTACATGTCGAGAATATCACTTTCTAATATTTCTCAATGGGGCTAAGTGGAATGCGGTCACCAAAAATTTTGATGCCATTTTCACCAAGGACAATCCATGAATCAGCCAGGATCATAGATGATGATATCATGTTGATATAAACAACCAAAGTGGAGGAGTTGAGAAGGGGAGGGGGAGGGAGTGAAAAATTTCCCATAAGCGATGAATCCTTCTATAAACCAACTCTAAAAAGGTGATAAGAATTTAGGGATTCCCCTACAAGAGGGACACTTCTAGTAACATTGGAATTAGAGACGAAAAAGGTGAGTTTATCTATGGCCATGATTCTGCCTTTATGTGGAAAGGCGATTATTTGGAAGTAAGTCAAAACGATGGTAGCCATATCACAAACCCATGTGTCCCAGTAGAAGATTTTAGTCCAAAGGTCCATCAATAATTTCTACCTCAATAGAGATGGCTTTGCCCCAAATTTCACTTGGAGGGAATTTAGAATCCCACAGGGTTTGTACGTCCTTCCATCAAAGGTTTTTAATATGGTGGATGATTGACTCAGTTGGGGTGAACCAATGGCCTTCCACCAAGAGAAGGACATGATGCAAGTAGAGGCTTCCTCGTCCATAATAGAACGATGAATTTTCTTACCATGGACTATGGCCAAGATCATAAAAGCTAACTGAGCCAGAGTTGAGGGGTATGTTTTTCATGAGATAAAACCACTAGGCTAGAATCCATGGATCGACACATCTGAGAGATGAAAATAAGGCCTTTTTTGTGCGAGGCGGTTTTGCAACACCGCGAGATTCGACATAGCCGAAAGGGACTGAGCGAAGTCTTCAACTGTGTTATAATTTTGAGAAACTCTCGAGGTTGAAAGCAGACTTATGGATAACACCCTTCAAAGGCTTAATAGTCAATTCTGTAGGAACCAGAGCTCGAATAGGATAAGATGAAAGTGGTTTCGAACTGGTAGGTTGATTAGTAGCCTGATTGTTCAATGGATTCGCATTACCATACTCCTTATTCTAAGTGGCCACCATGACATTGGATTTCAGCTTTGAGGAGGAAAGCATCAAAGCTGTGTTAGAGGAAGAGGAATCCCGGGAAAACATATGAGTTTCCCAATTTGGAAATGGGTTGGTTAGCACAGCAGGAGAAGTGGATGATTTAAGAAACTGATTCATTTCAACGTGGTGTGGAAAATCACGTGTAAAGTGATCCTCGTTACAAATCAAACATGGGTATCGAGGCTTTCATTTCTCATCAGAAGATGAATTTGTTTTTTTGTACTGCGGTGAGGTGTCTTTCTTTTTCTTACCTTTACCTTTCTTCTTGCTTCCAGGTTGTTATTGAGACTTGACTTTATCAGATGAGATGACATTTATATCAGAAGAAGAGTTGTAGGAGGATGAGATGGAGAGTTTTGTGTAGGAGAAGCAAGAGAAATCCCAGATGGTTTTCTCACTGACTCCGAACTAGAAGAACCTATAATTCCATTAGTAACATGATATTCTTTAGCAGGTGGCAGAGGAACAATATGAAAAGGTCTCAAAGCATTTGTTATCTTATCATAGAGCGTGCCTGATTGGATATAAACCATATCTAAATTCTGAGTAGGAGCAATAACTTTCTCTTCGGTCACGACTCCATCTTTGGCAATATCTTTTGTTTTGGGAGATAACAAAAATTTGACAAACCATTCCGCTAACAACTAATCGGGAACATAAGTCTTGACCAACTGGTGACGACATCTCCACTCATGAATATGGTCTAAAATGTGAGTAGATTCTGATTGTTTCAAGTTAGTCAATAGTTCTGTTCCAATTTCGTATTTAAAACTGGAAATGTGTGACGAAGGTAGTGGCTAAAGTGTTGAAGTTGTCAAACAATACTCTAGGTAATTCAATATGCCATTTAGTTGTGGTACCCATAAGTGTTTGTTGTAAAACACAGAGTTGGATGGAATCATCATTAAGTCAATTGGATGAACACCATAGATGATACATCACAACATGCATCAATAGGTCTTCTCTTGGATTCCCATTGAATGTTTGGATATTATAAGACAAATTAATGGGAATAATCAACCAGCATGGAAAATAAGTAATGGGGTTGTTAGTAATGAGTTAAATCTAGAATTTCAAGAGTAGTCGCAAAAGGAAACTTCTGATTAAATTTCGTAGGTAGATGACCTAGATATGAAGGGATAGCTTGGGCAACAGGCACCTGTATGTAATACCTATACCTTCTTTAAGGAATCTATCAAAATTAAAAGACATATTCCCTTTTCAAGGAATTTAGCACCATAGCTATTATTATTGCACAAAAGTACACAATGCAAATACACAATCTTTCCCATAATAACTATTATTGTAGATTTCAAACATACCATTTTCTACAAGAAACTAACATTATGGCTATTATACTTGAATGCAAAAATAATATTTTCCAAAATAGTTGTTATCTATGGGCTCAAAAATGTTAACCAAACTACATTCCAATTATAAAGAATAATAGACTAACCACATTTACCCCCAAGCTCAAAACAAAATATAAATAATGAAATATACATATATTAAAGGCTAAGAGTATTCAACCAATCTATGGGTCTCGATATAATATTTTGGAAAAAGTGTTTATCAAAAGGCAGGCATCTTTTTCCATGAACAAACTAAGTGAAACTGTCGTTATTCAATGTCCATACTTGTAATATTGCAACCTTTTTATGCAAATTATAATTATAATAGAATTATAAGAAATACCATGAATTATTTCTTTGTGCATGAGAATCGATGGGAGTCTTCCAAGAAGGGCACTACCGATTAAAAAATAATAAGCTCTAGCACATGCCATATAGTGACGATCACCAACATCTATATAAAATAAGGAAGAGAGATTAATAAACTTAGCTACATGCCCCATCTTTATTCATGTTGACTAGAATGAGTAATAAACTTACTTGATAGAGAAAGTAAACACAATCTGGTGGAACAAACCATCGATATACAATGAGGTTCCCACTCATCGGCTCTAATCCCATCCATCTTGATTCCCATGGTAGCTTTTAACTCATATTTCCTCCATAACATCTACACATCCCTTGCAGAGAAGGGTTTAGCCTTTTCACTCTTGATAAATAGTTGTCATCTTGTATAAAATATAAATTTCATAATTGAGATTTTCCTTATGAAGGATGGGTGCAAAGACTTATTTCACTCGATTGTTACTCGTTATTTTAGTGACTATTGAATCCATTTATTCATCAGTCTATGGAAGAAAATAGTCTCACTATAGAAGACAATTTTCACCAACACAATCAATATAATGAAAGTATATTGCAACATGAGTCAATCAACATCTTTTTTTATCAATCAACATCCTTTTTTATCAATAGTCCTCCCCATCCTTTTTAGAGCATATATTTTATGATGGATAATGAATGAAATAATTTTATGAATAACTCATTTTACTTGTAACTTATTCTTGATAAAATGTATATATATATATATATATATATATATATATATAAATTAAACTAATAATTTTTCACAATATGATCTTTAAGAGAGTTTTAGAGAAGTTTATAGCAACGACATTACATTCTCGCCCCTAAAGAAAATACCATTCTCGATGTTTATCATTAATTTTTACTCATGATATAATAATCAAAACAACCAAAAAGGGAATCCTTCCCTTTTTGAAATGAAGGGTTTTATTTCTAAGAAATACCAATAAGAAAAAACAAAATTATTTTATTCATAGTTATAAGCATTTACAACTACAAAATATGAAATATCTACTTTCCATCACTAAGCCATCTTTCAATTTCATAGAAAAAATAAATAAAGTCTCTATACTGACTCATTATTACTTACCAATTATTCTTGGAATTCATGGTTGCTATATGTAAAAAATTTAACTACAGGTAGTTTCTCATTTGCGACAACCACTCTAAGAGTGGTTTGACAACCTGTCAACAAGCACCTAGGGTGGTTCCATAGCCCCAAGGAAAGCACCCTATAATGTATGATCAACAAATTCAATATAATCACAATAATCACAACATTTTCAATCATTAATTACTTATATAGTGTCACATGATATCTTAATCATAGTACTTCCACAATTACTCAGAGTGCACCTAACTCTCTAATCATCAAAATGATCAACAACTATAATAAGTGCATAATGTCTTAACCCCTACTAAAGAAATTCACTATATAGGTAATACAATAAAGTAAATTACACTTCTAGCAATTCCCTTTTGAGCACTGGACTCCTTTCCTATCAGGATATACATAAAATCCTTACACAATCATAGAGAAAAGTCATTTTCACAAAACAAATAATTGACTAGTTAATTTGTTTTGCTATGATAACCATAGTGGAAAAAGAATGTTCTTACCAACCAATGGGAACTAGTTTTCAAAACTATATTGAGCCATTTTCACATCCATATAACTTTTCCTTGACAAATACCATACCAGGTGTACCTAGGGCTCTCCGACCACACCAAGTATAGCCTAGGATTCCACTTACCACATAGGGTTCAACTTCAAATTCCAATGGCCAAATAGCTCAATAATTCTAATGATTGTACAAAGTCCATAATAGGCTTCCTCTTGGTAGTGTCCTATCCATGGGGAATTTTTGGCATCCTCCAAAAGACTAAAAAATCAACATAGTTTCCTCATGATTTTTCCCCTCTTCACTACCTTGGCCGAGTATTTTCCCTTACATAGACCATTTATCCCTAGGGAAAGGAAATTCAGCCTGAAAACCACCATCGACCCAAGGCTTACTGGCCTTTCACAACTGTCCATAACTATCTAGTATGTGAAATTATCTTTAACACCTTTTGCGTTGTAATTTACATATTCGACCATTTTTGCATGATAATTAAAGAAAAGGGAACATTTATGTACATCATGCATTCATACATGTCCCTTAGCATGGGTCCCATAGTTTTTGTAAAGTTAAATTTGACAGGGAAATTATAACTGACATTTCATATCATGCAACTGGTACTTAATTCAAATTTCCAACATAATTATTAGCATGAAATTTTACAGAAACAATACCAATTTTGCATATCATAACAGGTACCTCCTCATTTGCAGTTGCAAATCACATTGCAACGTTTTTACCTTTCACAGGTTCTTATGTTCCCATTAAGATACCCTCTCTTAATCGCATCAACAAAATTATCGAAAACCGTTTTTAATAAACCATACTTTCTACAAAATACTTTATGAAAAAAAAATTACATTTAAGATGCATTTCACTTTCACATGCATCATAGTAGATATATATTGTTTTTTTTACTTTTCATAAACCATTTCTATGCATTATAGTAAGCATAATAAATAAGGACACATCTTTGAGATGCTACATCCAAGGAATTTTAAAACAAAAGTTTTGATGAAGTTGGTATTCCATTACAAAAGTTAAGGGAATAAGATTTTATTCATTGATATTACCATAGTTATATCTAATCCAAAATGACCTTTCATTTATACATATGCATTTAATAATAAATCATTATGCAACATTGCCAAATTCAAGTCAATCACATAGACATCTCTTGACTAAACAAATTAGTAATGCCAACAGTTTCAAATGTCATCCAAATTTTTGTTTAGTGATGACAATGAAGATGCCACTTGTACACAACATGATAACCATAATATGTAATGTCACTACAATACTCACACACTGAATGAGTTTCTAAAAGATTAAATTAACATATACGTTAGATGTAGGATGCATACCAACTATATTATCATTGAACCATCAATTGTAAAGTTTGAAAAAAACAAGGTAATCAACATCATCTGAATACTACTAGTTATATCTTTAAGCTGGTAGAACATACATAATCTATCTCCTACATACCAATATATTATATTACTATCAAATAATCTTCATTCCTCTCATCGTAGAAACTATCATTTGTGCAAGTTCTTATGCAAAGCCATAAGTCCTGACATAATAATACATTAGTTGGTTTAATGACACTACAATATCATGATATAAGTTCTTAATAAGTTTTGAGAACTTGTAGTAATATATATGCAGTGTATAAATAGCACACAATATTCCGAAAGTTCTTATCAACATCAAGTAATCATGTTTGCAATCATTGTATTTTCTTGCATACAATACTATTATGCATAAAATCCTATGCAAATATTTATTCATTTAAAGCATTGATTTATCATTAATAAGTAGCAATAAAAACAACCCCAAATTCAACGATGTATTGTTACTAATAGACCGACAACATGAAGTAAACTTCCACAACCACTTTGTTTACAACTTGTAATAATCTTTCAATGAAAATTGATTCATGCATATAAATTTAATAGTTAGTCATGCAATACTAACTAATCAATGCTACCAACCATCTTAAATTCAAACATGCCAAGAATAAATCATCATTTAGCCATTACAATCATTGTTTATCTTTAAAATTTGAAGGGGTTCTTTCAACATCTTTTAAAACATTCTATTTTCATCTTTAAGGAAAACCCCCCAAATTTTACATGTATTCGTTATCGCACATAACAATACTTGCATTCATTCTTTATAAGAAGTGCATTGTAACTTTAGTCATGTTCTTTAAAGGCACCATAATCATTATTGTAATAGTATTGCATGCGCAAGTTGGTAGTTAAACCTTACTATCACTACTGGGTGTTCATGTTTCTAAAGCAGAGGTTTTAATCATTTATCCACATAAAGATTCAAATGTCATGACCACAGTTTAAACAAGACATTATCACTTATTATTCTTCACTATAATTATTAACATGCATCATGCATATTATGTCAAATGTAGTTTACTGCATATATCATTATGTAGTTGTGTTAGAATCATACCTGATCTAGTGCCCCCTAGTATCATACCTCTACTTTTCCACTTACGGATTCCCGGAAGGGGCTAGTGTTGCAGCCTTTCCCTCTGATACCACTTGTAACATCCCCTAGTAACATCATGTAAAAATACATAGGATTAGAAGATTTTTACAAAATGTAATAATCTGAATTCACTATTGCATGTTCCTTAACTCACTATTAGACAAAATCATTATCATTAAATTGGCTAAACTTTAAAAATGGATTGGTAAGTCACACAACTTAATAACCATTGTTGCAGTACATTAAGTTAAGCTTCATGATGTAACCTTGCATCATTTCCATTATTCTTTTAACAAGGTTATTTAACCACATATTTGATAATGTAGATGTCACATCATGCAAGGAATCAACATCATTATAATGACACAATTGGCAAACCATAATTGAACACTGATATACCCTATAAACTTCGTAGGGTGAAAACCAACAAACGTTTATTTTTTACTAAATGTTCATGAGGAAGTTAATCCCTCACCCAATGGCTTATAGGGGAGTTCATCCCTTGACCATTGTCATAAAACATTACAAAGAAACCTCATCGTAAATATAACATAACTATCTAGAATGTTATTACAATAATCATGATATCATTTACTCACAAATCCTTGAATCTTACACATAATTTATCTTTCCATAAGTAAAAATATTTTCTTGCAACTGGTACTTGTTAGAAAATTTTGATGTCATGATTGGATAAAATATTAATCAAACCAATAGTAAATATTTATTAATGATGCTTCAAACATCTATTCATGTGCATACATAAAATGTAAACGAAATATCAAGATATGCCTCTTTTAACAAAATTGTACATGCATTCAATCAAAACATGTCTATTTATCTTTACATATGTAGAGTTATGACACATCTCTATTCATCGATAACTTTCTTGTATAAGGTAAAATATATAGTATTACTAGAGCATGCTCACTTGTCCCTATTTCACATGTATCATAAGAAGGGAAACAATTGCATTCTATCTCTATCCACAAACAACATGGTAATATTAAATAACCTCCATGGTTAATACCATATCTTCGCATAAGAAGAGGGAAATTATTTCCAAGATAAATACCACATTAACCATTATTACCCTCGCACAAGTACACATTCTTTTCTAGAAGAAAGCCACTACAACTCTCCATATTCTTTTAAAGGATACTATATATTGTTTTCTAAAATAACTAACACAATATGTATTATTCTTATGCAGGAAATGAATATACGTTTCCATATGCATCTTTTCCAAAAGAGAGTTATTCACAATAACTATTGTACATGCAAATACATCTCTATTCGAATATAAAAGTAACATAATGGTTATCATTTCTTGTAACACATTAGCAATATTTTCATATACTTAAACATTCTATTCAAGGAAAACTAACATGATAGATATTATTTGGTGCACCTCAATTCACGTTATTCTTTCTAAGAACTTAACAAAATAATTTTTATTTATGTGTGTATGAGAACATGTTCTTTTCAAGAAACTATGTATAAAAATAATCACATATTCCTTCAAGAAGTATAAAACAATAGTCATTATTTCCTTGCATGCAAAAACACATATTTATTTTCTAAGAAATAAAAACCATCTTAGTTATTCCTTCATGAATGCAAACGTATGTTTCTTTATCAAGAAATTTGACACAACAATGGTTATTTTCCTGCATGCAATACTTATTTTCTTTTCCAAGTAAACTAAAATACTAACTATTCTTTTATGCATGCAATACCTATATCTTCCTCAAAGTATGCATAAAAAATAAACACATCCTCCATTTTCAAGGAATTTAGTATCATAGATATTATTATTACACACAGATACACAATGAAAATGCATAACCTTTCCCATAATAGTTATTATTCTAACATGCACACTTAATGTTTTCTAAATGAAACTAATGTTAAAGCTATTATACTTGCATGGAAAAAAATAGTTTCCGAAAGAAATCTAGCCCAGTAGTTATTTATCCTTGTGCACATAAGCACATGTCCTTTTCTTACAGAAATTGTCGAAATAATTGTTAACTATGGCCTCAAAAATGTTAACAAAGCTACATGTGAATTATAAGGAATAATAAGCTAAAAAAAATTCCATCAAGCTCAAAATAAAATATAAATAATGAAATATACATAGATTAAAGGTTTTAAATATTCCATCAGTCTATAGGACTCAATCTAATTTCTTGAAGAAAGTGTTTATAAAAAGGCAGGTGTATTTTTTATGAAAATTCTAAGTGATAGCATCTTTATTCAATGTCCATACTTGTAATATTGCATGCTTTTTATGTTAATTTAACAATGCGCAGCAAGGAAAAACAATAACTCAGCAAATAAACCATACATAGAATACACAACAGTTTAATGTGGTTCACCCAACCAATCTGGGCTACATCCACCAAACATAGGCATTGGCAATCTTTATTAATCAAAACAGTAGATTACATAATTAATCAAATCCTCACAAACTCTCACACCACCAAACTATCCGTATGGATACCTATTTTATAGCAAGGAGAATCTAACTGCCTCTCACATCAAATTTAGGATGCATTAATTCTCTCCCAACAACCTGGAGCTAATCTAGCAACAAATTTCTATTGTTGTCACACACTGGGATTTTTGCCTATTTTATTTAAAACGGAAAATCTCAACAATCTCCACCTTGACAACAATCAGCCTGATGCCCTATTTGTTTATTATTTTATCTTTTCTGCAAGCCAAGAGAAGCCAAACACCAATGTAGCTTCTCTAACAAAACTGTTTTCATGAACATGTCTCCACAGTTTTCCTTTGTATGCACCTTTTCAAGAGAGACTCCCCTTTTAGTGATAACCTGTCTTACAAAATGGTACTTAATTGGAATATGCTTTGATTTACTATGATAGGCCGGATTCTTAGCCAAATGTATTGCACTTTGACTATCAAAAAGTAACCTGATGTTGTCCTGTAACCTACCAAACTCACCAAGCAAACCTTTCAACCAAACCACCTCTTTGCAAGCATGTGAAGCAGCAATGTATTCTGCTTCAGTAGTGGATAAAGAACCAATGTTTTGTAGCTTTGACATCCAACTAATAGCTCCACCTGCAAGAGTAAAGACATACCCTGAAGTTGACCTTCTCTTATCCAAATCACCTGCAAAATCAGAATCAACATATCCGCAAACAGATTCACTACTCTTATTGTAAGTAATACAATAACTACTTGTGCCTCTCAAATACCGAAGCACCCATTTCACTGCTGACCAGTGTTCTTTACCCGGATTTGCCATATACCTGCTGACAACCCCAACTACATGTGAAATATCTGGTCGCGTACACACCATCGCATACATCAAACATCCTACTACATTGGCATATGGAATTCGAGACATATAATCCTTTTCTTCATCTGTATTAGGACATAAACTGGAAGAAAGCTTGAAATGGGAAGCTAAAGGGACTGACACAGGCTTCACATTATTCATACCAAACCTCAAAAGTATTTTCTCAACATACTTCTGTTGTGATAGCCATAGCTTACCATTGTTCCTGTCTCTGAAAATCTCCATGCCCAAAATCTGTCTTGCTGCTCCAAGATCTTTAATATCAAATGTCCTTGCCATCTGAGTCTTCAACCTGTTGATTTCATCAATGCTTTTGCTTGCTAAAAGCATATCGTCAACATACAACACTAAGATAATGAACATGCCGTTACGTAACTTCTTAAAGTAAACACAATGATCATATTCACTTCTTACATATTTCTGACTCAACATGAAAGAATCAAACTTCTTATACCACTGCCGAGGCGACTGCTTCAGGCCATATAATGACTTCTTGAGCCCACAGACAAATTTCTCATTGCGATGCTGAACAAACCCTTCCGGTTGTTCCATATAAATTTCCTCATCTAAGTCTCCATGTAGAAATGCAGTCTTAACATCTAATTGCTGCAACTCTAAATCAAGCAAAGCCACTAATGCTAACACAATTCTAATTGAAACTATTTTAACAACTGGTGAAAAAATCTCATGAAAGTCAATGTCGGCTTTCTGAGAAAACCCTTTTGCAACCAGCCTTGCTTTGTATCTGTCCTCTGAATCATTCACACCCCGTTTCACCTTGAAAACCCATTTACATCCCACAATTTTCCTGCCTTTCGGAAGTTCAACCAGATCCCATGTGCCATTCTTACTTAAGGCCATCATTTCTTCCTTCATGGTTGCTTTCCATTTGTCACTTTTTGAACCTTCTATTGCTTCATGATAGCACAGAGGTTCATCGTCATTAGCAGTAAATGCAACAGAAGTGACATAATCATCATACCTTCTCGGTGGCCGTTTGATTCTTGTCGACCTCCTTAAGGATGTTTCTGGAACTTACTCAATTGGATGACTACCATCTGTAGGAACTTATTGACGATCAATATCTGAGACCTGTTCATGATCTATACCTAAACCCTGTTCATGTTCTGATTCTGAAACCTGTTCATGACTAGTATCTGAACTATGGTCATCATGACTATCATTAGAAATGCTATCAAACTAAATGTGTTGAAAGTCAGATACATCATCTTGTTTCAATCTACTATCTACATCTAACTGTACAAGAGAGGATTCATTAAACTTTACATCTCTGTTGATGATGATTTTGCAGGTAGTAGGATCCCACAATCTATATCCCTTTGTTCCAACACCATACCCAACAAAGATATACCTTTTCGATTTCGGATCTAATTTAGTTCATTGATGTTTAGGCACTAGAGCATACGCATCACAACCAGACACTCTGAGTTTAGAATAGTCACAAGGGTGTCCTTTCCATACCTCTTGCAGAATCTTGCAGCCTATCGCCGTTGATGGAGATCGGTTTATCACATAACAAGCTGTTGCCACCACTTCTGTCCACAACTCCTTTTGCAACCCTGCGTTACTCAGCATACTCCTTGCTCTCTCTAGAAGAGTCCTATTCATGCGTTCAGCAACTCCATTCTGCTGAGGAGTATAAACCGTGGTCTTATGTCTCTCGATCCCTACATCCTTGCAATAGCTGTCAAACTCCTTGGAAGTAAACTCACCACCATTGTCAGTTCTTAAACATTTTATAGTTCTACCAGTGCTGTTTTCTACCAATGCTCTAAACTGCTTGAAAACTGTAAAAACATCAGACTTCCTCTTCAACATGTAGACCCATACTTTCCTAGAAAAGTCATCAATAAACGACACAAAATATGATGAGCGACCATACGAGGTTGTAGGTGCTGGACCCCAAACATCTGAATGGATATAATCAAGTATTCCTTTACTAGTATGTTTGCCTGTTTTAAACTTTTGTTTACTTTGTTTGCCAGACAGACAATGTTTAGAGAAATCTAACTTTCCAGATCTTAGGTTAGGAAGTAACTTGCGATCAGCCAAAATCTTTAACCCTCTTTCACTCATATGGCCCAACCTCTAATGCCATAGGCGAATGGAACTACTGTCATGTTCAGACACGGTAGACACATGAACTGACCCTGTTCTTCCTTCTAACTGAAACAGATTTCCTACTTTCTTAGCTTTCATTACTAGTAAGATACCTTTGTAAATTTTCATTACTCCACCTTGAATGACAGTTTTATATCCATTTGTATCAAGTGCCCCCAGTGAAATTAGATTTTTTCTTAAATCTAGTACATGTCTTACATCAGTTAACATTTTGGTTGTCCCATCAAACATTTGCAGCTGTACAGTCCCTATTCCCATAATATTAGATGTGACATCATTACCCATGTACACGACTCCATCATTCACTGATCTATATGTCTTAAACCAGTCTCTATGAATACACATGTGGTTTGATGCACCGGAATCTAGCAACCAATGTTGATCATGATTTGACAAATTAACTGATAAGACTTCGTCGCTCATACCTGAACCAGATGCTGAACATGTATCATTCGTGTTCGCTTCCTTCTTTTCTGTTAATGAAGCTTCTTTAGCAGTTTGTTGTCACTTCTAGCAATCCTTCTTCAAATGCCCTGATTTGCCGCAGAACTAGCACTTGACTTTACTCTTCTTCCCCTTGGACTTTGAATGCGAATCGCTGCGCTTACCAGAGCGTCTTTCTCTAGAACGACCTCTAGCCATCATTGCCTCTGATGTAGAGGTGTCAGCATTCGACCGCTTCCTGGTCTCCTTGGACAACAAAGCTCCGACGACATCATCAAATTCAATGGTTTCGGATGAACTAAGACTTATAGACGTCACAAAATGATCCCACGACTCAGGCAACGAGCACAATAAAGTTATGGCTTTATCCTCGGCTTCAATTTTTACTTCTATGCTTTCTAATTGCACCATTAAAGTATTAAAAACATTCAAATGGTCAGTAATGGAAGTACCTTCCTTCATTCACAGAGTGTATAGCTGCCGCTTCAGGAGAATCCGATTTGTCAAGGATTTCGTCATATACAGCTTCTCCAACTTTGTCCACAAACCAGCTGCAGTCTTCTCTGACACGATGTTAAATAAAACATCATCAGCTAAACACAATCGAATTCCGCTCAAGGCTCTTCCATCGAATTCATTCCACTCATCATCTGTCACGGGGTAAGGCAGTTTGGATCTGCCCAATAATGCTTTTGCCACGCCCTGTTGTACCAAGAGATCATGTATCTTTACCTTCTAGATCTCGAAATTATTTTGGCCATTAAATTTCTCGATTTCAAATCGGGCACTCTGAGTTTTCGCCATCTCGCCTAAAACAAAGAATCTCCAATTTCAAAGAAGCTAATAAATAAAACACTGCCTATGCCTTATTGTACAATTGTCTTTGCTATTTGTATTTCAGATTTCAATTTAAAAAATTGGCGCTTGTTGATGACCACAAGAACCGCGCCATTTAAAAATCTCTCTGAGTGTTGACAAAATGGCACTAGTATACCTTGAAAATATGCGCTGAGCAGCAAATTAGCACATTGGCACACTTAATTTAATAGGATTCGCGCCATTTCAGTTGGTTGGCGCTACTGTTATGGTATAACCCGCGCCAATTAAACAAAACTTCGAATAAAAAAAAAAACAAAACGCACTAATCGACGCATCTTGCATTATACTACATCACACATTTACGTATTCATTAAACACATTCAACGCTTCGAATAACGCATTGTATATGGTTTAAATTCATCGAACTCTAAATAATCGAGCAGAATTTCCTTTTTATTATCAAGCTGGTTTAAGTGAAGGAAAACAAGCAGAACTCTAAATACACAATTCAGCAGAAATCTTAGCAGCACAAGGATGTGATAATGGTTACCAGTAGACAGGTGCATAAACAAAAAATTGGACTTTCTTGCAAGAGTTTATCAAATTTTACTCACGTCCACTGCTATGTTACCTCCACCAACAGACTCAGCAATCATATATGCACCAATTCAACCATCTCTGGTCTGCCCGCTGGCGATTCACCTCCACGCATCCGCAGGCACCAGCGCTCCACGCAGTGTGTACTTCACACAGCACGCAGGTAATGGACTATCCACGTAGTTGTATACTTCACACAGCACGCAGGTATAATACAGATTCAACGCACAGCCCTACGCACCAGCAATTCAACACAACACCCGGCAACACCTCCACGCACCAGCAATCCACTCACGCTGCCAGCACTACGCACCACGCACCAGCAATCAAACGCACTTCAATGCACAGTTCAACGCACAGTTCTGTGCCAGACTTGGGCCACTGCTTCGCTGCGCAGCTCTTATACCACTTGTTAATTTAACAATGTGCAGTAAGGAAAAATAATAACTCAGCAAATAAACCATACATAGAATACACAGCAGTTTAACGTGGTTCATCCAACCAATCTGGGCTATGTCCACCAAACATAGGCATCGGCAATCTTTATTAATCAAAACAAGAGATTACATAATTAATCAAATCCTCACAAACTCTCACACCACCAAACTATCCGTCTGGATACCTATTTTATAGCAAGGAGAATCTAACTGCCTCTCACATCAAATTTAGGATGCATTAATTCTCTCCTAACAACCTGGAGTTAATCTAGCAACAAATTTCTATTGTTGTCACACACTGGGATTTTTGCCTATTTTGTTTAAAACAGAAAACCTCAACATTTTATGTGAATTAAAATTATAATAGAATTATAAGAACTACCACAACTTATTTCTTTGGGCATGAGAATCGATGGGAGTTTTCTAAGGTCACTACTGACCATAACAATAATAAACTCTAACGTTGGCCATATAGTAACAATAAAAAATGTCTGGAAAAAACAAGGAAGAGAGCTTAATACACTTACATACATGCCCCATATTTATGCATGGTGACTGCAGTGAGTAAGAAACTTACTTGGTAGAGTAAAGAAACATAATTCGGTGGAGCTAACCCTCGATATACAATGAGGTTCCCACTAGTCATCTGAAAGTCCATCCATATTGATTCCCATTGCAACTTTTCACTCATCTTTCCTCCAAAGGATCTACACGTTCCTTGCAGAGAAGGGTCGAGCCATTTCACTCTCCATAATTAGTTTTCCACTCATATAAAAGACATATTTCATAACTAGGACTTTCCTTATGAAGTACGGGTGTAGAGACTTGTTTCACTTGACTGTTACTCATTATTATAATCTCATTATTACTGTGGATCCATTCATTCGTCTGTCTATGGAAGGAAAAAGTCTCACTCTGGAAGACAAGGAAGACAAGGTTCACCAACATAATCAATATAATGAATGTATATCGTAAATTGAGTCAATCAACATCCCTTTTTATTAGTAGTCCACCCACCCCTTTTAGTGCATAGATTGCATAGAGCATAATGAATGAAAGAAGCTTACCAAGAATTCATTTTTCCTCTAACATATTCTTGATAGAAACAATTATCTATCTATATATATATATATATATATATATATATATATATATATATATATATATATATATATATATATATATGTATATATATATATATATATGTATGTATATATATATATATATGTATGTATATATATATATATATATATATATATATATATATATATATATATATATATATATATATATATATATATATATATATATATATATATATATATATATATATATATATATATCCCGACATGACCTTTGCGGAAGCTTTACACAAGCTTACGGTAGGGATATTATACACTTTGTTGGTGACATTAAGAATCATTTTTAGAACAAGAGAAATATGGGTTGTGTACTTTATAGATCATTCACTGCTTATCCCTATTAAATTATGTCATACTCTTAGGAGGGGGCTTGAATTTTATCCCTATAATTTAAAAAAAAAAATCTAGTTAAAAACAATAGTAATAATAATATTTTTTTTTGATAATGAAAATATATTTGGTGTAATTTAATGAGTAAAGTTTTTTATGATTGATATTCCATAAATAACAGAATTTTCATTTTTCATAGTTATATGTGTGTAACATCTAAAAAATATATTAATAACATAACTAAAAATAAATAAATAAGTCTTATAGTTAAAATATTTTATTTGTGTGTTATTTCAGTATCAACATAGATCCATCTTAAATCTATATATGTCAAGAGCTATAAAGATTCAAATCTCCATAAGTGCAAATCTTTTTGAAGTTTTAAGCTCATAAAAAAATTTGCATCTCCACAGATTCGATCCTTTCTTGCTTGGTAGATCCCAACTTATGATAGATCTATATGATACTAACAATATTTGTAATGTTTAAAAATATATATATTTAGTAATTTAATAAGGTATTTTTTGAATTTTTTAATATGATTTAATAATCTCATTATATATCCCAAGTTATGGTAGATTTATATAATAATAACAATATTTGTAATGTTTAAAAAAATTAGATTTAGTAATTTAATAACGTATTTTTTAAATTTTTTAATTTAATAATATGATTTAGTAATCTCATTTTTATATAGTCATTTATAACAAAGTCATCCCAATTAAACTTCCCCATGAGCTAACTTAATAAGGCTAGTCCAAAGAGGATTTCCCATCACTCCCGCCGGAACAAGCTATATGGGACAACTGGCAGATCCAATTAAAGCATCCGATCTCTTCCAATGATAACTCCTCAAAGCATCTAGATTCTCCAGCAAGATGGACTCCACCGCCAATCAACGTATTTCAACTTAACTTTGACGATGCTTCGAAAGGGAATCCTGGGAAAACGGGATTTGGTGGAGCCATCAGAAATTACCAGGGTACTCCCCTTATAACGTTTTTTGGCTCAATTGGCTGGAATACTAACAATGCAACGGAACTGGAAGGATTATGGAGAGGGCTTAATCTGGCGCAAGAACGAGGGTTCCTTCCTCTTATAGTGGAAGAGGACTCCTAGATTATCATTACTATGGCCTCAAAACTTATGCAGGGATCCCCGGTTCATAAGGTCAGCAGCAGCTGGAGAATGGCTACTCGACTTGAGCTTCTTAATTAATGGCTCACTCAGCACCAAGCAATTTCCTTCAAACACATGAGAAGGGAAGGGAACAAACTGGCAGACTTTCTTGCTAATTTAGGAGTGGATAGTGGAAGGGAATTATTTGAAGGCTCAATATCTAGCATAGCTTCTGAGAACCAACTCTCTACCTTCCACACCATAGTAACAAATGACATGCAGTCAAAGGAGGATTCACACCCAGATGCGGGTGCCTTAAATATGTGTTAATGCTTGGGCATGCGAAGCAGGCAACTGGCAATCCACTGAGAAAGTTTTGATGGTTCGAGGTAGGTCATTAACAAGCATTAATGGATCATCGGGCTCGAGGTACGCAGGCGAAAGATTTCAGGATGGCGCGCATTCTCCACAGCACATTTGCTCTGGTTTCTTCAGGCATTGACATAGTGGCTCCGGGTTCTTCAGGCATTGCTCTCCTCTCATGGTTATGTCCTCAAAGCCTCTGCACAGCCCAGAGAATTGGGAAGCCCCCAGGGCTTCATAATTGCTCCCATTTTGCCTGCTTCAGGTATATGGTTCTGTTTCTTTCCGACGGCGTCTGGTGCATTAAGTCAGTCTTCTCCATATGCATCTGGTGTATTAAGTCAGTCTTCTTGCTCATCTCTGTAAGGTGTTTCGATTTAGTCTTTTCTGAAAGTGTCTGGTTCAGGTATTGGGTTTATTCAGTCGTTGTTGGGTTTTTTCTTGTGCTCGATTCTATCTACTGTGTGCTCTGCTTTTGGGTCTTCAGTTTAGAGGTGTGGTATTCAATCTGGGTTTATTTATCTTGTGGCGAGCCGCTTCACTCTCACCCTCAGTCCTCAAACACCTTCAATCCGCTGATCTATACTATAATGGCCCGTCGTCGTGGCATCCCCAGGCGTGGTAGCAACTCAGGGTCCCGTGGAGGTTCTCGGGGTCGTGGTGGCTTTGTGCCTCGACGTATAATTCCGTTAGCCTCTGCCTCTCCATCCTCTCCGCCCTCTGACCATTCTAGACCTTCCCTAAACAGCTCTTTTCAAACAACCCGGTTCAAGTTCAGAAGCAGGGTTAACAAGCCTCTTATCTCAGCTACAATAATTGTCATCTTCTCGGACGAAGAAGATGAGCTTACAAGCTCAGATGAAACCTCCAAGGAACAGTCTCATTCTCAAAATTCTAGTGATTTTCAGGGTAGCTTGGCTGGAGTTGTCCTCAATGACTCCGTTGCGCTGCACGAAGAGGGCCAACAGGAAGACTTTTGCCCTCAGCCAGACTCTCCTCAAGATCAAATTATAGCTTGTGAGCCGGTGCGCCTCTCTGCCAGTGTTCTGAACCTTGTGCTTCCTCCAGGATGCAACATGATGGAAGTTGAAGATAATGTGATGGTAACCTGGGTAAGCTCCCCCAACCAGGCAAATGAGAACGCTACAGACTCGCCACCGCAGGCTTAATTACTTTTGGCTTCAGCGACATGACAGCAAGTTATCTTATGATTTCTGGGTTTTGTGTGTAATTCTCAATGTGCATGGCTTCTGTTATTATCAGCATGAAATTTTACATTCTCTAGGACATAATTTTGGTTTTCCATTTTTTGTAATAGTGACAAAGGACAGCATTTTGTAAAAGGTCAGCTCATTCTGAAGCGTCGATCTTATCTAGCTCTGTTTAATCCTGGGTCTATGATTTTCATTTTTGTAAACAGAAGGAAATGTGCTACTTGCAAGAGTCTTTTTGATAGAGGGCAGGCTACAGCCCCCTCAGAGGTTCAAACCTCTTTGTAAATATTTTTCTCTTTTTATTTTAATAGAATAGTCTTTATACAGAAAAAAAAATAATATGATTTTTAATAAAATTATAACATTTACAAATTAAAATTAAAATTTTAAATGTAAAAACAATTATTAAAAAATTATTTAATTATGTAAAACACGATTTAAAATTATAACTTTTGCAATTTTTTAAGTAAAATTTAAATAAGGTAGATTAAGAACCAAAAGTCGCTTCGCAATAATTTCTCTCTATTATTCAATCTCCTATTGAATGTAGGACAATAGTTAGCCAATAATAAATGCTACAATATTTAGGTTTGGAGGGAAATAATTTTTCTATGCTATTAAATGGCCCCTCATGCTTCAAATTCTTAAAGTAAAAGGAGGAACATGTTTTTATAATCATTGCTACAATGTCTATGTTTGGAGGGGAATAATTTCTCTATGTTATTAGGTGGCCCCTCATCTTTCAAATGTCCAAAGTAAAAGGACCATGTGTTTATAATCATTCCTACAATGTCTAAGTTTGGTGGGAAATAATTTATCTATGTCATTAGGTGACTCTCGTGTTCGAATACTTAAATTAAAGGGGCCAAGATGTGTGTATAATCAATCTACAACGTCTAATTTTGGAGGGAAATACTTTATCTATTATTAGGTGATCCCTCATGCTTCGAAATCTTAAAACAAAAGGACGACCATATATGTAAAATCACAACTCCAATTTCTTAGTTTGGATGGGTTCTAATGATTAAAATAAAAGGACTATGATAACATGGTATGCACAATTTTTATTATACCAATCTAGACCTATCTAACTCCAGATCTATCATGTGCCGAGAGGGATCAAATCTCTCAAGGTGCAAACTTTCTTTTTAGAGTGTAGAATTTGTGGAAAGGTTTTCACCTTGAGGGTTTCAATCCCTCTTGGTGCATGATAGATCTAGAGTTGGATGGATCTAGGCTGGTTCAAGCTAGGGGAATTAATGTCATATCTTTATATTATCATTATTATGTATAGTTTTGAGATAAATGTCATACTTTGCAATTTACATTATTTTTTCTTTGCTTGACATGACCATATAATTCTATTCTTTAATTTAATATATTTTGTTGGCCTTGAATAGTTTGTACATCTGTGTTTCCATGTTTTGTGTGGTTTTTGCGTGTCTGTGTTTGGATTCTCTGAGTGGTTTGTTTTTTTATGTGTTTTGATTTGGATGGTAATATTTCTGAATGTTATAGTTTTTGTGTTATATTTCTATATGTGTATGTAATTGTCTATTAGTAATTAGTTGGTCATTGAAGAAGGAAGACAATATTGTCAATAACTTGCAGGAGGATTAATATTGCACATCTATTTCATTTAATTTTATGTATCATGGTTTTTGACAACTAATGTATTCTTAATAGTATCCCTTCAGGTATTACTAAAGATATCTTGAAGAGTAGTTTTATTTTTAAATTTGTTGAGCTACCTCAATCCGTTGAGATGATAGATATTGTTAATAACTTTAATTATGAAAAATGATGAAATACAAATTTTGAAAGAAAAGTGACAATCTAATAGTGTTGAATGGAAAAAAATGTGAATAACAAGAATATAGCCAATTATAAATAGTCTTCATTGTGATCAATCTACACTATTTTTGTCTACTATTTTTTTTGTCACCCTTGCTAGCTTTACCATATTTTCATATCAATTATATGAAAATTGCAGTTGAAATCATAAACCATTCAAATATTTAGCTTGAGGTATTGTAATAAACATCTTACCTTCTCTCGCTTGCTCTCCAATATTAATAGGTTGCTTTACTATAACACAAAAATCAATCCTGTTGTCAATAATTTTTTGTGTTTACACTAAAATCAATCACACTCTTAATCCAATCACTTTAAAATTAATGTACCATCATATATCCAATTACATCAAATCAGAAATCAACATGTACACTAAAATCAATGCATCTAGTGCAAGTAATAAAAAGGATTAGAAATCACATTTACACTTAAATCAATGCATCTAGTGCAAGAAATCAAATATCGTTAGAAATCAACATCTACAATGAAATTATTTAATCTAGTGCAACTATCGAATAGGATTAGTAATCACCATCTACAATAAAATAAATGCATCTAGTGCAAGAAATCAAATGTGATTATAAATAACCATCTACATTGAAATCAATGCATCTAGTGCAAGCAATAAAATAGAATTAGAAAAAATATACATTGAAATGAATGCATCTAATGCAAGAAATCAAATAGGATTAGAAATCAACATCTACACTGAAACCAATGCATCTAGTATAAGAATTCAAATATCATTAAAAATCAATATCTACACTAAAATCAATGCATCTAGTGTAATAAATATTCTTCTCTTTCTTCCCCCTCCATCTCTCCTTCTTTTTCTCTCTATCTCACCCCCAAACATATACACACACACCCTCTCCACATTAGAGTGAATTTTAGCCTAAAAGTGCCCATGGAATTTTCACGTAATTTCTATGCCACAATATGTAAACCAATCAAAATACTTTAAATTTAAAAAGAGGTACATGTAAACATTTTGGAGGGAAAATAAAAAATACTACTCTTTTCACTTGTATGTTTGGCTTATCTCCTTATACTTTTACTCAAATTTCAAGTGTAGACAATCGTTGGATGGGGAATTAAATTCCACATCCAACTAGTGCCAATCAAGCATACTTTTGAGAAGACCCACATTTGCAAAAAATGAAGATACATTAAAAAAGCAAGTTGAACACATTTTTTAATGTATCTTCATTTTTTGTCAATGTGGGTTTTTTCAAAAGTATGCATGATGGACACTTGTTGGATGTAGAATTTAATTCCCCGTCCAATGAGTGTCTACACTTGAAATTTGAGTAAACATATAAGAAGATAAGCCAAAAATACAATTAAAAAAAGTAGTTTTCTCCTTTTCTCTTCAAAATTCGTAAATCTTATTTTATTATTTTAACTATTATTTTATTATTTTTCCTTAGGAGGCCTCTTCTTTCACTCTCTTCCCTCAATCTCTCCCCTTCCAATTCCATCTCTTTATCCATCCCTTCTCCTCCTCCCTCTCCCTTCCCCCTCCTCCTCCCTCTCATCCTTCCTCTCTATCCATTTCTTTAACCATCTCTCTCTCTCTCTCTCTCTCTCTCTCTCTCTCTCTCTTTACCCTCCAACCCTCACTTTCTCCCTCCCTCAATCCTCCTCTCTCCTCATCTATGTTTTTGTATCCCTGTCTCTTTCTTTTCCTTCTCTCCCTCTCTCACTCCTCTCCTCTCTCTCTCTTCATTCCTCCTCTCCCCTCTAATTTTTTTTATCTCCTTCAGTGCAAGCAATCAAATAGGACCAGATATCACCATTTACGCTGAAATCAATGCATCTAGTGAAATAAATATTTTTCCCTCTCTCTCCCCTCCATCTATATCTATATCTCCCTCCATCTGTACTTCTGTTTATATCTATCTCACTGCCGCCCCCAAACACACATGGTCTCTCTCTCTCCATGTTTATCTATCTCTCCCTCTATCTCTCTCTTCTTCCCTTTCTCCACCTTCCATCTATATCTCTATCTCCCTTTGTCTCTGTTTTGTATTTCTATATCACCCCCAAAAAATACACACTCTTTCTCCATGTTTATCTATATTTCCCTCCCTCTTTCTTTCCCTCACTCTTTCTCTTCCTCTTATCTCCCTCTCCCCCCTCCTATCTCTCTTCCCTCCTTCTCTCCTCTCTCCCTCTCTCTATATCCCTTATCAATCCCTCTCACTCTATCCACCTTTGTCTCTATGTGTATTTATTTTTACCTTCCACTCTCTCTCCCTTCCTCTCTCCTCTCTCTCACGTGTTGGCTCTCTTCCTTCCTCTCTCTCCCTTTCTCTCCAACCTCCCTCTATCACTCCCATCAACTCTCTCTCTCTCTCTCTCACTCTCTCTCCAACTCTATCACTATATCCCTCCTTCTTTCTTCTCTGTCCTATTCTCCCCCACTTCTATCCATCTCTCCTTGTTTGTCTCTCTATCTCTCCCCCAAGCATAAACATTCCCTCTCCATCTCTTCCTTGTCACTCCCTCTCTCTCTCCACTTTTCTCTCTCTATGCCTTTCTTCTTCCATCTCTTTCTCTCCTTCCAACTCCATCTCTCTATCCCTCCCTCTCTCTTACTTTCTCTCACTCTCTCTATCTCTCCACCTCTATCATTCTATGTCTTTGTTCTTCCCTCTCCCCTATATCTACAGTTAATATATATCATTATAATATATAAAATATATATATTATATTAAATCTAATGTTGTATTAATTAAAAGTTATTAAATTGAATAATATTAATATTAATATCATATTTAATAATAATATTAATATGAATATTAACCTTTCAATATTAACATAGGATTTAATGGTGTTTTTTACATGGCATGATAACAAAAATTATAATAAAACTACATTAAGTGAATATTTTCTAATATTACAACTTTAACATGGAAATATTTATATGTATAGAGATTTTAGTATATGGATAGTATATACTTTTCTTTTTAAAGATTCATTTTACAATAATCAATTAAAAGAAATATTAAAAGATTTTAGAGCAAGATTTTGGATTCTGTGTTGAATTAACCTTTTTACTTTGATTTAAGAAATGGTAGTGGCTTTAGTAAAGATGTTTAAAATTTTAGCTAATTTGGAAATTTAATGTGCTAAAAGGTTTTGTTGAAGGTAAATTTATGATCCATTCAAAGTCAAAGTATATGATAAAAGAATGATTAAACGTGTGAGATAATTGTATTGTAATTTTTTATCTAAATGAATGAGATAATTGTATTGTAGTTTTTTTAATCTCTATGGTTATTTTTGATTTTGTTTGGGCCAACATTAATTTTTTCTATTTTCATTATTATTATTTGTTGGAGAGACAAACATAATTATTATTTAGATTTCTAATTTTTTATTTTTATGTTGACCAACATTAGCTAAAATTTAACTTTGAGCACACACATACATACACATCTAGTCATCCTAGGCTATAGAATGAGCCTCTCGATGCAATACAAAATATTTTATAGAAATTTCAATTGTTTATTTATAAGAATGATTTTATTTTTTATATTTCAATTTTTTAAATTGAAATTACATAATAAAAATTTTAATTAGATTATAGTTTTTTTATTTAAAATAAAATTTTTAATATTTAAGTAAATTCAACTTTAAAAAAATGTGTGCGTATCATTTAGATTATGCACTTAAATTTATGATACTAACAAATTATTGCAAAATTTAAATCATTATAAAATTTCGAATAAAATTGCAGAGAGAATATTCAAAAGGACAAATAAGCACATGGTTTAAACTACGACAAGGGATTATGGTATGGGCTCTATATTTACAAGCTTCGATGAACAACACCGTTAGGGTCAGTGGAGATAAAAGCAGTGTTAATATTATGGAAAAGTTAATAATTCACTCATACATGTAAATAGAGATAAAAGAAATATTAAACATTACGTAATACTTGAATGGTTCACTTGTGGCTTTCAGAGATAAAAGAAATATTAAACATTATTTAATACTTGGATGGTTCACTTGTGTTTTTCATTAAATTCATCGAATAACATTTTTATCTAATAGACAAGATGGAACCACAATGAAACAATAATTAGTTGTGTAACGAACCCCAGGTTCCTCCTAACATATATATAAACTTCAATAATAAATTAAGTTATCTTATCCCTTGCCTTTGGTTTCTCACCCATTTTACCCATATATGGATTACTCACCATGTAATCGATGTCTTAATAATTTGTGTTAATGTTAGGGTATGAACTATGCCTTTGGGCATAACTATATTCTTTCCATATAAAAGGAATTGGCCTATTTAATCTTGCCCTATGTGACAACATTAGTGCATTGAGGTGTTAGAGGATATATCATGGTTTAATACATAATTAAATCTATTAATTGGAGCTGGACCATTTCTTAATGAACATTTTATTAGCGTTGCTTAATTCATTCATCATGTTGTACCTTTGAAGCATTATTTCACATATTGTGCACCCCTCTTGGATTCACTACTAAATTTTTGGTTTCGTGATAATGCACCAAGTGTGAAGCATCGGGAACTAAAGTCGAACCAGGGATCTCCATGATGGCTTTATTGTGTGATTTCCTACGCTCCTCCTCGGTCTGTCTGACACTTCGGTTACTAGTCTTGAATCGAGGGTTATGATTGTATTGATTTCAATCGAAGGTGGAGCATTACGCTCTCACAACCCTAACTGAATATATACTCCATTATTCCTCATCTTCTCGCTAACAGACTCATCCAGGCCAAGGCACCAAAATGGTGCAAGGTGGCCTCTACCATGATCACCATTGTAACCATTAGACTCTTCGTTGGCTCGCTCCAATTTTTCCATGAAACAACAATGCTACACCAAAGTGTGGTGAACTAGTTAAAGGTCGGTCATTCCCTGCTAGTGCGATTCATAGAAACCCTCTGCCGGTTAATGTGGGTTTCTTTGCAAGGTTATTGTGGCGTGAGAGAGGGTATTTGTTTTACCTGAATAGTTTTTCTTTACTTCATAGGTATAATCCTTTTTCTTTCTGCTCTACAGAGGGTTCTGGTCATCTTGAGGTTATACTCCTTTTTTTTATCTTTTAATTGTTTTTGCTTAATGGCTATCATCTCAAGAAATTTGGGTAAGGAGAGTAGGTGCTTATCACTCTTCCATTCAACAACTTAGAGGAACTTTTGCCTATGGCCCTCATCACCTGGTATGAGGGTTTCCAGGTAAACTTGATTTCCCACTTATTCATTCTAGTTTTGAGTGTTCACATTCACTTTGCTTCATTACGATGCGCCTAGTTCCCTAAAATTTTCTACGGTTTTTCTTGTTGGTGTTATTGGAGTGGAGGTGACCTGGTGTTCAAATTTTCAGGTTTACACCGTCGTTTCACCCATCCCCTTTCACTTCTTGCTTTGATTTACCCTGGTGTAAGCTAGTTTCCTTTTGTAGGTGATTGAGCCAGTTCTGGTTCAACCTCAATCATTTCCCGAGTTTGTATTTTCGCCTAGTTATAGAGTGAGTTCATTGGAATAGTAGCTAACTTTTTTTATTCCTTTTTCATGAGTTTCATTTCAATACTTGTTCTTTCCTCGTACTCTTTGTTCCTTATCTAGGTTATAGAACCAGTTTTCTTGAATTTTCCTTTCACTGGTTATTATGAGTGTGATTGTTTTCTATTGATTTCAAGGGTGCATTGTGCGTCTTCGGCTTCCCATAACGTACTCAAGGTGAATCCTCTAACATCGCTACCTTCTCAACTACGTACAGGGTGTAGTGTGCATATTCTTTGGCAATGATCTCAACTTCTAGAAGGTAGCCTATGTGCTACCCTCGGGTAAATAACTTGTCAAACACTCCCTCCACTCATTGAGTAATTTATTTTCTCCAATTTCTTCTCTGTATTCTATGTTTACACCAAGGAAGTGATCTGAACCTTACATTATGGTTAGTAAGTCTTTGCATTTCCCTGTTCAACTGGAATGTGTTTATGTTGTGGCAGTGTTTTAATTAGAGGAATGATACTAGGAATATTGTGTTACACCCATACCAGTTACCTGCTCTATACCTGACCGACATTAAGTTGAGTTTCTCTTTTCCTTTTCACATTTTATTTCATTGGAATTTATTCTATTACAGTCACTTTTCATTGCAATTTTCTCATACCCGTGGTTGTTACATTGCAGGTGCTAACAGCCTCTCCTACACTCTAGTAGTTCACTCTAGCCGGCACCGATGTGGTGATTATCACTCCCTCAAGCCTCTAGATTGGTTTTCCCACCTTAACCTGGTTGGTAACGGTTACAGTGGCAGAGTGAGTGGTGTTAATAAGCGCACATCATAGGTGCTCTACCCAACAAGTTAACACAATTTATTTTCTTTATAGTAGCCATAGTTCACCTCGACCTTATCCCTTCTTCGTCGTGGTTTATTGGAAATACAGTTATTTCTTTTTATCACAGTTACCATTATGTAACCTTTTAATGTGTACTGTGTAATATGGGTTGTTCCTTTCTTTGTTTAAGTCACCTATGGACTGCGTCCTATACACAGCTTGTAATTTGAATAATTCCTACAGCTAAATCATCTTCGATTATGTTAATGCATGTCTACCCATTGTGAATGTCTCTACTCCTTTTGGTTAACAAATTTATTAATTCTCTAAAATCTATTGTTATATTTTTAACTAGTACATAAATTGTCTATATTACTGTAGTAAATGGGTTACTATACTGATATCATCTTCTTTTTTCATGAGAAATTTCCCTCCAATTATTCAAATGTATATCATAATGCAATTATGTGTTTGACTCGAAAAGCACAGGGTATATTATATTACAATATTGAAATTAGATCAAAACCTGACTATGTATGATTACAACTCTACATTCTTTTTTTTGTGTGCTCTCTAGCTTATGGCTTCGGTTTCAATAACCACTCTCAATGGATTACACCCATGATGCTTTTTTCGTAGTTTCTCTTTAATTCGATTTTGGATTACTCACACCAGAAAGGGTGAGCGAAAATTTTGACCCTCCCTAAGGATGAATGGTCATTATATTGGTGTAACTTGTTTTGTTATATTTTTAACGAAGTTCCTACCACCTCGGTGAGGTCCCTCGACTTACTTGTATATGTTAAATTACCATGTATGACAGGACTGTCTTCCAATAATTGAACATTTTTCTAACTGCACACTAAAATATAGTTGGTAGATGAGAGTATCATCTCTTTTAAGTAAATACTTCTTATGGCTGCATGTGAAAATACAAGCAGTAGACTACAGTTTCATTCATATTGCTCAGCTTTAAAGAAGCATTCATACTCTAGTTGTTACTAAAATACATTTCTACGAGTGTATCGGAAATCTTAAAAAATTTCCTAACACCATCAGCTAATTTACTGACATTTTAGTACTATAATTGTTAATATTACAATATTCTCAGTGTGTAACACATTTCCTTGATTTATCTATAACTGGTTCTCTACTTGAAAATAACTAAACTGGTAGGTATTATAGCTAGTGAATCAATTTCATATACAACATAACATCAAGCTAAATCAAGTACATCCCACTGAGTATCATTTCTAGAATTGAAATAAATATTGGAAAGAACGATTTTCCTCCCAACCATGAGACTTTTACTCTAGTTCTCCCCCGCGCTGAGATAATTTTTTTCCCCAAAACAAGCAACCTCTGTTGTTCTAGTAAAGGCATTTTTATGTCTTACTTTCCCTAACAGAATTTCTATAACGACGTCCTGTCTTTTATGGGTGTTGCCAATCCCCATAGCCTAGGATTTTCTTATTTTTTTTTTTTGAAAAGAATTATTTTTCCTTCCTTTAAAGCCCGTCTTTTCAAATATGGTGCTTTATTCACCCTTTTCAGTGTTGTTTCCACCACACTCGATATTTTTCCTAGATTTTTCTCTTCCCATCTAGCCAATCACCTAACTTCGCTCCAAGGGTTTTTTGGGAGTGATTTGGGAAATTTTTATCTCCATCCTATCCATCCACCTTGGATCAAGAATTATAATAATGAACTCATTGAATCATTTGTTCTTTTCAAAGTTAATTCTTTAATGATATAATTAGTTATGAAAATAAAATAATTACATTTTCATATTTTTTCCAACAAGGTAAATCTTGGCTTTCATGCCATTTGTAACAATAATCCAACTAGTAAACCAATAATTTTGAGAACATAGGGGTATTACATGTTCCCCCCCAAAAGAAAAGAACATAGTCCCTGGTGTTTATTATTCATCCATTTCTTTGTCAAACAAAATTGGATACATTTCTTTCATGCTATCTTCTAGTTCCCACATAGCCTTCTCGGGAGTAAAGTGCCTCCACTACACTTTCACCTGAGTTATAACCTGATTACAAAGAATGGCCTCTTTCCACTCCAAAATACGGAGTGGCTATGGTAGAAAGTCTCCTTCGGGTTCCACCTCTAACACATTCGAGTCAGCTCTATGAGAAGGATCATGAACATATTTTTTTAGTAATGATACATGAAATACATTATGAACTTTAACACATTCGGGCAGACCCAACTGGTATTCTGCTAGACCCACTCAATCTAGAATTTCAAATGGCCTAAAGAATCATGGTGTTGATTTCACACATTGGTTGGTTCTGAGAGTACCTTTTTTGAGGCTTAACACTCAGATATACATGCTCTCCAACTTTCAACTCTTCCCGCGTCTAGTTTTTGTCCTCATAGTTTTTTTATCGGTCTTCGGCTGTTTTAATATTTTGTTGATTTTTTCACACATTTTTCTCCATTTTTTGCAAAACACCTCATCCAAGAATCAACCTATCCTCAGGTTCACTCGAATTGAGTGGTGTATGGAATTTCCTACCATATAGGGCTTATTTAAATATATACATTTGATAGATATTGTTGTAGGAAATCTCAGCTTTATGCAAAAAAACTTCCCACTTTGCGGGCTTGTCAATTACATACATATGAAGCACCTCCTCCAAAATATGATTAGTCTTTTTAGTTCACTTGTCCGTCTAGGATGGTATGCGGTACTAAATTTCAACTTAGTTCCCAAACCCCTGAACAGAGCCTTCCAAAATTTGGAGGTAAATTTCGCATATCTATGAGAAAATATCACTTTTGGGATGCCATGAAGTCTGAAAGTCTCCTTCATGAAGATTACAACAATTTATGCAGTCCCAAAAGTGGATTGTACTGGCACAAAGTGTGATGCTTTATTAAATGTATCAACTAATACCAAAATGGAGCTATGATGATACTTTGTCTCTGGTAACCCTATTATGAAAGCCATGGAGATCACCTCCCACTTCCATTCTGGTATGGGTAGTGGTTTCAATAATCCTGTCAGATGCTCGTGCTCCAGTTTCACTTGTTGGCACTCCAGGAATTTGGCTAGATAATATGCTACCTTTTTCTTCATACCCATCCAAAAAAATTGTTTTCTTAAGGTTGTTATCATTTTTTGGTATCTCAAACAACCTGTGTATGGTCTCTTGTGATGTTCATCTAGAATCATTTATTTCAGTATTGTTACATTAGAAATATACAACCTATCTTAACAAGTAATTAAACCTTTTGAGTTTAAAGCATACCCCAAAATTCCTTCCTGTTGCATTTGGAGTCACTTTTATGGATATCTCGGGTCTTATTGCACCCCTATTTTTACCTGTGCTTCAAAATGTGTCTTTACATTGCTTCCTCCACTTGCTACCAAAGAATGAGCATGCCTACTTAGCGCATCATCAATTTTGTTTTCCTTTCCCTTAATGTCCTTTATTTCAATTTCAAATTCACTCAATAATGTTAACCATCTTGTTTGTCTTACATTTATATCAGGGTGACTAAATAAATACATTAAGCTGATATGGTGAGTTCCTAAAACAAATTTCTTTCCTAGTAAATAATGCCTCCACATTTTTAAGGCATGGATTACTGCAGCTAGTTCCAAGTCATAAACAACATAAGTTTGTTCATTTTTCTTTAGTTTTATTGACACATAGGTTATGATAGCATTGTCCTGCAGTATCAAACACCCCAATCCTTCTAAAAACTCTTCCATGCACACCATAAAATCCTATTTGGGCCTGTTATATTGAGAATAGAAGATGTTGTCATAATCTATTTCAGTTTGTTGAAACTCTCCTAACACTTGTTTGTCCATTTAAACTTTACTCCTTTCTTTTGTATGGAGGTAATAGGGTAGGCTCGTTTTTAAAACCCCTCCACAAATATTTGGCAATACCCAACAATCCCCATAAAGGAGCAAATTGCTAATACATGTTTTGGTGCTGGCCAATTATTAATGGCTCTAACTTTCTCAGGATCTCCTGCCAATCTTTCCTTGGAAATAATACGTCCCAAATACTAGATTCCGGGTTGGTAGAATTCACACTTACTTCTCTTTTCATAAATCTAATGCTCCCTTAATGTTTGCAACACCAATCTGACATACTCTTAGTGTTCTTCTTCACTTTTCGAGTACACTAAGATGTCATCAATGAAAACTAATACAAATAGGTCAAGGTACTGATGGAGCATGCTATTCATGAGACACATGAAGGTGATTGATGCTGGTGAGACCTAAAGGTAGCTCCACAAATTCATAATGACCATTCCATGTTTTAAAAGTTGTCTTATGTATATCCTCATTTCCTATGCATAACTAATGATAACCAATTTGTAAAACAATCTTTGAAAAAACAATTTCCCCCTTCACTTAGTCAAAGAGATCATCAATTAGAGGTAGGGGATATCTGTTTTTTATGATTAATTTATTTAGATACCTATAGTCAATGCACATTTTAAAACTGCCATCCTTTTTCTTGAAAAATAGTACCATAGCTCCCTACAGTGACACGCTCGGTCTTATGTAACCCTTATATAACAACTCCTATAGTTGCATCTTTAATTCTAATAGTTTTGGGGTACTTATTCGGCACGAGGCCCTAGATACAAGTGTAGCATATGGAGCTAAGTCAATCGATAAATTTGTCTCTACTAGGGAGTAACTTGCTAATTTCTTCAGGAAACACATCCTGAAATTCTCTTATCACAGGTAAATGGTCTAAGATGTCATTTTATGTTTGTTGTTCATCTTTTTCCACATGAAACATATAAACTTGAAATCCTTTATTTGTTATCCTTTTTAATTGTAATGCAGTCAATTATCTGACAATGACTAGTTTTGGTTTTCCTCTTATCAAGAATGACTTCCCTTGTGAGTTAATACAACTTACGGTCTTTCCTAAGCAAATTATAACAACATTTTGTTCTTCCAACCAATCCATACCAACTAATATATCATACGACCCTAAGGGAAGGAGGTTTAATTTAATTTATGTAGAATACCCATTTAGATCCACTATACACTATTTTTACCCATGGGTCACCTTCCGTTTACCACCAATGAATTTTGAAATTTTTCTGATTTTAGCTTACACTTTTCCAAAATTTAAGGCGTAATATATCTTAAACTAGACCTACGGTATATTAAAATAGACACATGTTAGTTTTGAATAGTATCTTCGATGTTAATCATTCTATATTGAATTTTGCGTGTCTGTCCTCCAATGCCACGCTAATCCTCAGGATTTTTTTGTCCACATCATTCACTGTAGATCCTCATGTGCCACTTGAACATTCTAGATTGATCTTGGGTTGAGTGGGCAATCCTGCAACAGATGTGGTTCGCCACAACCCCATAATTTCAATGGCTCTTTTTCTTTACCTCATGTGCTCGTTTTTCTTCCCAACTCCATGGTTTTTGACCCTGTGTATGATTGTGTTGGTTGAATTTGATCTCCTTTGTTAAAAAAATTATGTTGGTCATCTTATATAAATTTTTTCAAATAATTAGGCTTCTGTCATCTCACATTCATCCCCATTCTATTTTTATCCTTATTCTACCATGGTCTGGAACCTTCAATCTAATTTCTAAACTGTTGGTAGCAAAGTCCGACCTTTCTGACTGCTTCATCCATAGTCCTTGGATTATCATTTCAATTCTTTCCTTACACACTATTAGTAAATAGTTCAAAAATATATGCACCTTGCCTTTTTCTTCTCTAATGTAGGGCACATAACGAAGTAAGTTGGTGAATTTAGTCACAATTTCATCCATGGTAAGTTTCCCCAACCTCACGTCATTGAATCCTTTGGCTCAGTCATCATAATACCTCTCACTCAAATAAAATGATTTAAATTTATGTTGAAAGTCTTCCCACAAAATTGTTTTATCGTTTGATATGTGTATAATTTTCATCTCCTCCCACCATAGGGTGGCTTTCCTTGTAACTCATAAACAACCAATCTTGCTTTCAGGTTGCTTTCATATGCATATACTTGAAAATACTAGACCATAATGAAAATCCAAGCCTCCACATCCTCGTTCCTTTCCCCGTCAAAGGTAGGAGGTTTTATCTTCCAAAATTCCCCTGTAATTCCCTCTTTCTCTTATCCTTATGGGATTTATAATATTTTTTATCATATTCTTCATCACTTTCATATTTGTCCAACATTGTCCTAGCTAGTTTCCTTTTCAACCCTTCAGGCTCTACACTCTAGTGACTAGATTTCTCAGTCCATTCTCTAATGAGTTTCTCCTGTGCCTTGCAAGCTTTTATTAAACACTCATTACTACTTTGGATTTGTGCTAATTCCTATTGTAGATTCCTTACTTTCTCCACGAACTCAGTGGGAATTGGCATACTACCTTCCCCCATTCCACATATAAAGCATCCGCTCTAGTAATAGGTGGGGGCAACTCCACCATATTTCATTATGGTTAGCTTCAATTCACCACCCTACAAAAAGAAACCCAATTTTCATTAGTATGTGACATTTACCTCTATTATCAACATTTTTTTTACAACTATAGTGGTTTCTTTTCTCTTAACCCTAGTGTAGGAATTGGGCTCTAATAACCCTTTCAACAAACCCTGAGGTTCCATGTAACATTTCTTTTGTTTATATATACATCAACTTAAATAAAGTTCTCTTATTCCTTGCCTTTCGTCTCTCACCCACTTTACGCATATCTGGATTACTCATCATGTCTTAATAATTTGTATTAATGTTATGGTATGAACTAGGCCTTGGGAATAACTATATTATTTCCATATTAAAGGCATTGGCCTATCTAATCTCGCCCTATGTGATAACATTAGCGCACTGAGGTGTTAGAGGATTTATCATGGTTTAATACATAAGTAAATCTATTAGGTGGAGCTGGACCATTTCTTAATGACCACTTTATTAGCATTATTTAATTCATTCATCTTGTTGTACCTTTGAAGTGTTAGTTCACCTATTGTGCATCCCCCTTGCATTCACTGCTAAAGTTTGGGTTTCGTGATAAGGCGCCTAGTGTGAAGCATTACGAACTGAAGCCTAACCAAGGATCTCCACGATGCCTTTCCCATGTGATTTCCTGCACTCATGCTCGATCTGTCTAGCACCTCTGAATCAAGTGTTATGATTGTATTTATTTCAATCAACAGTGGAGTGTTAAACCCTCACAACTTTAACTAACTCTACGCCCCACTATTCCTCATTTGATTGATAACGCACTCGTCTAGGCCAATGCGCCAAAATGCTGCAAGGTGGCCCCTCTCATAATCACCACTGTAACCATTTGATTCTTCACTAGCTTGCTCCAGTTTCTCCATGAAACAATAGTGCTACACCTAGTTATGCTAAACTGGTTAAAGATCATTCATTCCCTCGTGGTGTGATTCATGGAAACCATCTACCAGTTAATGCGAGTTTCCTTGTCCGTTTACTCTGGCATGAGAGGGGGTATTTGCATTACCTGAATACTTTTTCTTACCTTCACATGTATAATTCACTTCCATTCATCCTTTATCTTTCTACTCTACAGACGGTTCTGGTCATCCTAAGGGGATACTCCTTTTTTTTGTTTGTTAATTGTTTTTTCTTGATGGCTATCGCCTAAGGAAATTTGGGTAAGGAGAGTATGTTCTTATTGATCCGCCATTCAACAAATTAGAGGCCCCTTGGCCTATGACCCTCATTACCTGGTATGAGGGTTTCCAGGTAAACTCGGTTTCCCACTTATTCCTTGTGGTTTTGAGTTTTCACATTCACTTTGCTTCATTACGATGTGCCTCGTTACCTAAAATTTTCTACAATTGTTTTGCTGGTGTTATGGGAGCAGACGTGACACAGTATTTAAATGTCTAGCCTTACACTACCATTTTTCCAACCCCTTTTCACTTCTTGCTTCAATTCACCTTGGTGCAAGCTAATTTCCTTCTGCATGTGATTGAGCCGGTTCTGGTTCAACCTCAAACGTTTCTTCAATCCTTATTTTTTCCGAGTTATAGAGTGAGTTCATTGTAATAGAATGTAATGTCTTTGATTCATTTTTCGTGAGTTACATTTAACTATTGTTCTTGCTTTCTAGTCGTTGTTCCTTATCTGGGTTACAAAACCAGTTTTCTTGAATTTGCCTCTTATTGGTTATTTCGAGCATGATTGTTTTCTATTGCTTTCCAGGGTGCATTCCACGTCTCCGACTTCTGAGAACGTACTCAAGGTGAATCTCCTAACATTGCTACCTTCTTAGCTACGTACAGGGCGTATTATGCATATTATTTGGAAATGATCTCAACTTCTGGAAGGTAGCTTACATGCTACCCTCGGGTAAATAACTCGTCAAACACTCCCTCCATTCATTGAGTAATTTATTTTCTCCCCTTTCTTCTCTATAGTCTATTTTTACAGAGAGGAAGTGATCTAAAACTTGCATTGTGGTTAGTAAGTCTTTTCATTTCCCTATTCAACTTGAATGTATTTATGTTATGGAAGTTTTTTCATTGGAGGAATGATACTAGGAACACTATGTTATAGCCATACCGGTTACGCACTCTATGCTCGACTGACATTATGTTGAGTTCCTCTTTTACTTTTCACATTCTATTTTGTTGACATTTATTCTATTATAGTCACTTTTCATTGTGCATTTCTCATACCCGTGGTTGTGAAATTGCAGGTTCCAACACCCTCTCCTACAATCCGGTCGTACTCTCTAGTTGGCACCAGTGTGGTGATTAACACTCCCTCAAGCCTCTATGTTGGTTATCCCACCTTAAACTAGGGTGCTAAGAATTACAGTGGCCAAGTTAGTGGCGTGAATAGGGGCACATCACAGGTGCTCTGCCCCATTACGTAACACAATTTATTTTCTATTATAGGGGTCAAAGTTCACCGCGACCTTATCCCTTCTTCGTCGTGTTTTATGGGCAATAAAATGATTTCTTTTTATCACAGTTACCACTCTAACATTTTAGTGCGTGTTGTGTAATATGGGTTGTTTCTTTCTTTGTTTAAGTGGCTTATGGACTGTGTCCTATACACAGCCTATAATTCGAATAATTCTTGTAACTAAATCACCTTAGGTTATGTGAATGCATGTCTACCCATTGCAAATGTCTCTAATCCTTTTAGTTCGCAAATATATTAATTCTCTAAAATCTACTGTTATATTTTTAACTGGTGCTTAAATGGTCTATCTTACTGTAATAAATGGCTTACTATACTGATATCATCTTATTTTTTCGTTATAAATTTTCCTCTAGTTATTCGAATGTATAGCGTAATGCAATTAATGTCCCTCACTTGAAAAGCACAGGGTGTATTATATTACAGTATTGAAATTAGATCAAAACCTGACTATGTATGATTATAACTCTACATTCCTTTTGTTTTTGTGCGTTCTATAGCTTATGGGTTCGGTTTCAATAACCGCTCTGGATGGATTACACCCATGCCAATTTTTTCATAGTTTCTCTTTCATTTGATTTTGGATTACTCACACCTAAAATTTTGAGCAAAACTTTCGACCCTCCCTAAGAATGAATCGTCATTATATCAGTGTAACTTGTTTCGTTATATTTTTTCCGAAGAATTTCCTACCACCTCAGCTAGGTCTCTCGACTTACTTTTATATGTTAAATTACCATGTATGACAGCACTATCTTCCAATAACTAAACATTCTTCTGACTACACGCTAAAATACAGGCTGTACACCAGAGTATCGTTTCTTTTTAAGTAAATACTTCTTATGGCCACATGCGAAAATACATGGAGTAGACCAAAGTTTCATTCATATTTCTCAGCTTCAAAGAAGCATTCACAGTCTAGATGTTACTAAAATACATTTCTACAAGTGTATATGATATCTTACAAAATTTCCTAACATGATCAGCTAATTTACACACATTTAAATACTATAATTGTTAATACTACTATATTCTCATTTTGTAACATATTTCTATGATTAATGTGTAGTTATTTCTCTACTTGAAAATAACTAAACAAGTAGGTATTACAGCTAGCGAATCAATTTCATATACAACATAACATCAAGTTAAATCAAATACATCCCACTCAGTATCATTTATGGAATTGAAATAAATATTTCGATCTAATAATTCTTAGTGTGGCTATAGAAATAACTTGGAAAGAATGATTTGCCTCCCAACCATGAACCTTTTCCTCTAGTTCTCCCCCTTGCTAAGATATATCTTTTCCCCAAAACTAACAACCTCTATTGTTTTGGTAAAGGCATTTTTATGCCTTACTTTCCCTAGCACACATTCTGTCACGATGTCCCATCTCTTCTAGGTGGTACTAATCCTCATAACCTAGGCTTTCCCTTTTTTTCTTTTTGAAAATGATTTTTTTCCTTTTCTTTAAAGCCCTCCTTTTCCACTACCCTGCTTTATTCACCCTATTTTTCCCCGCACTCGCCGATTTTCCTAGATTTTTCTCTCCCCGTCTAGTCAGTCACCTAACTTCGCTCCAAGGGTTTTTTTGGAGTGATTTGGGAAAGTTTTATGTCCATCCTATCCATCCACCTTGGATTAGGAATTGGAATAATGACCTCAATAAATCATTTGTTCTTTTCCAATTTAATTCTCCAATGATATAATTGTTTATTTAAATCAAATAATTATATGACATATTTTTTCCAATAATGTAAATCCGGACTTTCATGCCATTTCTAACAATAATCTGACTACTAAAACAATAATTCCTAGAACATAGGGGAATTACAAGCTAACTGAATAGTGGTTAATATTTTCCCTTAACCTAAGCCCTTACCACATTTATCAGGATAACAACTATCTAGTCAAATGCCTACCATGATGATCCAGTCATTCCATCTATTTAACAACAACATCACCTTTCTTCCTAGCATATTTGAGCATCTTCCGTCCATGGAGAAGCTTGATATGAAAGAATATTGCTCCCAAGTTTAGCCGACTGTAAATTTTTTGGGATCTATCATGGTGTCGCCTTCCTAACCATGGTGGGAATTTGGATTTCTTTTTACCCGTCAAACAATTTATTTTTTTATGTTTTGGGTCTTTATGTTTCCCATCAAGAAACGCTATGCTTAAAATTTTCCCTTCAAAAGCCATGTTTTGATAATAAGTTAACCCTTCACCAATAAAGGTTTCATTAATAAAATTACCCTTGAGTGACACATTTATGTTAAAAAATTTCACATATTTAACATAAGAAATAAAAAACAAAATGATCATAACACAAAAATGAAGTATTGAATGCTAAAGTTTGGTTTGAAATTGCATGAACACTCACAATAAAATCATCCTAAAATCATCATAACCTTAAAAGCATCTTTGATTGTATTTGGACCTATGAGAAATGACTAACTTTATCTTATAGGATATAAATAATCATAAAATCACCCTAATCTTAAAAGTATCTTTGATTGTGTTTGTATCTATGAGAAATGAATAACGTTATCTTATAGGACATATAAGAGACCCACAAAGTAAAATTATTGAATGTCACCAATAATAACTCAAAAGTAGATTAATTAATATGGCTTATATTATTATTTACATAATCTAATATATACTATAGGATTTAAAGATAAAAGATACATTTGGCAACATATATTTTAGCATTGGTTAGGATCATGGATATACACTAATATTGACAAGATTGAATGCATAGTATTTGAACCTCTTAAAAATTAAAACACTAAACTTATAGCAAATAGATATTACAGATCTCTTAACATCATGTTCTAGAATTATGTCTTGATTTCCTCCATTATTACATTCTCGGAGCAAAATTTAGCAAGATCAATATAGATATAAATTATTGTACACATATATAAGCAACTAAAAAATCACACATATTCTAAGCGATATATATATATATATATATATATATATATATATATATATATATATATTCTACAAATTGGTAACCACTAAGTACGTAATTTCCTTCTTAATAGCAAAAGTTAGCAAAAGTTCTTTAACCACAAGAACTCAAAGCAACTAAAATTATATATATACAACAAAACTAGTGTTTATTAAAATAATATTCAATAAAATGATAACAAACTCACTGTAATAACACTACAAACATATAAATAAACAACAAAACCAAATGAACAACTTAAAATTTATAGTCACAATCTAAATATTCTGGGAAACTTGCAGCCAAGCAAATACAATGTTTTAATAGTAATATGTTTTTTGTGTGGGTGTTTCACTTCCAAATGCAAGTCATGGTAAAAAAAACCAAGAAACACAATCTTGCCAAATTCATCTTCCAATTCCTTCATAAATAAAGATATTTTGATCTAAATTCCTTCCTAAATGAAAATACTTGGATTTAAACATAATAATACAACCTTATATTAAATTTTTTTTGAACAATTTATGACAAGCATTAAAATGATCCCTTGTATAAAAACACTCCAAAGTATTTTTTTCAAAATATATATATAAATATTTTGTAACAGATAAATTTGATTAAAATTTATTTAATTTATAATTATTATTTAATTATAAAAATTAATAAATAAAAAAATTTAAATCCTTTTCATTAGGTAAATTATTTAAATCCAATAAATCCTTTTCACTAGGTAAATCCAATAAAATCTAAATTCATCCATGTTATGTAAATATGATAAAATCTTTCAAATTTACATTCACCCTTCTTTGAGCTGCTATTTTCACAAACTGAGGAGTATTAATAAAATAAATTTCTAAATAAAATTATTATTTAACTATATTTTACAATATAGAATTAAAAGGTTTTCACACTATGTGGAGCAACACGTTTGAAAAACTATTAAATACCAATGCGATAATTTTTTATGTTATGTGCAAACTGAGATAAAGGTGAAGGTAAATTACCTTGTCTATAGCATAGCAATTGGTAGTGGTCTTAACTCCTTTTCCAGAGATACAAACAAATGAAACCCCAGGCCTCGTGTAATGGGCATCCTTAAGCCAATTGCAAATTCTTTAAATATTTGGGAATTGAACGGACACGGGTGCTGTTAATTTTTTGACCGTGTTCATATCTGATTCCCAAATATTCTGAAAAATCCTGCAATCGACTTAAACTCAGAATCCTGTAACTAGATCTCTGGTTGCTTTGTTCACTTTCGGGATGAGATATACTGGCAGAGGTCCTGTGACTCAACATACAGGTGAGTTATAAGTTGATGACATACTGAGGCCCCCGTCTAACTTAGATGGGAATCTTAATAACTTTTTCTCAAAAAAAATAACGGTCAAGAATAAGGTTTGCATAATCCAGAACACATCATAAAAAAGTTTGTTTATTAATTTTAAAGTAACGGTCAAAAATAAGGTTTGCATAATTCAGAGCACATCATAAAAAAGTTTGTTTATGAATTTTAAAGTAATTAACGGATAAAATGCATTGTAAGAGAATTTTAAAGTATTTAACTGATAAAATGCCCAATAAGAAACAAAATGCCTGTCAAATTCTAACCCTGCCTTCAATGTTTAAGCTAGGAGGGCCAATAACTTCTCTCCTTTCTATGATTCGTTCTTACACTTTGAATGTAGGACGATAATAACTGCCGCAAGCTTTAGGTTTGGAGGGCAATAACTTCTCTATGTTATTCGGTGATCCCTCGTCTTTCGTATGTTTAGAGTAAAAGGACCATGACAGACGTGATGTCCACGCCTTTTTGTTGATTTTTTAAGTTGAGATTTCTTGATTAAAAAAAAAAAAAAATATTAGTTAAGTTGTAGGTTTTTTTACCATGTGGCTCTATTATTTAGGTGATGCGGACTTCGCAATTCAATTGTATGATACCCAAACAATCATTACAAATTTATATTTAGATGATGTAGATTTCACAACTCAGTATTATATGAAATTAATCATTACAAATGTTTTAATAAAATTGATAAAAAGAAATATTAAAAAGTTATTGTTTTAGTGTTATTTTTTGGAAGTTTTTCTTCTGAATTTTTCACATTTAATTTCTTGAAAATTAGATAAAAATTTATTGAAATCACAAATTTGATGGGTACTTCTACGTAATAGAAGTGCTTTAAGATTTTCTAGCTGAATTTATATATAAAATCAAAAAACTAATTTAAATAACACAAATCAAAATTTCATCATAAATTCCCTAAATTCTTACCCCAAAAAATCCAAAATATCACACTAAAAACAACTCTATTAAAAAAATGCATATGTAACAGATTTAAAGTACGCCTCAATTGCACTGCATCAACGACTTTCTAATAAAATTGACAAAGGAAAATATTAAAAAGGGCGGATATGTACCAGAATTAATCTACCTTTTCAATTCGACTGCATCAACGTAGTATGCTGTGGGCTCTATATTTCCAAGTTTCGACTGAAGTGATGGGACCTAACCTACACCCTACCACCTGTACGACGACAGCAACTGCAGGATATTTAGTCAAACACCTACCATGATAATCCCAACATCCAGGGTATCGCAGAATATCTAATCAAACACCTACCGTGATGATCCAACTATTCAGGGTATAGAATACATGAATATCCATTGGTATATTCTCGAAATCTGAACTTGAAAACTCTAATATATTTCTAAAACAGCTATATATTCATATAGCTAATCCTAATCCAATCTATTTCATAGTTAAAGTATTATTGGGATTCTTAGAATTTTAGGGCAATTAATATTTTTGGAGTTATTGTTTATTTAATTAATATTTCTGGAGTTATAGTTTGGTTAATGTGTTAGGGTAACTTATATCAATTTTTAAAGTTCATATTTATTCAAATCTAAATTGACATATGCTTTTTAGTATCTATAGCTCGCTGAATTTTAATATATTCCTAAAATCTACATTTGAGGATTGTAAGATATTTGCAACATAGATAAATTCATATAGCCAGTCCAATCTATTTGACAGCAAAATCATATTTGCATATTTGGGCATCTCTGGAAAAAAGGCAGAAGAGAGTTCCTTCAATGGAGATCCTTGATATGAAGGAATAAAGCAGCCTATGCATTGTACCACGGTCAAAGTGTTAGGAGCCTGGTTGTAACGCCCTGTGGTTGCATAACCGGGGGAACGCGTTCCGCACTTGGAAAAACGACTAAGGCAACTGCGACGGGCGACCAACGATGAGGTGCGCTCGTGAAATAACGCGCGGGAAGATTGGCGCCCTATTTATATGACAGCTAGGCGTGCGAAATGATGGATGGGCCGACTCATGGAGGAGCGTTTTACATGTCGTTTGGCGCACTGGCTGGGTGTTTGGAGGGTCGGCCAGTTGTTGGTCGCCACACGTTGAGAGACGTATAAACATAGGGAGTTACGCGTTCATTTGGATCATCGCACTTTGCATCATCTCCTCACATAAGAGGTAGTGCGAAGGCACACTTAGAGCCACAACAAAGAAGTGTGGATGCGCCCGCCGAGTCGGGCAAGGCAAGGCACGTCGTGCAGTGTGGTTGGGGCACGGGTGGAGGGCGTAGTGAGGCACCCGCCCGCCAAACTTGGTACACGGTCTCAGTTGTAGAGGGGGGCGGGTGTGCACAGGCATGCCCGCCCGTTTGTGCATGAGATCATGTGTTGTTGTATTGTATTTTGGTGAAGTGTTGTGGCGTGACCGCCGTGCGCTCTTGCACGGGCGGGCGCCCAACCTCGTTTATGAACACCGGTGGAGCTTTGCTCCCGGTCATTGTAACATTTTCTCATATATAATAAAATAAGACATTCTCTTGCATATTGTTGAGGTTATATTGTTGTTCTATGTATTATTAATGGATTCCGCACATTAATAATGTTAATTCATGGTTATTATGAATTGTTGAAGGCATAGTTTGTAAAGTTAATCTAACTATGGAAAGAGTTGGTAACTTAGGCGGTGCCGCACCCGGCCAATTTAAGGAAAAAATAATTTGGGGCGTGACAGTTGGTATCGGAGCAGGTTCACAGGGAGTGAAGCCGTTGCTGGATGAATGCAAAGAACAAACATGTATGTAGGGAAAAGTTATGGAGAAATCATGGATGAACAATATGGGTTTCATGGACTTGATGGTTCATGGCAAGACCATTCAAGCTCTGGTGGACACGGGGGCCACTCATAACTTCATGACGACACAATTGGCAAAAGAGGTTGGACTAACGATCTTCCCATCAAATGTGGAAGTCAAGGCAGTGAACTCTAGAGCTAAAGTGGCAGGTTTGGTACACGAAGTACCTGTGTAGATAAAAGACTAGAAGGGTCAGTTGGACTTCACAGTGATGGAGATGAACGACTTTGATATGATACTCGAACAGGATTTCTTGAAGGGTAACAAGGCTATTGTTGTCCCCTTCTATGATGAGGTGGCACTGATTGGACAGACACAAACTTGGACTTTGCCCACTCATAGGCAAAGGGGGGGAGTCAAGGTGCACCATGTTTCAGCACTAAGTTTGGAGAAGGCTATGAAGGAATCAGATATGGAGACATATGCGGTGATGTTCAAGGATGTCGAAGGTGATGGAGTGGGGACGCCTGTTCCAATCGAGATATCTGAGGCGCTGACCAAATATGCAGATTTGATGCCTGATGAGCTACCAAAGAAGCTTCCACCAGGGCATGCAGTGGACCATAGCATTGAGCTTGAGCAAGGAAAGCAACCCCCAGCTAAAGCACCTTATCGATTGTCAGGACCTGAGTTGGAGTAATTGAAACGACAGTTAAAGGAGTTAGCTGATGCAGGTTTCATTAGACCTTTAAGGTCCCCTTATGGAGCTCCGGTATTGTTCCAGCGGAAGAAGGATTCGAATGAGCTACGAATGTGCTGTGATTACCATGCACTAAACAAGCAGACGGTAAGGAACATGTATCCTTTGCCATTAGCTGTTGATTGCTTTGACAAGCTTGTGAAAGCCCGAGTGTTTTTCAAGCTGGACTTGAGGCATGGGTATTATCAGATGCGGATAGCTGAAGGAGACGAGAAGAAGACCGTGATAGTAACAAGGTATGGTAGTTTTGAGTTCCTTGTTATGCCATTCGGGTTGTGTAACACTCCTGCTACGTTTTGCACTTTGATGAATGATGTCCTACGACCATACTTGGATTCGTTCGTAGTAGTGTACTTGGACGATATAGTGGTGTTCAGTGACAACATGGAGGATCACAAGAAGCACTTGGCGATAATTTTCGAGGCACTGAGGGAAAATCAATTGTTCTTGAAGAAGTCTAAGTGTGTCTCCGCTCAGACCGAGATTCCATTCCTTGGGCATATTGTTGGTCAAGGGTACATACGGATGGAGCTGAGTAGAGTGAAGGTGATCAAGGACTTGGTTGAATTGAAGAATGTCCATGAGATGAGGGTGTTTTTGGGCATGACCAACTACCAACGGAAGTTTGTAGAGGGGTACTCCAAGGTGACATCGGCACTGATAGACCTATTGAAGAAAGACAAGAGGTGGAGTTGGACGAGAAAATGTCAAGAGGCATCTGATGATTTGAAGAAGAGGATGGTTACAGCACCGATACTGAAGTTTCCTGACTTCGAGAGACAATTTGAGGTGCACACTGATGCTTTGGATTTTTCCATAGGAGGGGTTCTTATGCAGGATGGGCATCCGGTGGCGTACAACAGTTGGAAGTCGCATGATAGAGAACGAAGGTATCTGGTTCATGAGAAGGAGATGACTACGATCATTCACTATCTTCATGTGTGGAGGCATTACCTGATTGGGAAGTCGTTTGTTGTCAAGACTGACAACGTTGCAGCAAGTTATTTTGCATCACAACCGAATCTTTCTGCGAAGCAAGCTTGTTGGCAGGACTTCTTGGCATAATTCGACATGACTATCGAGTATAAACCGGGAAGGCACAATGTGGTAGCAGATGCCCTTAGCAGGAAGGGACAACTTGCAGCATTGGAGGGAGAAGACCGGGTAACTAGGAGTAGGAGTCGAGTTCAAATGACAGAAGAGATGCAGAATTAGGTCAAGGAAAGTGTTGAAACCGATACTTTGGCGCACAATATAGTGAAGTAGATAAAGGATGGGAAGACACAGAAGTTCTTTCTACGGGACGGGTTCTTGTTCTTTGGAAACCGACTCTATGTTCCAAAGTCATTTGGACTCAGGAGGCACCTTTTGAAGGAGTGCCACGACTCGCCATGGGCTGGCCACCCAGGGATGCGTCGTTCTTTGGCATTGTTGGAGAGAGGATTCTTTTGGGAGAAGATGCGAGAGGATGTAGAGGAGTATGTACATACGTGCATCATTTGTTAGCAGAACAAATCGGATACTCAAAGGCAAGGAGGATTGTTGCAGCCTTTACCAATTCTTGAGAGGCCATGGATGAGTGTCTTGATGGACTTCATCACTCAGTTGCCACAGGTTCAGGGGTATAATGGGATAATGGTCGTGGTTGATCGTTTTTCCAAGTATGTTGTCCTTGTTCCTAAAAATATGCCTTGTGGAACTGAGCGGACTGCGGAGTTGTTCTTTAAGAACATAGTGAAGTATTGGGGGATGCCATTAAGCATTGTGTCGAATAGAGATCTGTGTTTTACAGGCAGATTTTGGACCACATTGTTCAAGTTAGTCGGGACAGAGTTGTTGATGAGTTCGAGTTACCATCCGCAGATAGATGGGCAGACTGAGAGGATCAACGCGTTTCTGGAGGACTATTTGAGACATTATGTGACGGCTAATCAGAAGAATTGGCCTGAACTCTTGGATATTGCTCAGTTTAGCTACAATATTCGAAAGAGTTCTGCGACGGGGTATAGTCCATTTGAGTTGGTGAATGGGCAGATGCCGGTTGCACCGCATACCATAGTGATGGGAGGCTTCTTAAGGAGTCCTCATGCGAATAAGTTCATGAAGGCCTGGGAGGAGACCTTGGAGTTAGCATGGTTGCGCTTGCACGATGCTACAAGGAGGATGAAAAAGTATGCTGATCATGGGAGACGGGAGGCACACTTCAGTGTGGGAGATATGGTGTTTCTCAGGATTACTGGGGAACAGTTTCAGCCAGCTAAGGGGACTGCAAGAAAACTGACACGGAAGTATGAGGGACCATTCCGAGTGAAGAAGAGAGTGGGGGATGTTGCTTACGAGCTGGAGCTTCCGCACCATATGCACATGAAGCATCCAATTTTTCATGTGAATCAGTTGTAGAGATGTAGACTTGATTCAGACCATCCAGAGAGAGTTGAACTGCCAAGAGGACCAGCCAGGATTGGAGTTGGATAATATTTTGAGCTGCAGAACTACAGGGATTGGTTTCCACATGAAACGGGAGTATCTTGTCAGATGGAAGAATGCACCGGAGGAGGAAAGCTAGGAATCGGAGGGCTCACTTTGGAGGTGGAAGAAGAAGATTGTGAAGTATGAACGGAAGATACTGAGGCAGTCGGGATTGTCGAGGGCGACAATGATTTCCAGTGGGGGAGGATGTAACGCCCTACGGTTGCATAACCGGGCGTGCGTGCTCCGCACTTGGAAAAACGACTAAGGCAGCTGCGACGGGTGACCAACGATGAGGCACGCTTGTGAAATAACGCGCGGGCAGATTGGCGCCCTATGTATATGACAGCTGGGCGTGCGAAACGATGGATGGGCCGACTCATGGAGGAGCGTTTTACATGTCGTTTGGGAAAACTGGTTGGGCGTTTGGAGGGTCGGCCAGTTGATGGTCGCAACACGTTGAGAGACGTATAAACATAGGAAGTTATGCGTTCATTTGGATCATCGCACTTCGCATCATCTCCTCGCATAAGAGGTAGTGCGAAGGCACACTTAGAGCAACAGCAAAGAAGTGTGGATGCGTCGATCGAGTCGGGAAAGGCAAGGCATGTCGTGCAGTGTGGTTGGGGCGCGGGTGGAGGGCGTAGTGAGGCGCCTGCCTGCCAAACTTGGTACACGGTCTCGGTTGTAGAGGGGCGCGGGTGTGCACGGGCACGCCCACCTGTTTGGGCATAAGATCATGTGTTGTTGTATTGTATTTTGGTGAAGTGTTGTGGTGTGACCGCCATGCAACCTCGTTTATGAACGCCGGTGGAGCTTTGCTCCCACTCATTGTAACATTTTCTCATATATAATAAAAGAAGACGTTCTCTTGCATATTGTTGATGTTATATTGCTGTTCTATGTATTATTAATGGATTCCACACATTAATAATGTTAACTCATGGTTATTATGAATTGTTGAAGGCGTAGTTCGTAAAGTTAATCTAACTATGGAAAGAGCTGGTAACTTAGGCGGTGCCGCACCAGGCCAATTTAAGGAAAAAAGAATTGGGGGCGTGACACTGGCGAGCGAGAACAAGGGCACTGGGGATTCCTATTCACCACACTCCAGGCTTCTCTTGAGGGTGGACGCGAGGAGGGCGTTCTGATCCCCCTCTTGGAGTGGGATACTAGGGCAATGGTCACTGCCTCGCATGTCCACGCAGTAATACAGCCCGAGAGGTCGTCGATGGATCCCTTTTGCGTGCCATTAAGATGATAAAGAAGTACCCCCATATATATATATGAGAGATACATTTAGAGTTATGATAAATTTATATATATATATATATATATATATATATATATATATATATTTCTAAATTATATTAATTTAATTAAGAATTTCAATTATATTTAATTTAGATTTTATTTTATTTTCAAATGGATTTTTACGAATTTTAATTTGGTTATTAATAATTTTCAAGTAAATGATAATAATTTATTTCTATAAAATATTATAAAATAATTTAATTGTAATTATAAATTAAAAATTTAGATTTATCTCGACTAAAGATTAAATTTCTATCAATAATCTATAATTATTAATAATTTAATTAAAATTCTAGAAACATTGTTACAATAATCTAATTCAGAGGTTCAAAACCAGAGGGGGGTAGAGTATGTATGCCTTCGTAGACTTAGCAGTCAAATCGCTGCGTGGAGGTGGGTCCTTTGTCCCACAAACAAGGGGGTCTCATACACCAATTTGGTGTCTGGCTTGGCTGTGACCTTAAAAATGGATATTATTATTATTATTATTATTATAATTTAAAATAATATTATAATTAATATAATTTTTATGTTTTGTTTTTTAATCTTAAAAAAATATATTATCAGATAAATTTTCTTAATATCTAACCATTTAATTTATATAATTATGTTAATTTTAAATATTTTAAATATAAAATAAAATTTTACACAATATACATTAAAATCTTAATATAATTTTATAAGCTAAAAATCAAAATATAATTTAAATTTATTTTTTCATATTAACATTCTTACATATATATATAAAATAGTTTGAAATGGCTTTTTAATTACAAAATTCTTTTTTTTTAAATTAATCTCCAATACTTATCAAATTTAAAGTTTCTATAAATTTCTATTAATAAATTTTAATTATATTAAAATATAATATAATATTTTTATTTTTATTTGAAAATATTTTAAAAATTAATAATATGTTATTAGTCCCTGCCTGGGACTATTGGCGATCGATCGATCGCTGACCGAGTAGTTTGACCATTATATTTTTATTATATTGGCATTTTAACCTAAGTCTAAGCAAAGTTTTGGTGCGGAAAATTATTGGAGTCTTATTACCGGCTTCACGTTGTTCGATGCAAAGGACGGCAAGTTGGTTTGTCGTAAGTCGTGATCGCCACGAATCGAAACCCTTGTCATTCAATTCGTCTGTCACCAATTTAATAGCTGGTACCAGATGGCATGGCTATGGTTCGATGCAAAGAATGGCAAGTTGGTTTTCCGTAAGCCGTGATCGCCACAAATCCAAACCCTTGTCATTTAACAGCTGGTACCAGATGGCATGGCTATGGTTCAAGTGTTTTCTGCTTTATATCGCAAGTACTGTAACTCTCTCTTCATTCTGAGTATTATAATATTGTTCGTTTCCGACCTTGCGAAATGCCTGTCTGAGACTTCTGAGATTGGTGTTTTCCGTGTTCTAGTTGTTCCGGTATTCAGAATTTGTTTACAGCATTTTTATTCAATAAGTTCCCTTTTTTTGTTCCTTCGCATTACTGAGAATGATTAAGCAAAAGGAATTTATGAACAGGTTTCATATGCTTCAACAGTTCGACAACGTTGGGAACTTTCATTTATACATGTATTATGAAAGTTAATTTCCATTGTTAGATGAAAACTCCCGGTTTATACATATATATTGTTTTTAAAATGCGAACTTCTAATTGTGGACTCCTCCGAGTTAGGGTGGAGGTTTTTGCAGGTGAAGAAGACTCTGGGATGAAGAGTTAGAGGAACACTTGCTCAATTCGTCGTGTATCGTGCTGGAAGTTCAGCCGCTTTATCGGGTACTTGAACTAGTCCAGGGTTTTTTTATCAAGGTTTTATGGCTGATGAGTTTCGACTCCAGGGAACGATTTTGTCTGAACATGCTTGTTATTTTTATGCAGTCTTAATTCCTTATTTTGAATGTAAAGTTCGCCAACCCATAATGGTAGTATGTATTTGAGTTAGGAAAGACATTGCAAGGCCGAGGTCTGTTCCTCTCTGTCCCTTTTAATGGACTTAGAGTGATCTAGCTCGGCCTTCAAGGATATGCTCTAGAGGCCAGTGTTTAGACTTCGATATTGACTGTTAGTGACTCTTTGAAATATTCATATGTTTTAATCGTAATTATTTTTTTGATAACCCCATCGGGGATTTCTAAATGAAAATACAGTGTTTTCCGCTTTATATCGCAACAACTATAACTCTCTCTTCATTCTGAGTATTGTAATATTGTTCGTTTTCGGCCTTGCGAAATGCCTATCTAAGACTTCTGAGATTGGTGTTTGCCGTGTTGTAGTTGTTCCGATATTTAGAATTTGTTTAGAGCATTTTTACTCAATAAGTTCCCTTTTTTTGTTCCTTCACATTACCGAGAATGATTAAGCAAAAGGAATTTATGAACAGGTTTCATCTGCTTCAACAGTTCGACAACGTTGGGAACTCTCATTTATACAGCTATTATGAAAGTTAATTTCCATTGTTAGATGCAAACTCCCAGTTTATACATATATATCGTTTTTAAAATGCGAACTTCTAATTGTGGACTCCTCCCAGTTAGGGTGGAGGTTTTTGCAGGCGAAGAAGACTCTGGGATGACGAGTTAGAGGAACACTTGCTCAATTCGTCGTGTATCGTGCTGGAAGTTCAGCCGCTTTATCGGGTACTTGAACTAGTCTAGGGTTTTTCTATCAAGGTTTTATGGCTGATGAGTTTCGACTCCAGGGAACGATTTTGTCTGAACATGCTTGTTATTTATATGCAGTCTTAATTCCTTATTTTGAATGTAAAGTTCGCCAACCCATAATGGCAGTATGTATTTGAGTTAGGAAAGGCATTGCAAGGCCGAGGTCTGTTCGTCTCTGTCCCTTTTAATGGACTTAGAGTGATCTGGCTCGGCCTTCGAGGATATGCTCTAGAGGCCAGTCTTTAGAATTCGATATTGACTATTAGTGACTATTTGAAATATTCATATGTTTCAATCGTAATTATTTTTTTTATAACCCCATCGGGGAATTCTAAATGAAAATACAGTGTTTTCCGCTTTATATTGCAACTACTGTAACTCTCTCTTCATTTTGAGTATTGTAATATTGTTTGTTTCCGACCTTGCGAAATGCCTATCTGAGACTTCTGAGATTGGTGTTTTCCTGGGACTATTGGCGATCGATCGATCGCTGGCTGAGTAGTTTGACCGTTATATTTTTATTATATTGGCATTTTAACCTAAGTCTAAGCAAAGTTTTGGTGTGGAAAATTATTGGAGTCTTATCACCGGCTTCACATTGTTCGATACAAAGGACGGAAAGTTGGTTTGTCGTAAGTCGTGATCGCCACGAATCCAAACACTTGTCATTCAATTCGTCTGTCACCAATTTAATGGCTGGTGCCAGATGGCATGGCTATGGCTCAAGTGTTTTCCGCTTTATATCGCAACTACTGTAACTCTCTCTTCATTCTGAGTATTGTAATATTGTTCGTTTCCGACCTTGCGAAATGCCTATCTGAGACTTCTAAGATTAGTGTTTGGCGTGTTGTAGTTGTTTCAGTATTCAGAATTTGTTTACAACATTTTTATTCAATAAGTTCCCTTTTTTTGTTCCTTCGCATTACCGAGAATGATTAGGCAAAAGGAATTTATGAACAGGTTTCATATGCTTCAACAGTTCGACAACGTTGGGAACTTTCATTTATACAAGTATTATGAAAGTTAATTTCCATTGTTAGATGCAAACTCTCGGTTTATACATATATATTGTTTTTAAAATGCGAACTTCTAATTGTGGACTCCTCCCAGTTAGGGTGGAGGTTTTTGCAGGCGAAGAAGACTCTGGGATGAAGAGTTAGAGGAAAACTTGCTCAATTCATCGTGTATTGTGCTAGAAGTTCAGCCGCTTTATCGGGTACTTGAACTAGTCTAGGGTTTTTCTATCAAGGTTTTATGGCTGATGAGTTTCGACTCCAGGGAACTATTTTGTCTGAACACGCTTGTTATTTATATGCAGTCTTAATTCCTTATTTTGAATGTAAAGTTCGCCAACCCATAATGGTGGTATGTATTTGAGTTAGGAAAGACATTGCAAGGCCGAGGTCTGTTCGTCTTTGTCCCTTTTAATGGACTTAGAGTGATCTAGCTCGGCCTTCGAGGATATGCTCTAGAGGCCAGTCTTTAGACTTCGATATTGACTGTTAGTGACTATTTGAAATATTCATATGTTTTAATCGTAATTATTTTTTTGATAACCCCATCGGGGATTTCTAAATGAAAATACAGTGTTTTCCGCTTTATATCGCAACTACTGTAACTCTCTCTTCATTCTGAGTATTGTAATATTGTTCGTTTCCGACCTTGCGAAATGCCTATCTAAGACTTCTGAGATTGGTGTTTTCCGTGTTGTAGTTGTTCCGGTATTCAGAATTTGTTTAGAGCATTTTTATTCAATAAGTTCCCCTTTTTTGTTCCTTCACATTACCGAGAATGATTAAGCAAAAGGAATTTATGAACAGGTTTCATATGCTTCAACAGTTCGACAACGTTGGGAACTTTCATTTATACAAGTATTATGAAAGTTAATTTCCATTGTTAGATGCAAACTCCTGGTTTATACATATATATTGTTTTTAAAATGTGAACTTCTAATTGTGGACTCCTCCCAGTTAGGGTGGAGGTTTTTGCAGGCAAAGAAGACTCTGGGATGACGAGTTAGAGGAATGCTTGCTCAATTCGTTGTGTCTCATGCTGGAAGTTCAGCCACTTTATCGGGTACTTGAACAAGTCTAGGGTTTTTCTATCAAGGTTTTATGGCTGATGAGTTTCGACTCCAGGGAACGATTTTGTCTGAACATGCTTGTTATTTATATGCAGTCTTAATTCCTTATTTTGAACGTAAAGTTCGCCAACCCATAATGGTAGTATGTATTTGAGTTAGCAAAGACATTGCAAGGCTGAGGTCTATTCGTCTCTATCCCTTTTAATGGACTTAGAGTGATCTAGCTCGGCCTTCGAAGATATGCTCTAGAGGCCAGTCTTTAGACTTCGATATTGACTGTTAGTGACTATTTGAAATATTCATATGTTTTAATCGTAATTATTTTTTTGATAACTCCATCGGGGATTTCTAAATGAAAATACAGTGTTTTCCGCTTTATATTGCAACTACTGTAACTCTCTCTTCATTCTGAGTATTGTAATATTGTTCGTTTTCGACCTTGCGAAATGCCTATCTGAGACTTCTGAGATTGGTGTTTGTCGTGTTGTAGTTGTTTCGGTATTCAGAATTTGCTTAGAGCATTTTTATTCAAGAAGTTCCCTTTTTTTTTTCCTTCGCATTGCCGAGAATCATTAAGCAAAAGGAATTTATGAAGATTATTTAGTGTTTTCCGTTTTATATCGCAACTATTCATTCTAAGTATTATAATATTGTTCGTTTCTGACCTTACAAAAATACCTATCCGAGACTTCTGAGGTTGGCATTTGTCGTGTTGTAGTTGTTCCACTATTCATAATTTGTTTAGAGCATTTTTATTCAATAATTTCCTTTTCTTTGTTCCTTCGCATTACCCAGAATGATTAAGCAAAAGGAATTTATGAAGATTATTTGTCTTGGTTTGTTTTCTCTGAACTCAGGGTTTCATCGCTGTCTAGAATATATTTATATGTGTGGTATTTGTATGACTGTTATGGTATAGTGAATGCTTTCAGCTAACTGTTATACAACCATATGGTTGCTCTTCTATGACCCTACTACTATTCAGGATTTGTTTACTTTAGCCGAAGTTTTTGTGTTAATGTCCGTAAGAAAAGTAATTCTGGAAAGAAAAAGTATTTCTGGATGAATAAGTCTTTGTTCCCTTATACTTGCATGGTTTTCATTACAGAATTTACACCTTCGATAGCCTAATTTCTAATACTAGTCTAATCTAACTCGTTTTCCTTTCTTAATTTTGGAATTCCCACGTTCAAACTCTATATTTTGTTTATTATTATTTCTTTCTACAAGCTTTCTCATTCTAATTGGTACCTTTACCAGTTCTTGTTATCCTTCTACCTGTTTATTTTCATAAAAGTTATTTGCAGACTACCCTACTATTTCTCATGGTAATCTGTCATTTTCTACACTCTAAGAGCATTTGACCTGTAGATATAATTATTTATGAAGATACATAATTTCCTTCAGTCTAGTAACTTCGACATGTAGATATATATATATATACCAATACATAACAGATTTTCTAAATCACTTTATAAGATAGTTTTACTTATCTGGCTCACTACAAAATTATACAGTTTTTTTCGTGCTGAAAAATAAATCCAGTGACAACATTTCTGTCTTTGGCATCACATAATGCATCACTGTAAACAAAACTTTCTTTTTGTGCCTAGGCTCCGTCGTTTCTGGTTCAGATCTGTGATTTTTATGGACGGGATTTGCTGTGTGCCACTATTACACGGGAATTATAGTTGGGCAAAATTCCAGGCTGCCAAATCTTTACAGATCATGTTGTGATTGTCTGATGCCTATACGAATTATGCCCTCAAATTGTTTGCAGAATGACAAACAGTATTATTTTTCAGAAACTCTTTTTCATTCGGATTAGGTTTTTGCCATGAATATTAGTAATTTGTCAACATTCAGATTAGGTTTTTGAGGTTCAAGATTTTTGTTTTCAGGATATATGATTCTCAATACTATTAATTTCTGGTATGTTTTTTCTTAATTTCACACAACATGTTAACTCTCTCTTAATGTTAAGGTATCCTCTCATCAAGTTTATTTTATTTTGTTTCCTTTGTAATTTGCAAATTAAAGCATACGAACAATTCCTATATTGTTCTTCTTCGTCAATCATCAAAAATTAAAAGCAAGCATGTTAGCTAACTCACATCTCACATCTTTTCTTGAAGCTTCTCAAATTCCTGTTGTTCTATCACTTATTTTTCAGTGCTCATAACTCATGACAATCCAAGTGATGTTATAAAGGCAATATACAACATTGGGCAACATGTTTAAGTAGTAAAATATAGATTTCAATAGACAATCTATTGTTATTTTATTTCACAAATGCAATCGACAATAATGTTAACTTTCAGAAATATTCTTAAAGTTATGCTGCATTTTTTCATTATGTCTTTGGGGTGTTTCCATTTCCAATTTCTTTGTTATTTATAAATATGACTTGTTGCTAGAAATTTGATATTTGTTTGGCAACATAATGCAAGAGCCTATTTTTTTAATATATATATTTTGTTCGAAACAATCATCTTCACTTTTTGCTAATTTGATCAATATTTTTTGCAAAGCTGTAGAAGGCAATTGCAGAAGGCAACTCTGGTAAGTAATTGTAAATGATGGAAGAAATAATAGATGTTGACAGTTACAAATTCAGATTGCAATGCATTTTGCCTGACAACATTGATATTGTATTAAAAAGAAATGGTCTTTTTAGACTAAATGCATTTTCATATACTGTAGGAGATTGTCTATTTGACTCATTCGAAATGCTTCTACATTTTCGTTATACTTCAAATGAACTATGAAATGGGTTAATAGAACACTTTCTTTTTTGCTTAAACAACAATGATGTTGAAGCAATAGAGTCATATGGGTATGAACTAGCCCCTGACTTCCTATACGAGTTACATGGTGTTAATGATATTGGTACATATCTTCATAAAATGCGTTGTTCTGCATCTACAAATATAAAGGAGTTTGACCGAGGTTTATGGGGTGATACCTTTTGCATACGTTGGTTAGCTAAATGGCTAGATATATCAATTACAGTTTGGTCATTGACAAGAAAAACAAGATATTTGCTTTTTAATCAACATGAAATTCAATTCCATATTGCATTCTCTTTCATGATGCAAATCATGTTAGTGGTCATTATGAACCATTGGTTTACCAAAAGTTTCCAATATGCATTTGCAGCTAGTCTAATATCTACCTGTCACCTATTTGCAAAGATATTGAAAGCCACTGGATGCATATTGCAGATAATATGCTTTTAAATGAATTAACAATCGCAAAGCAAATGACATCTAATTGTGGTGACAGTCTCTTTAATGCAATTTGCTATGTAGTAGCAACAGAATTTTATGCAGAGTGTTTGCGACTTTACATTTTGCAATCATTTGCAATGCACTTATGCATAAGAATCGAGATGCATTACATTGTTTAGAGCAATACCTAGTAGTTGATGTGATACACTATGCAATGAATAACAACTGGCAACAATATCTCATAAATATGGCAATTCCATATGAGAAAGGACAGGTAGAAGGCGGACGATTTTGTTTGCAATGGATATCTGTGATATTCAAAGTCAATATCCAGGTATGGTCCTCTGTTGCTAATAACTTTGTTAGTTACAATTCTGCTTATTCGACATGCAATCATATTTTTAACATCATGTCATTCAGGACAGATACATCACATATTCACTACCACGCAATGATACAAAAATATGTTCACAATTCTCAACAAGTGCACATGGAAGCAAAAGAGGATTGTAATCAATTGCATCATAAGCATATACTAGAAAAACAACAATGTATATCTCAAGTACATTTTAACAATAATATTGCATTTGAGATAGCATCTCATTTAGAACAAATGCAACCAACTAAGCATCGTAGGCTCAATTATCACAAACTAAAGCAATTCATACGTACAAAACGCAAATGCAATGACATATGCAAAAAATCATTTTCTAATAAGAAGTCAAGAATTACAAGCAAGAAAAATGCAGTACAGATTTATATGGATAAAGTCGAAGACACGCCTAGGAATGCATGTGCAGTTTGTACCAGATTGCATTTTTGCAAAAAATATTAGATTCTTCACTATAGAGTTGCAAGAAAATCATATGAATTTGACATTGAACAATAGGACCTTCAGCAATGAAAACATATGTGTTCCTTGCAAAAAAGCACTTGGGAATGGAAAGCTACCACAATTTGCAACACCTGAACAAATAAGACGTAACATTCCATTGCCAACTGTAAATACACTTTCAGATCTAAAAGAAAGACTTGTGTTATTTAGAATTGCATTTGCACAAATCAGACAATGGGGATATAGGCGATCACAAATTGGCTTAACAGGATCAATTATCAATGTACCAGTTCATATGGACGTTGTGCAAAAAGCATTGCCACAATATCTAAGTGATACAATGACAATTGCAGTTGCATTAAAAAGATGATTGCAATACAAAAATGCATACCAAACAGGTAAAGTACATCCGATTATTGTCATGAAAGCATTGAACGAACTATGTTCTAGAAGTCTTTATAAAGCTAAGAACATTTGTATAAATGAGAATTGGGCCCATGTTTTACAAGAGAATAATGAATACATTGTACAAAATTCAAGCAGCGACAATGAAAGTGATACAGACAGTGATGCAAATAACGAAACACCTACTGAAACATTGGTGCAAGGATTAATAGAGTCACAACGCATCTACGATTTGCAAGACAAGATTATTGAACTGGCACCTACTGAAGGACAACGACCACTAGGCATTTTCAAGGAAAAATATGCAGAAGAAATGAACTTTCCAGCATTGTTTTATGGCGACACACGTGATCATGACATCACAAATAGGTTTAGTTACCAAAAAATTGTACAATGGGAATTGTTACAAGCAAGTGGTGACTTCTCATATCATACAACAAATTTGTTTTTCAAGACAATGCGAATAATAATTGATAAAGTGCTTTCTTGCATATGGGTACGAATAAGAAAAGGACAACTAAAAGGCAGGAAAATATTAGCAAAAGATGTCAAGTATCGAGCAAATTTGGAAAAGTTATTGAAATCTGATATTGAATACATAGATTTCAAAAACATTCGCATATCTTCTGATCATTTGGAACAAATTAAGAAAAACATATTTGCAATGATACGACAATTGGGGCCTCCAACTTTCTTTGTGACATTTACAAGTGCAGAACATCGATGGAAACCATTAGTACATACACTCGTCACATTGTTTAGAAATAAAGCAAATAAAAATGCTATTGATATATTAGAAGATGATGATATTGACTACCTTATAAGAAAATATCCAGTCACATGTAGCCAGTACTATAGACATAGAATTAATGCTGTAAAGCGATTGATATGTGAAGATACTACATTCTTTGGAAAAATATCTGATTACTATTTCATAACAGAATTCCAAAATAGAGGAACTGAACATGAACATGGACTGTTATGGATAGAGAATGCTCCAATATATGGAAAACAAAGCAATTCAGAAGTTGAGAAGTTTCTTGACAATTACATAACTTGTAATGCAGATCATTTGGACCGAGATGTTGCTAAATTGCATAAACATCACCATACAAGAAGTTGTAAGAAGCGAAAAAATTCAAACTGCAGATACAACTTCCCCATGCCACCAATGAAATCAACAATGATCATCGAGCCAACCAATGCACAAAATAAAAAAATCGTAGAGAAATCAATGTCACTTTTCGCATTCTTGGAGCAAACAAACTACAAATAACCCATGACAATTTCCTCCTAGAAATAGGACTACTAGAAAGTGAGTACATAGAACTATTACAACATACAATAAAGCAACCAACAATTTTCCTGAAACGAAATCCTTCTCACATTTGGAATAACAGTTTTACGAAGGCTATGTCTCCTTTATGGAATGCAAATACAAATGCACAATTTGTGCTAAATGCATATGCCGCAGCATCATATTGTAGTTCATATATGACCAAAATTGACAAGTCTATGACAAATGAATTTAGAAGAATACGCAAAGAGCATCAGAAATATGAAATTGATGCTATGCAAAGATTTGTAAACTTGGAAATACATTTCTCAATCTACAGCAAATGTCAGCTCAACAAGCAGTGCATATAGCACTTTCATTGCCATTGAGTTGTAGTTCAAGGGAATGTATATTTGTAAACACATCTCCAGTTGATGAACGCACATTTATGCTTAAACCGCATATTCTTTTGAAACAAGAACCTGATGATTCAGAAGATGTTATGTGCCATTCCATTATTGACTACTACATTGGACGCCCAAGTTCCATTAGCAAAATCTGCCTTGCAAAATTTGTATCAAATTACAGGAAAGATGGCATACCCATATCTAAAAGGAAAAAACCAAATGTTATACGATTTGTGAAATATAACAAACACAATGATATTGAAAACTTCTGCTGAGAGAAATTATTATTATATATGCCATTTGAAAATTGTGAAAATACATTGAAACAAGAATTGTCTACATGGCTCTCTGCATATACATTACATGAAAAAACAATTCAAGCCAATGAAGCCAAATTTACATATAACATCAATCCAACATGGGGTGATTTAGAGACTGCAACAAATGAGCAAATTATTTCTTTGAATACTAACCAAATGAATATGCGAAACCAAGAGAACAGTTCCCATTATGAGGAATATGATTTTCAATCGAACTTGCAATTTCCAAAACAGTTTGAAATGAAGAAAAAAATCAATCTTGGATTTCAAATTACTGCCCATCCATTTTTAATGGAGAACAATGAGTATTACAAACTTAGAAGATTCTTGAACAAAGAGAAACAAGCAATTGTAAAAGACGTTGCAATTAAAAAAAAAACAACCCCAAGGAACCAATTTACCTTTTTATTACAGGGGGAGCAGGCGTAGGTAAAACACTCACAGCAAAAGCAATTTTCCAAATGCTTATACGAATTTATGATTCACAAAACACAACTGATCCTATGAAACCAAAAGGTCTAATATTAGCATACAGAGGAAAATCTGCATATAATGCAGGTGGAACAACAATCCATTCTACATTGCTAATGCCTTTTAACAAGTCTCAACTGTTCTCACTCAGCAAAGAAGTATTGGACAACTTATCAAAGCTATATCAAGAATTGCAGCTAGCTTTCATAGATGAGATCTCGATGATTGGTAGTCGGTTCTTATATTCTATTGACAATAGATTCAGAAACATAAAACATGTCCAAACCAAATACTTTGGGAACATTGACATCATATTTTGTGGTGATTTCTATCAAGCACAACCTATTCAAGACTCTCTTATTTTTGAACAACCAAGAATCAACAATCAAACAATAACACATGATTTCTGGAAGGATAATGTCAAGTGCTTCCAATTGCATATGACTATGCGACAAACAAATAAGAGATTCATATCAGTGTTAAATAGAATGCGAACAAATTGTCAAACATCTGATGATATAACATATATGAATACAAGTTGCATGCGCCCTGTACCAAATGATCCGACATTTCCCTATTTATTTTACAAAAACAAAGATGTTGCAATGCATAACAAGAAAATGTTAATGCTGATGCCTGGCAAAGAAATTTTAATTAATGCAATTGATGAAAATGAGGAGAATAACGGAAATTTCCCAACCCATCAACATACAGCTATTTTTCCTTCGCACCTTCTGATAAAGTTGAACATGTTAGTTGAAATGTATGCTTGCAATTATGATGCACCAGATGGGCTAGTGAATGGTGCAGATGGAATAGTTAAAGCATATACCCATACAGATAAGGTCGATGTTCTATGGATTAAGTTCCATGACCGTAATATTGGTCATCGACAATCTAGAAAACTAGCTCATTTGTATACTTTAGACATAGCACATGATTGGACACCAATATTGCAAATATCAAAAGCAATTCCTATCACATCAAAGATGGCCCAATTGAAAATACGGAAACAATTTCCAATTCAACTTGCATGTGCACGCACAATACATAGATCACAAGGCTTAACCTTGGATAAGCTTGCATTCGACCCTACTGGAGTACAAGTGCATGGCCTAGTATACACAGCACTATCACATGTCAGAAACATAGAATCATTGTGCTTGCTTAATCCTCTTAAACACAATAATTTTAAGGTTAAGCAAAAAGTAAATTGTGAAATGCAACGTTTGCAAACCACTGCAAAATGGCAATTAGAATATGACTCTTCATCAATACAATCATTGTGATCCATCTTTATTCTTTCATTGAACACTCGTAATCTTCATGCACATCTTACTGACATATGCAATGATTATGACACAATGCAATCTGATATCTTATGCTTACAAGAAACACATATGTCATTGTGTATGGAAAATGAATATTTCAAAATTTTCAATTGCATCTCAAGTTGCATTAAGCATGGAGTAATGATATTGATAAAGAAAAATATCATTATCCTTGAACATACCCATTTTGAAGAGCACTTTGTATAAGCATTGCTCGCAAAAATAAAAGTTCATGCATTACAAATTGCAATACTCAATATATATGCATCGCCACATGCAAATCTAAACAATATTTTCAATGTCATTGCAAAAGCTTTATGCCACTTAGATCTAAACAATATCATAGTTATATTAGGGGACTTCAATATTGATATGGTACATTGCAATCAAAAAACAAAGCAGCTAGAAACATACATGGAAAACCACAATCTTCATTTCCTTATTGACAAAACTAATACCATGCATAAATCATTCATTGACCATGTTTGGGAAAATCTAGCCAATATAAAATATAGAATTTTCATATTGGATACATATTGGTCTGACCATGATACAATATCTCTTGTCCTTCAGCTATGATATACACATGAAACAGTTTACAAAATTGCAAATTTGGACATTTTTGCAATACCTCATTGTTTTTACCATTTCTATTTTACTAAAGAATATTACAATATTCTTTTTGTACTAAACCAAATGATAACACCATACATACTATGCATTCTATCGTACATTTACATATATGAGGTCGTGTATTCATCAATGCAAATTATGCCAAAGACACCCTTTTCAATTAACCAACACAAGCATCCTATCATAAATTTGCAGATATGACCTCATCTATTTATGAATGCAGATTCTGCGAGTAAAACCTTTTTCAATTGAACAGAACGACCAAGAAAAAAGAACAACAACATGGAACATAAACAAACAAGGTATATTCTTCTTGCCTTTCCTTTCCTATGGATCTTCTGTTCTTGTTCAACTTTTACTTTTATATGTTCTTTTAATTTGCACTAAATATGTTTTACTATTCTATAACATAGCATAAATCTTGAAAGAGGAAAAGAAACAATTGAAGAAATAGAATGCATAACCCAATTTGAAAGGGCAAGCCAGCCGCTTGTTTTGCAAAGGTATGTCTATGAGAACTACACAAATATGCTAATTTGTATTTAGAATATTAATGTTTACTATATATGCATTCTATTTTTACATATGTATGGTTCTATGGTTTTAATGTTCTTTTTCACTTTTTACTTCTAATTTTCACTAAATATATCTTACTATTCTATAACATAGCATACATCTTCAAAGAGGAAAAGAAACAATTGAAGAAATAGAATGCATAACCCAATTAGAAAGGGCAAGCCAACCACTTGTTTTGCAAAGGTATGTCTATGACAAATATACAAATATGCTAATTTGTATTTAGAATATTAATGTTTACTAAGGTATGTCTATGACAACTATACAAATATGCCAATTTGTATTTAGAATATTAATGTTTACTGTATATGCATTCTATTTTTACATATGTATGGTTCTATGGTTTTAATGTTCTTGTTCACTCTTTACTTATATATGCTCTTTCAAATTGAACTAAATATATGTTGCTATTCTATAACATAGCATAAATCCTAAAAAAGGAAAACAAACAATTGAAGAAATAGAGCGCATAACTCAATTAGAAAAGGCAAGCCAACCACTTGTTTTGAAAAGGTATGTGTATGACAACTATACAAATATGTTATTTTCTATTTAAAATATTAATGTTTATTATATATGCCTTCTCTTTTTACATATGTATATTTAAATGTATATAAATTAGAAAATCTTGGACGAGTGAAGAAAGCACTAGTAGTAAGTCCCCCCAGACAATGCAGCAAGAAGACATGTACATGTTACATATCATAATTTCTTTATTGATTTCTTATCACAAAATACATGTGATAATATCCACATCATATTGAAATGTGCATTTACTTGTGTTAGTCCAACTGAAACAATCACAACAAAACTTGATTCAACAAATGTACAAAATGAAACATCAAAAAGGTATGCATATGAAACACAACACTCTAATCTATCTATACTTATTCAGTTTTTAGGAGAAACATAGCATTGTAAAAATGTTTATAGAAATTTCTAACTAAGCAATTTTAATAGGCAAAAATAGGTATTGCCAATTAAAGTATCAATTGAAGATCTCAATAGTCGTAGAATTGGGCATCTATTTGTTGGAGACATAATGGTTGTCTATACTGCATTCCTTGATAAAGCAAACAAATCATGTCAAATATTACGAGCTGATTTGACAGATGCTCAAGGAATGATGACTATAACGTTAACTGTACCTGCACATTTAGTGGAGCAACATGAACAGAAAATTTTGCAAGGCAACAACATCTCAATTACAAATTTCATGATATTGCCTAAAACTGTTTATGATCGCGGTGACTGTGACAAAATAATTTTGCTTAATGAATCAAGTATCATAGAAACTATACCTGAAGTTTGCAAAGAATATTGCTTCATTCCCAATACAACCATTAGGCAATTTGCAAACAAAAAAGAAATGTACCCAATTGGCACAATCGCTGCAGCCGTTACACTTGCCAAATGGGTTGGATTGCATTACATACTCCATATCAAAGATGGAGATTCTGAAAATGACAATGCAACTGTATGTATTCACATGTTACTTATTCCTAATTTTCAGTAGATAACATGCATCACTTCAACATATATACTTATTGTAATTTGTCTATAGTTATTGTAATTTGTCTCTTGCACTTGCAATTTTTCAACACACACGAACAATGTATTTGCATATTAATTTTCGTATTTTTCAATAGATAACAATTTCTCTTTTGCAGTTGCAGCTCTTTGACACATATGAACAATTTTTCCTTTCAATGGAAAAACAATTGCAGAAAGGAGACTTCCCCCTCATCCTTTTCAAAAATTTAACAAAAAAGGTAAACACAAAAGAAACAATATTCAGGGCATCAAAGTCAACGTTCATGACTGAACTTAACACAGATGCACTGAACAATCTCAGAAAACTAACTACATCTACCTATGCTGTAAGTATAACAATAATAGTGTTTTTACTACCTTTGCATTTGCCATGTAATAATGTAAATTAACGTTTGAATATTTTATAAACAGGTCGAAGGTATTCTGATGGCGACAAATCCATATTCAACTCCTTTCGAACCTGTTTGTGCAATTTGTAACTCCCCAGTGAATTCATCCATAGTGATAACCAATGGAACAATTTTCTGTTCATAATGCAATGATAATTGCCCTTTCATCTACAAGCATTGTATAAATGTTGTAATAGAATCCATTACAAATAACTTTGTCCAGTGCATTATGAGGCAGCCCTTATTACATGACTTACTTCCTGATTTAAAAGCAATGTCATATGAGGGATATTTGCAACAGAAAGCTACCACTGTTTACATGTTACGTGACTTCAAAATTCAGAGCAAGTTCACACTCAATGAAGATAGTGAGCTATTACATGTAAACTAACAAATGGAAGGTACATCAACGTATGCCTTAACATCTTTTGTCTCAAATATGTCCTCTCTTCAATTCACAATGTTATCATTTTATTATAACTAACTATTTGTTATACGGATTACAAAATCTAGGAACATGGCGGCCTTCACGTACATAGCAAATGCAAAAGTGATATGAATATGTTTCTTCATATTATGGTCTTACTGTAATAGAACTATTTAACTTGCAATTTCCACTCATTTACGAAGAAAATGTACTTTCAATATTTTAAATTCCATTGCTACTTCAAACCGAGAAGAGAATATTTTAAATTTCTGTTGTCGGTTCAAATTTTAGTCATAAGGAGCTTGTTGTAAGCCATCTTGTTTTGTTAGTTTTTGTTTCTTGGGTAATGTAGGCAACGGTTCAGGAAAGAAGGCTGGAAAGTCTTTATGAATGTGTGTTTGTACTGTTTCTGTTTCTGTCCTGTATTTCAAATGGAAGGCATTCTGCAGCATGCTTGAAGCTTGACAATCAGACATTGTCTTGCCACCTTTTGTATTTATATTTTTGCTCCATCCTAAAAAGTACCATGTTTGGTTTAAATTATATCGTTGAATAGAACAAATGCAACATCAGATGAGCAATAATTTTGTATCTACGGCTACTGAATGTGAACACCAAAGGTTCCATAGATTGATTAAACATGGTGCTTATTATCCACTGAAGTTAAATGACAAATTGTATATTGAATCGGTTACTCATTTCTGTTTCTTCCTATGTTATGCCTGAAAGCTATGTTAGTTTTTGTTTCTTGGGTAATGTAGGTAACAGTTCAGGAAAGAAGACTGGAAAGTCTTTATGCATGTGTGTTTGTACTGTTTCTGTTTCTGTCCTGTATTTCAAATGGAAGGCATTCTGCAACATGCTTGAATCTTGACAATCAGACATTGTCTTGCCACCTTTTGTATTTATATTTTTGCTTCATCTTAAAAAGTACCATGTTTGGTTTAAATTATATCAATGAATACAGCAAATGCAACATCAGATGAGCAATAATTTTGTATCTACGGCTACTGAATGTGAACACCAAAGGTTCCATAGATTGATTAAACATGGTGCTTATTATCCAGTGAAGTTAAATGACAAAGTGTATATTGAATCGATTACTCATTTCTGTTTCTTCCTATGTTATGCCTGAAAGCTATGAAGTTCTGGAGGTGGCATCTCTTATTTCTTTTTTTTCCCAATTTTCCCTAGCTTCAGATACATACACTAAAATGGTACATTGCAAAAATGAACTTCCATGGGCTTAACTGCCAGATTTCACCAAACTATTTAGCACTTTCAACCTAGCCTCCTCTCTCTTTGCTACTCTGCTATACACGTTGGGTTGGATTATAGGGAATTGGAACCCTGGTGAACAGTTGTAATGGTACGTTCATCTCACTACAAAATCGAAATGCATAGATGTCCCAAGTATCAATAGCTGATTTAGTAGCTAAATATATCAAAGTATCAATAGCTTAATATCTGCTTTAATAGCTAAACCTAGATAATCCATACCTAGGATAGATCTATTAAGTATTAATAATTTATTTTCCCTCTATAGATCTATTAATTATTAATAATTTATTTAATTTGCTGTACTATGGCACTTTCCTCTATTAAATTAAGTACTGCAAACTACTTAGAAGCAATATGTTACCATACCAGGCAAAATTTATAAATAGCACCAAACTATATGGACTTTAAAATGAACATATGCTGTTTGAAGATGGAATTATGGCATAGTGCTATACAAAATCTACTGATAACTAGCTATAATAAGAGAGCTTTGCTAATCAGCGGACAGCTCCGTACATTGCCCTCAAGGCACCACAGAGGTTTGTATTGCATTTGGTATTATTTTATTTTACCTATGTTTCTGTTTATTGTTAACTGTACAATTTGCTTAAATTTTTTGCATGTTATTAAACACATGTGATCCAAAGTCAAACGTAGAGTTATATTTTCAAAGCGAATGCGACAGGGTGACTGCTTTGCATAAAATCTGGTAGCACTACTAGGAAAGAATTTATCCCAGACACCATCTGAATATGCCATAGATCTGAAGAGTGCTGACATGGTTTCCAATTTACAATCTGAAGAGTGATCATATGGTTTCCAATCTACAAAGCGTGAAGGAGAGAATGGCCGATATACATTTCTGGTAACTTCCATAGAATTTGCAAACATCAAGCTGAGTAGTGATGTAGAGAATGACTGATATACATTTCTCTAGTTAACTTCAACAGATTTCTCAGATTCCTCTCACGCTGGTGCCCTACCTGCATTAACTACATTTGCACTAAATCTGGAGTGATCTGCGTAACTGCATCAAGTACAACGTGTTACATAATCCTAAATCCTTTTCTTGTGTGTTTAAACCTGAATATAAAGGAAAGGCCGCAATGCTTTGATTTGCAAGATTGCTATATAATCCTAAATCCTTTTCCTCTGTGTTGATTCAGGACTAAGATTCCACCTGGTCTTTTGGCTTGCAAATTTATTCACTGCAACAACCGTTATGTCATAGAATGGTATAACAACCAGAAGCATGTCCTCCTTTTTGAAGAGTATAGCTGCAGGGTAAGTAATCTAAATTCCTATATTCAATGTTCTAGTCTGCTTGATCAAAAAATAGTTATAGAGTAGCTGCAACTAAGATCTTGCAATAGAATGTGCTGATTGGACCTGAAGTATATTTGCAAATGGCTTTCCAAAACTTCAAGGGGCACAGAAAATTCAACACCTCCTGGAGGTAATATATCTCAAGGAGCAGGGGAAGAATCAATGGCAGCAGTGGCCTCTCCTACCTTGTCAAGATCTGGAGGCACATCAACGGAGGAGTGTTTTGCTTGCACCCAGATAGAAACTCCAGCTTTCCATTCCATTAGCTGTAATAAGACCAACCATCTCCTCTAGGAAGCCAATGCAGGTTCCTCTGTTTTCCCATCCGAATGCCAAGTTCATCAGCCATGCCTGCACTAAAGGAAGAGAGATAAATGGATATTTGGAATAGTATTGGACCCAAGAACCAAAGCCATCCAGAGATGGAACAAGATTATTCTTCCTGTGTGTGCCATTGGATTGGCAATTGACCCCCTTTTCTTTTATGTTCTATCCATTAGTAAAGACCTAATGTGCATCTACCTAGATGGGAAGTTCACTGTTCTCGTGACTGTTCTGCATTCTAGCAGTGATGCGTTGCATTATGGCATATTTGGTTGCAGCTCAGGCTTGCATATGTGTCAAAGGAATCACTTGTAGTGGGCTCTAGGAAACTTGTTTGGGATGCTCGTTTAATTGCTCTCCATTACTTGCGTTCTCTCAAAGGCTTTTGGTTTGATATATTTGTCATACTGCCACTTCCACAGGTGGCTGTTGATTGTCATTTTTCTAAATTCTTGCAGCAGCTGGGTGTTGATTGACATTTAACTAAAGTCCTAGAGCAGTTGGGTGTTCATTGGCATTATACTAAATTCTTAGAGCATTTGGATTGACCGTCTTTGGATTTACATATTTCTAGATTCTTAGATTCTCTGATTTTTATTTAAATATAGAGATCCAGATATCTTTTTAGGTGAATGCAAAGATGAACTTATCTTGAAGTATAAAGAGTTTTTTTATTATAATTATTTAATCTTTTCCATAAATCCTACATAGACTTTATCATATTCTAATTCCTATTGCTACTGAGTGCCTATTTATTTGTGCAGGTGGTGTTCTGGTTGGTTGTGCCAGACCTTATAAAAATGGGAGAAATCACTTATATTATGACAGTGCTGCTCCTAATATTCTTATTTCAATATCTACCCAAGGCTTACCATTCTGTCTGCCTCATGCGCCGGATGCAAAGAGTAACAGGTTACACTTTTGGTACAGTTTGGTGGGGATTCGTCGTGAATTCGATAGGATATTTTATAGCGTCCCATGTAAGTTCAAGCTTCCAACCGTTCTGAGTTCAGAAATTTTTCAAAATAACTTATATATAAACTATCTTATGGTATATTGTGATATTTTATAATATCTGATGTAACTTTACACTTCAAACCATAATAAGATCACAAAAATTTCAGTAAGCGTTGTTTATTTCTTACAAATCTTGCAGTTGTCTTGAGTTGTATATTATGTTTTACTGTTTTGACAAATTTTGATTATATGTAAGTCAAAACCTTGGAACAGTTAAATAACATCCATTTCAATAACTTATATCTGGATTTTTCATTGGATTTTGTCTAAGGGGAAGCTTTTTAATGTTTATCTATGGTTTAAATTCTTGTCTGCTGCAAATTTCTCTTAGAGTTTACTGAATTTTGAGTTCAAGGTATATTAATTTTGAATTTTCCCAGATTAAAATTCTGCTATATAAATAGCTATGCCACTAATACATGACCCATGCAGAATTTTGCAACACCAATAAATCAGATAGACAGACAGCAATCCATTTAGATTTTTATTAGCAAGTTCTTCCTTGAAACTCTTTAACCATTATCATGCATATTGTGAAAACTAGGGTTCTTGGGTTTAAATAAGGAATTTTGAAGAGACCAAGATTTTTACAGGTAGCTGGAGGCTGTTGGTATGTATTGTCTATCCAAAGAGTAGCAGCATGTCTGCATAGAGAATGCAAAAACACGAACGATTGCAACTTGTTAATGTTGGGATGCAGTAAACCCATTCGTTATAGCATTGACAAGGATGATATACTAGTCTTATACCACTTTTAACTTGCATTGTGTTGAGTTTCATTTTGTCAACTGGTTATGGAGGAGAATCACTTTGAGGGTTTCTATGATTCAAGGTCTTTTCATGCTCTCATTCAAACCATTTAATTCATTTAGCTCAATTTTACCTTTGCAATCTCACACTCATGAACTCATTTATCTTAGAATTCCTATTTTCACTACTCATGTATACAATGTGATTTTCATAGTCAACTTCTGGTATTTCTCCCCCTATTCATTTTCGGTCATTACTTTAAATTTTCTGTATGTTATCAGTATGGTAAGTGGACCATGGTAAATTTAATCAGGGTTCTTCTTAATTCTCTTGGTGAGTGAGAGGTTTAAACCGTACATCATGCCTATAATCTCTGATGGAGTTTCCATGGTAATCACAACACCTATGCTTGTTAATGGATTAATTTATCCACATATATATAAACAAATTTTTTGAATACATATTTTTACACGATTATTTTTAATTTAAGTCACAGGCATGTCAACTTCTATGTTTTGAAAGCGATATGGTGACCTTGCCTTCAAAACATACAGTTATAGGTAATGATTTCAAATTGGAAACCCTAGTCTTATGCCACTTTTAACTTGCATTCTGTTGAGTTTCATTTTGTCAACTGGTTATGGAGGAGAATCACTTTGAGGGTTTCTATGTTACAAGGTCTTTTCATGCTCTCATTCAAAGCATTTAATTCATTTTCATAGTGATTTTCATAGTCAATTTCTGGTATTTCTCCCCCTATTCATCTTCAGTCATTACTTTAAATTTTCTGTATGTTATCAGCGTGGTAAGTGAACCATGGTAAATTTAATGAGGGTTCTTGTTAATTCTCTTGGTGACTGAGAGGTTTAAACCGTACTTCATGCCTATAATATTTGATGGAGTTTCCATGGTAATCACAACACCTATGCTTGTTAATGGATTAATTTATTCACATATATATAAACAAATTTTTTGAATACTAACGAGTTCATACAGCTATTGACAAGTTTGCTACTCTCTTGCAGTTGCATATCAGGTTAATAATATGACTTCTTTTGCTTTATCCATGGCCTGAAACTTCCCAGTAAGTTCTTATTCTTGATTATGTATATCTTTAATTAGTGTTTGATTCAAAGAGCAAGGTCTGTTCACTATCTTTTGTATGAGTGGCAGCCCCCATATTTTCAGTTTTCTATCCTTGGTTTTGTGGGGAAGCATGCAATTGGATGTTCAGAATCCTCTTAAGATCATGGGTGCTGTAGTTTTAAATTCCTTGGTCAATGACTTAAGACTTTGAACTTAACAAGTTCTCAGAGATGGACAATGGAATGAAGAAGATGCAGCAGTGCTTGTTCCTGGTGACATAATCAGCATCAAACTTAGAGATATTGTTCCTGCGCATGCACATCTTCTTGAAGGAGATCCTTTAAAGATTGAGCAGGTCTTAATCCAATCCTTTTGTTTACTTCTTATTTCCGATTACAAGTACTGGAATTTTCGGTATGCTTTTATATGGTTTCTAGGATTAACTTCGATTGTTTTGGTACTTTTCCTGAGCCACGTTTTATGACAATATTTTTGAATGTGTGTAGTCTGCCCTCAGTGGTCAGTCATTACCAGTAACAAATGGTCCTGGCAATGGGGTTTATTCTAGCTCTACTTGCAAACAGGGTATCACTAATTAATATTGCACTACCTAATTTATGCATCAAATTTTTATTACTTCCAAACTACTTAGATGTGTGTGAAATTTTCAATACTCCTTATTAAAATTACTTCAAGACTATCCGGGTACATTTTGGATGGGATATATTTGGAACCAAAAGTAAGTTCATGTGAGATATTTTTAGTACGACGTACATTTTGGATGACCGCTTAGAATCTGCGTGAGATATTTATATTTTTAATAGTTCTACGTACAATTTTAAATAATTTTACGTATTGTTTTGAAAGATTTTTAAGTAGTATTTTTTCCTTTTAATTGTTTTGGTTTACTAGGTTAACGGAGTTGAATTGTTGTTACTGGGGTCCATACCTTTTTTGGTAAACCAGCACATATTGTCAACAATACAAACCAAGTTGGCCACTTCCAAAAGGTTGGTATTTATTCTGGACTTCTGATTCTTTTTTTGTCCTTTCTCTTATTTCATAAATACATAATTTTTGTTGATACTGCAGTTGTACCAAATTGGCTAGTTAGGGTCCGTGGTAATATTGGATGATCCAGTACTGTTAGTTTCCTTCAAACAAGTATCAATTACTAATTGTTGTCATGAATAGGTTTTCACGAAATGATATGACAAGGATGTTGTTGTCCTGATGGCTGCAAGAGCATCCAGAACAGAGAATCAAGATGCCATTGATGCAGCAATTGTTGGCATTCTTATGGATCCTAAGGAGCCAAGTATTTTTTTATGTCATCATATTAAATTTTAGTTCATAAGCAGGCATATGCTTATTTTACTGATTTGTATCTTTTGTTGTGGCTTTTAACATCCATGCATCTAAAAGGCGCCACAGCCATTCAAGAGCTGTATTTTCTTCCTTTTAATCCCACTGACAAAAGGACAGCTCTCACTTATCTTGACAATGAAGGGAAAATGCATCAAGTTAGTAAACGTGCTCCGAAGCAGGTATTGTTCTTTGGAAGTTTGACCTTCTTCATTAGACTTGGTAATGGGTTGTATTGTTTAGAAAGTGCTTCAAAACTTATTTGTACACATTCTATTAAAACTGAAATAACCAAATACCTTCAGCTAGATTCTTAAACTCGCACATAATAAGCCACAAATTGACCGACGAGTTCATACAATTATTGACAACTTTGCTGAACGAGGACTTCGCTCTCTTGCAGTTGCATATCAGGTTAATAATATGGGTTCTTTTGCTTTATCCGTGGGCTGAATCTTCCCAGTAAGTTCTTCTTGTTGACTATGTATATCTTTATAGCTATCTCAAAATATTTGCAACAAGTTCGAAAGGGCAGGAAGGAGAGTCCAGTAGAGCCCTGGCATTTTATTGCTGTAAATGTCAAAATGATCATAGGTATGGTGAGCTTATGCTGTCTTCAGTTTCACTACTGTTTTTGTAATGCAACGAGCCAACGTTTAACTATTTACTTGCAAATGTTCATCAGAAGATCAATTGGCTATTGCCAAGGAGACAGCTTGACGACTGCACATGGGTACAAACATGTATCCATCATCCTCTTTACTAGGTCAGGACAAAGATGAATCAATTGCAGCTTCGCCAGTTGATGAACTGATAGAGAAGGCTGATGGTTTTGCTGGTGTTTTCCCTGGTGAGCAACAATTATCTTTTACTTCTGTGTTTTTTCAGATACTTTTATTTTTTCATTTCCTTAATTAGTGTTTGATTCCATATCCTTCCTGATTTTGACTGGTCATTGCAGAGCATAAGTACGAGATTGTTAAATTATTGCAGGCTAAAAAAGGCACACATAGGAATTGTTGTTGCTGATGCAACTCATGCAACAAGAAGTGCTTCTGACATAGTCCAGTCAACAAACTGGCCCCATAGCTATTTTGTTACTATGTAATATTTGCATCCACTGTGAAATGATTTATGGCTGAGAGTACCTACTTGCCTTCAGCGACTTATATGAATCACTGGTTTTAAGGTTTAAACATCAATTTATATGAATTATTGGTTTTAATATTTATAGATATTTTTCAGTCTAGGAAATTAGTTTTCCAGTCAACATTGAACAAAATGTTTATTTGTGGTTGAGCATTATTGAAAGGGATCACTTTGTATCTCCAAACCATGTTCCTAAATCATTTTCTGCATTTCTATTCAGCATCTTCATTCAAATAAAGCTTCCTAAAAGTTCATAATCGTCAACAAACTGGCCCCATAGCTATTTTCTTACTATGTATTATTTGCATCCACTGCGAAATGATTTACGGCTGAGAGTACATGCCCGCCTTCAGCGACTTATATCAATTACTTATTTGTGGTTCACTCCATTTATTCCTTGACCTCTGCCTCCCATCCTTTCCAGACTTGGAACAATTTCCACCAGGCCAACTTTTCCAAGTTCTGCACTTCCCTGCAAACCCCGGCAGGGACTACCACCACGGCAGTGGCTCCTTGTTTTTTTATAATTTTATAAACCAAATATCTAAATATAAGTATATAAATAATTTGTTTTAATTCTAACATATTATAATAAAATTTCTATAAATACCCAAAATTATTTCATTTCAAATATTAATTTTAAAAATTATAACAAAAATAATGTTCATTCAACATTATTCAACATTGCTGCTACAGAGTTAAAATGAGTAAGCAAATATTTAATGTCTACAAAGACCAATAAAGACTTAAAAAGGCGAGTCCATGTTTTGACTACAAAACTTCATAACAATCAATGTTTTATTAAAGGCATGCCAACATTCTAGTTGATGCACCTGCCATGAATGTATGATTTCAAAAGTATTTTTTGAAGTGTATTTATGATTTTTTAAAAGCATTATATATCCTTAATCGTACTTATTAAAATATTAATTATATTTTGAATTTATATATATCTATATATATATATATATATATATATATATATATATATATATATATATATATATATATATATATATATATATATATATATATATATATATATATATATATATATAGTATTTTTAAAATTACAAATAAAATTTAATAATTCCAAAAGTTATTTTTTGATTTTAGAAATATATCATTGTAAAAAAGTAAAGTAATAAAGAGGTTGACAACCAATCAATATGAATATTTATTTGATCCCTTAATGCTTAACTTCTAGTAGTAATCCTTTTTTGGTTATCTAGTTTTATATGCACATTAGTTAAATAGGGATATTGGCTCTGTCTCCTAAAATAATTTTAAGATTGTCTCTTTTGTTGACTTATGGTCTAAATTTTGCCATTGGTTTCCCCTAACATGTCACAAACTCTTTATGGTTATCATGTTTCATTCTCTTAGCTCATTGTTGGAAAACTATTGAACTTTGGTATGGTTTGAATTTGGCCACTTGTTTCTCCTCTATTGGGATTGCATGCCATAAACTCTACGGTTTTCATATCTATATCTTTGACCTCAATTTTGGACAATGGTAGTTATGGTCTGAATTGGATATTGGTTTCCCTTAGCATGGCACAAACTCTATAGCATTACAATGATTCATTCTCTCACCTCATTGTTAGATAATGATTGAAATTTTCTATGGTTTGTATTTAGTCATTGGTTTCCCTTCTTTTTGGGTTGCATGCCACAAACTCTCTATGGTTTTCATGTGTTTCTCTTTTAGCTCAGTTTTGGACAATGGTTGTAACACCCCCCGAGAAACCTTATGTAAAAATACATAGGATTAGACAATTTTCATAGAATTTACTAACATGTAAATTCCAAATCACTTATTCCATACCTTTAAGTAACCATTAGATAAAATATTCATCATTACATATAGAAACTTTAGGAATGGAATAGTAAGTTACATAACCATAACAACTATCATAGCAGTATATTAACATAAAACTCCTTGTTGTAATCTTACATCATTATCACCATTCATTTAATTAGGCTAATTACTCAAATGTTTGATTATATAAGCGTTAACGTCATGTAAGGAACCAACGACATTAGAATGAAACATTAGGCAAACACATCAATGAACACCGATAAACGCCGAAAACCTAGTAGGGAAAAACTAGCAAACATTTAATTTTATTAAGTGTCTTGTGGAGGTGTTCACCCCTAACTCAATGGTTGTAAGGGATTACATCCCTTGACCATTGTCATAAAATCTTATAAATAAATATCATCTTCAATACAACATAACTAACTAGAAGCTATTACATTAATCATGATATCATTTACCCAAAAATCCTTGCACATTATGTCTTTGTGGTTTGGTTATTTTCCTTGGTGGACTATCATATAGTTGGCATTCCTTCAATCTATATGGAACACTAGTTATTTGTTTGTCATTTGTATGATTTACAATCCTTTCCTACAATCACTAGTATCAACAAACCCTAACATCTAAATAATAAATATTTTACTAGTTATGCTTCAAGCATATTTTGATGTGCATAATTAAACACATACAATGTATTGAGATATGCCTCTTATTAATATTGCACATTCATTTAACATGTTTATTTATCTTTATACATGTATGGTTATGACACAACTATCCATCCATAACTTGCATATATAAGGTAAAATTCATAAAGATTGCCAAGGCATGCTCACTTGTCCTTACTTCACATGTATCATTAGAAGGGAAACAATTACATTCTACTTCTACCCATAAAAACACGATAATGTTAAAGAACCTCCATGGTTATTACCATTTCTTTGCATAATAAGAGGGAGAATATTTCAAAGGTAAACACCACAATAACTATTATTTCCTTTGCACGACTACACATTGTTTTCCAAAAGAAAAACCACCACAACTATTTATACTCTTTTAAAGGAAACTAGCACATTAGTTATGATCTTTATGCATGTAGTTATATAAATTTAATTGAAAAGAAATTTCCCTCAGCTATTATCTTATGCATGCAATTATGTATTCTTCTTCAAAAGAAACTAACACAATAGATATTATTTGTATGCATGCAAATGCATGTTCTTTTCCAAAATAAAGCTAACATAATAGATATTATTCTTGCACATGAAAATACATAATCTTTTCCAAAAGAAAACAAACACAATAACTACTATTCTTGCTTATGAATACATTTATTTTCCAACAAATCTAACACAATAGAGCATGCAAATACATGCATCTTTTCCAAGAAATTTAACACAACATAGCATGAAATTACATGTTTCTTTTCCAAAGTCTACATAATAATTATTCTTTTCTACATGCAAATATATATATTTATTTCCAAGAAATCTATCATAATCGCTTATTCTTCTCATATAAGAGTAATACATATAACTAAGGACAAAACAACATGTTGTTTTCCAAAGAACCACAAGAACTACCTATTCTTCTCAACAAAAGATTTAGTTACTTATATCTCATTAAAATATAGCCCGATAATCTCTTTCATAGCCAGGAGAAGCATTGTGCCTTTAAGTAGTCATGATTTGGCAAGCCATTGAGAAAAATGTGAGACTCGTTGCTATATTGCACAAAAATGAAAGTTCAATTTTTTTTTCAATAGTCCATTCTTACACAAGTTGTAGTAAGTAACATTTTAGCTTGTTCTATTCTCAATCTTCTTGACCTCAATATTCCCTCACCCCATGATTTCTCTGCTTATTGTCATGACCCATTTGGTTCGATGTGAGCTTAAAGAAAATTCCAAAATGGTAGGTAGATATTAGAAGGGATACTTATTAGATTTTCCTTCACATGTTAATTTTTTCCAACATAAAACACTATGTGTAGTAGCCATATCTGTAAACAAACAAACTACACCTATGAAGAGGAGCTTGAGGCCAATGAGAGAGTTTTGTTTCACCCAACTACTTTGCTCAGAGATGCCCAGATGTTGACAAGATAGTTCATAAAAGGGTTCAATATTGGGTGTCAAAGGACTCCACACTTGTTTCCACCTTTCTTCTTTTTTTCCCTTCTACAACTGTGTCCCTTTAGTAAGTTTCACCACCTCATGATTTCATTGTGGAATGGATCGCAAGGTAGTTCCGACTATATCAAATCGAACCCTAACTAAAAAATTTAAACATAAATTTAATAATATTTCATAATATGTAAATATATGAGTTTTACAGGTTCGGGATATTACATACTCCCCCTCTTAAAAACAACATTGTCCACAGTGTTCATCATTAACATTTACACATGACATCGATCTAGAACAACAAGAAGGTATAATTCCCTTTCAAAATCAATGATTTTTATGGTTAATAACTAAAATCAATAATATCATAATGTAGGCTTATGTGATTCATGATTTATATCAAATATTTTCGAACAAAATCACATTTAGGTTATAAAGTAGACATTTTTTGAACCATTTATTGTGGTTCATCGTCACGACATAGATGAATAGCTTAAACATAGATCTAATAAATAGTAGAGATGCAACAAATTAATCACAAGAGTCATTTTTTTAAATTTATTATGAACATTAGAAAAATTATAATAAAGTCAAAATTAAAAAAAAAAATAAGAAATAATACTAAAGAATCAAATTAAAAATTAAAAAATATATATCATTATTTTTATTATTATTACTATTATTTCTGAATAAATAAAAAAAATGAAAGTAAAAAAATTAACCAAAATGTAATAATATATATATATATATATAAAAGGAGATCTATTATTTAATATGTAAGTGAATAAATTAAATTCAATTTTTTTGTTACTATTTATTTTAAACCATATTTATCGAACAATATTATTGAGTGCAAGCTAATAAATAACATTAAATCAATTAAATAATAATAAAGGACAAGTTGCTAAAGAAATGAATGCTTTAAAAACTAAGGAGACTAAAATTCTCTAAGGTCAATATTTACCTAATAATGGAAGATAACTTGTTGAAGAAAATAATGCTTTCAAAACCACATCTTGGACATGAATGCCTTCAACACTACATCTTGCACTAAAATTCACTAAGTTCAATAGCTACACAAAGCTTTTACGGAGGAATATTAGATCAAAAAGAGAGCATTTGCAGGATTAAAAATTTCTCTTCATATTAATGAAAACCACTCTCGCAAAACTCCTGCACCAGTTGCTTCCTCGGTCACAAACTCTACAAAATTTCTTACCTGTAGAACATTGACTTTTGCATGGGAAAGTGGCTCAAATAAATCCACAAGAAGCTGAGATCTATGAACTACATTTTCATGTCATTCATCATGATCTTCTTGGGGTTCGAGCGCATATCCATTACTAGATTCCTTTTAGACTCGAAATGTAGAACGAAGCTATATTCAAGTAACTATAAATGATCATTATGCAATGTGAACTGTTGCATAGGATTATTTAAATATAATCGATGTGCACTAAGAATTGATACAAAATCTTCCATGTCATCTTTGGAAACCTTAATGATGGCATGAAGGCCCTTGAGAATGAAGAGGAATGTAGCCCAACTGAAAGGGCAATCCTCACATATGGATGGCCTTGGTTCAAAAACTATATATGCCACTTCCAATTACATGAGATGTTACATCTCTATAAATTTCCTCAATGTATTTGCATAATGGTGTCATAAAAGAAGTAAAATCATGTGCCTCTTTATCATGCACCTCTTTAAGATGTTGCATCATGTAAACGGGCTTATCCTTGGGAAGGGATGGCCTAGTTGCAGAACATAAATTTTAAGAAAGCTTGATAGCAAGTTGACGACATAGGGATAAAAATCTTGGACAATTTTCTTTGCCTTAGCTTCATTAAAATATTGACTTCAATGAGCAACACCAATAACAGCCCAAAAAAGAGGAAAAGGAATTGTGGAATATCATGTATAAATCATGGCTATGCGCACTCTTTTCTAGCAGCTTACAAAACTCGGGTAGAATGGGTGCAAAGTATATAAGAATATGACTCAACAGAAAAATATTTTTTTCAATGATAAGAAATAGTATGCAGAAGCTCCCTGAATACTGTGCAAAGCCACTTATAGGATCCAATGTCTACTACCATCAAGGAATCTATTCTAGAACCATTTTCCATGTGTGGATCTTTATGAGACTTTACACGAATATCAATTTCCTCCATGGCTTTGTACAAAGGTGTTATAAAGGCACTAAAAGCATGCACCTCTTTATCATGCACCTCTTTAGCATGTTACATCATGTGAATGGGCTTATCCTTGGCAAGAGATGGCCTAGTTGCGCAAAATAAATTTGAAGAAATATTGGTAGCAAGTTAAGGATGAAGGAGAAAAATATTCGACAATTTTCTTTAACCCAACTTCATTAACATATTAACTTCCATGATAAACACCAATAATGGTCCGGCAAAGAGGGAAGGGCATTGCAACATACCATGTATAAATCATGGCTAGGAACACTCTTTGTTAGCAGCTTACAAAACTCAAGTAGAATGGGAACACGTTATGTATGAATATTATCACTAGAAAATCTTCTTTCGGTGATAACAACAATTTAATATATTCTTTTGCACACTCATGGTTGCTCTACAATGGAGCAATAAATAAAATGATAAAATCCCAAGACACCCTTGCCAGCTGAAATACCTGCATGTGCTCTAAAATAGAAATAGAAATAACCTTTGTAGCCATATTAAGAAACTCTTTGACTCGATTGTGGATGCTCTTCTATAAATTGCTCAACTTTCTTTGCATATTGGGCACTTGTTCACCCCTCGTGCACATAGATCTAATAGTAGACCTGAAATCATTTACAAGTTTCCATGATTGAGGAAGAGTCTTTCTCTACATGTGAGACATCAAATTAAGCATTGCATCATTAATAAAATGGAAATCACCTAATGTTTGGTTATAATGTTGTTGTTTTACACCAGATATGAGTCGCTACTCATACATATGCAACTAAATTTTCCTCTAAACATACTCAACAATGTCTGATGCACTGTTGCAGATAACAATCCTCCATCAATCCAAAAAAATTCTAACAAAAAATTGCAGCCTTGGTTTTGGTGCTATTGCAATATCTTCATATATATTTTTAGATTTCAAATCTTCAATGGAGCAAATAGAAGCCTCATCAATGGAGAAAACTAGCCTCATCCAAAACACGACTGCCTCTAGCTCTACCTACATATCGACAACTTTGGTTAAAGTTGCATCATCCACCCAAAAATTTCCCTCCCTTTAAAAACTAGAAAAAGAAATTACAGAATAAGTCCTGAACAAAAACCTTATGCAACTGTCTCATTTTGACATCTTCTAAGCCAACAAAGACATCAAATTCAAATCCATTATTCCTCATGTAAATTGCAGGCTCCTCAGTAACCACTTCTTGCCTCTCACCTATGGTGCTAGCATATGAATTCCCTTTTTCAATCTAGAAATCTTCATTATCAACTAAGGTTTTGTTCTCATCTCCTCTTGGTTGGGCCTTGTCTTGAGCAAAGCCATGGTGGTGACACAAGAGATCCTCAATAGCTTTGGGAAATGGTTGGCATGGCAATACCTATCAACAAACCCTACTTGATAAAACCTCATAATATTGAGAATCAATTAGGTCCAGACAAGAAAAACCCATATCATATAATACGACTTCTATTGTTCTACAATAATCAAGCCTGAAATAATCAACAATGACTTTTCAACATTGACAGAGGTGAAATATTTGGGACACCATACCTTTTTTATTATCACTTCTGAAATTGTCACTAAAATATGCCTATCACCTCTCGTTCACTGGAATTATGATTGGAATACACCTCTCATTCCCTATGAATTCTCACTCGAAACACTTTTGAATTGAAAGAGGATGCTAAGGATTCTCACAACCCGCTTTTGAACTATCCAATTTTCGCTTTATGAAGAGCCCTTATGTCATTAGCGATGAATCGATCTACACATAGTACATAAAACCCCCCATCAGGTTACCCGAGACTCCCTTGACCTCTCTTCCATGCAGTTTCCAGCAACCCCTTTGTTGTTGCCACCACTGCTCCTATTAGGGTTGGTGCAGCGAAGCGATGTGAAAAACATCTAAGTCGTTCCCCACAAAACCATCTAGTGTTATTTGGGGTTGGTAGTTTGACTTTTTTTAAATTAGTATAGAAAATTAATAACTAAGAGAAAATGGTATTTTTTAAGGCGAAATGGTAATTTCTTAGTAAACAAATTTCTTAAAGACACTTTACATATAGTAGTGCATCTCAAAAGATTTGATCCCTCTTGAAACTTATTCCTAATTAAAATAAATCTCTACTAGTAATAATTATATTTACATTGTTTAAGTAAAAAAAAATTAATAAATTAATAAATAAATAAATAATTATTTTTATTTAATAATATGATTTTTCATAAAAATATAATATTCCATAGTTTAAATTAAAATTCTAAATGAACAACTTTTATGAAAAAAATTCTAAAATATTTAAATTATATAAATCTAATAATTATAATGTTTTCACTTTTTAATTAAATTTTAAATAAAATCCACTCAAAAATTGTATATAAAATTAACTTTGCAATTCCTACATTGATATAAAATTCACTTTCAATTCCTATATTGAATGTTGGACAAGAAGAACTCAATTATAACTACTGCAAGGTTTAGGTTTGGAAGGCAATAACTTCTCTTCTTTGTATTATTCAATCTCGTAGTTTGAGTGTAGGACAATAATAAGTCAGTAATAACTACTGCAAGGTTTAGGCTTGGAGGGCCAATAACTTCTCTCCTCTCTATGATTCATTCTCGCGCTTTCAATGTAGGACAATAATAACTGTTTCAAAGTTTAGGTTTGGAGGGCAATAACTTTTCTATGTTATTCGATGATCCCTTGTATTTCGTATGTTTAGAGTAAAAGGACCGTGATAGACGTGGTGTCCACGCCTTTGTGTTGATTTTTTAAGTTGAGATTTCTTGATAAAAAAATAATTAGTTAAGTTGTAGGTTTTTTTACCAGGTGGCTCTAATATTCAGATGATGTAGACTTCGCTATTCAATCCTTTGATACCCAAATAATCATTACACCCTTATATTCAGATGAAGTAGACTTCACGATTCAATAGTATAATACCAATCAATCATTACAAACATTCTAATAAAATTGACAAAGAAAAATATTAAAAAGGTCACATATGTACAAGATTTAAACTACGGTCCAATTCGACTGCGTCAAGGTAGTATGATGTGGGCTCTATATTTCCAAGTTTCGACGACGAAGCAAAAGTGCTAGGACTTAACCTACACCCTGCCACCTGTACCACGACAGCAATTGCGGATATTTAGTCAAACACCTACCATGATAATCCCACCATCCAGGGTATCGTAGGATATCTAATCAAACACCTACCATGATAATCCAACTTTTCAGGGTATAGATTTCATGAACATACATTGGTATATTCTCGAAATCTGAAATTGAAAAACTCTAAGAGGATACTATGGCAATGGTCAGGGTATTGCATGATATCTAATCAAACACCTACCATGATAATCCAACTTTTCAGGGTATCGATTTCATGAATATCCATTGGTATATTCTCTAAATATGAAATTGAAGAACTCTAAGAGGATAGTATGGAAATGGTCATTACGTGTAAGAGAATACTATGGCAATGGTCATTATCTGTCATGTGCATCAAGTAATATAGCTAAGATGTGGTTAAGATCTGTTAAGAGTTGGTTAATAGATTTTTTCAATAATTATTGATAATTAAATTAAAATTCTAAAAATCTTATTACACAAGCTTAATAATATAATAACAATAATTTAAAATAAAATTATAATTAATATCATTTATATATATATATATAATCTTAAAAATGTGAGATATATTATTAGATAAATTTTGTTGATATCTAACCATTTTCTCTATATAGTTAAGTTAATGTAAAACTATTTTAAATAATCTAATTAAATTTTATAAAATATACATTAAATTATTAATATAATTTTATATACAAAAAATCAAAATATAGCACAACAATGAAAGCTCAATTTACACCATCGATACAACCAAAAGGGATCCTTCCTTTCAAAATGAATGATTTTTATCTTTACTAACTAAAATCAATAATATCATAATGTAGGCTTTTGTTATTAATGATTTATATCAAATATTTTTGGACAAAATCACATTTAAATTATAAAGTCGACATGTTTGAACCACTTACTATGGTTCATCGCCAGGACTTAGATGGATAGCTTAAACATAGAACTAATAACTAGTAGAAATGCAATTAATCACAACAACCAATTTATTTTAATTTATTAGGAACATTAAAAAAATTATAAGAAAGTCAAAATTTGAAAATAAAAATAATGAAAAATAGGAAATAATACTAAAGAATCAAAATAAAAATTAGAAAATATATATATCATTATATTTATTATTATTACTACCATTATTTCTAAATAAATTAAAAAAAAAAAAGAGATAAGAAATTAACTAAAAAGTGAAGGAATAATGAAAGAAAATATAAATATAAAAAAAGAGATTTATTTATTTAATATTTAAGTGAATAAAATAAATTCAATTTTGTTGTTATTATTTATTTTAAACAATATTCATCCAACAATATTATGAAACACAAGCTAATAAATAATGATAAATAATAATAGAGGACAACTTTCTAAAGACATGAATGCTTTCATAGCTAGGGAGACTAAATTTCACTAAGGTCAATATTTACCTCATCACTGACGACAACTTGTTGAAGGAAAATAATGTTTCGAAAACCACATCTTCGACATGAATGCCTTCAACACAACATCTTGCACCAAAATTCACTAAGTTCAATATCTATGTAATGCTTTTACAGATTCCATAAAAATGAAGGAGAAATTTTACATCATATTTCAAACATCATGTATCGCAATACATAGCAAAATTTAGTGGGTTCAATAAATAAAAGCATGATAATAAATTTCCCATTCACTAGGGTTGGTGAAGAATTTTCAACATTCATTGGGGAAACATTAAAAGAGATCATTTGTAGGATTAGAAATTTCTATGCATATTAATGAGAACCACTCTCACAAAACTCCTGGACAAGTTTCTTCCTAGTCACAAACTCTACCAAAATTCCTACCTGTAGTACATTAACTTCTGCATAGGAAAGTGGCTCGAATGAATCCATAAGACGTTGAGATCTATGAACTACAATTTCATGTCATTCATCATGATCTTCTTGTGGTTCAAGCTCATAGTCATTACTAGATTCCTTTTAGACCCAAAATCAAGAAGGAATCTATATTCAAGTAACTAGAAATCATCATCATGGAATGTGACATTTTGCATAAGATTATTTAAATATAATTGATGTGCGCATAGAATTGATAGAAAATCGTCCATGTCATATCCGGAAACCTTGGTAATTGCATGAAGGCCCTTGAGAATGAAGAGGAATGCAACCTACCTAAAAGGGAAATCCTCACATATAGATGGCCTTGGTTCAACAACTATATATGCCACTTCCAATTACATGAGATGATACATTTCTATAAATGTCCTCCATGTATTTGCACAATGGTATTATAAAAGCAGTAAAATCATGTTCCTTTTTATCAAGCACCTCTTTAAGATGTTGCATCATGTGAAAAACATTATCCTTAAGAAGGGATGGCCTAGTTGCACAACATAAATTTGAAAGCTTGATAGCAAAATCGAGGACACTAGAGAAAAATATTGGACAATTGTCTTTATCTTAGCTTCATTAAAATATTGAGTCCAATGAGCAACACCAATAACAACCCAACAAAGAGGAAAGTTTATTGTGGCATATCGTGTATAAATCATGGCTAGGCACACTCTTTTCTAACAGCTTACAGAACTCAAATAGAATGGGTGCACAGTATATAAGAATATGACTTGACAAAAAATATTTTTTCGGTGATAAGCAATCTTATGCAGAAGCTCTCTGAATATTGTGCAAAGCTACTTACATGATCCAATGTCTACTACCATCAAGGAATTTGTTCTAGAACAATTTTCCATGTGTGGATATTTACTTCCAATTACGTGAGATGTTACACGACTATCAATTTACTCCATGGATTTACATAAAGGTATTATAAAGGCAGTAAAACCATGTGACTCTTTATCATGCACATTTTTAACATGTTCCATCATGTGAACAAGCTTATCCTTGGCAAGAGATGGCCTATTTCGCAAAAGAAATTTCAAGAAATATTGGTAGCAAGTTAAGAATGAAGGAGAAAAATATTCGACAATTGTCTTTACTATTGAATTCATTGAGAAACACCAATAAAGGTCTGGCAAAGAGGGAAGGGTATTGCAACATACCATGTATAAATCATGGCCAAGAACATTTTTTTCTAGCAGCTTACAAAACTCAAGTAGAATGGGCACAAACTCAAGTAGAATGGGCACACATTATGTATGAATATGATCAACAGAAAATCTTCATTCGGTGATAAGAACAATTTAATAGATTCTTTTCAAAATCATGGTTGTTGCTCTACAATGGAGTAAGAAATAACATGATAAAATCGGAAGTCGCTCCTGCCAGCCAAAATACCTGCATGTGTTCTAAAATAGAAATAGCACTAGTCTTTGTAGCAATACCAAGAAACTCTTTGACTTGATTGTGGATGCTCTCCTACAAATGGTTCAACTTTCTTTGCATATTGGGGACTTGATCACCCCTCATGCACATAGATCTAATAGTAGACACGAAATCATTTACAATTTTCCATGATCGAGGAAGAGTCATGCTCTACATGTGGGACATCAAATTAAGAATTGCATCATTAATTAAATGGAAATCACCCAATTTTTTGTCATATTGTTATTCTTTTACACCATACATGAGCTACTACTCATACATAGGCAACCAAAGTTTCCTCTAAACATACTTAACATTGTGTGACGCACTGTTCCAGATAAAAATCGTGCATCAATCCAAAACAGTTCTAAAAAAATTTGCAACCTTTGTTTTGAAGATATGGAAATATCTTCATATATACTCTTAAATTTCAAATCTTCAATGGAGCAGACAGAGGCCTCACCAATGGATCAAACAAGCTTCATCCAAAACACGACTACCTCTACCTCTACCTACATATCCACGACTTTTCTTAAAACTACATCATCCACCCAAAGGAGCCCCTCCATTGAGAAACTAGAAAAAGCACTTACAAAACAAGTCTTGATTGAAAACCTTATTCAATCGTCTCATTTTGACATCTACTAAGCCAACAAAGGCATCAAATTCAATTCCATTATTCCCCATCTCAACTGTAGCGTCCTCAATAACCACTTCTTGGCTCTCACCTATGGTACTAGAATAGGAATTCCTTTTTTCAATCTAGAAATTTTTATTATGAACTAGGGTTTTGATCTCACCTCCTCTTTGTTGGACCTTGTCCCGATGTGGTGCTCACACAACAGATCCTAAATAGCATTGGGGAAACTGTTGGTCTGGAAATAACTATCACCGAACCCTTCTTGATAAAACCTCATAATATTGAGGATCAATGAGATTCAGAGGAGAAAAACCCACATCATATAATAATCATTATGATGGGCTCCACCAATAGACGATCGTTATCGTTCTACAAGGGGGTAGAAAATCCTGAAATGATGAGAAACGAATGTTCAGCAGAGACAAAGGCGAAATAGTTGGGATAAAATTCCTTTTGGACCCTGATTACCACTTTTGGAATTCTCACTAGAATATGCTTCTCACCTCTCATTCATTGGAATACACCTTTCATTCCCTGTGAATTCTCACCAGAATATGCATTTGAATTGACAGAGGATGCTAAGGATTCTCACAAACCTCTTTTGACCTATCCAATTTCTGCTTTATGCAGACAACCCATGTCCTTAGTGATGAATCCATCTGCACAAAGCACATAAAACGCCCCGCCGGATTACCCAAGACTACCTTGACCTCTCTTCCATGCAGTTTCCAGCAATCCCTTCGTTGTTGCCACCGCTACTCCTATTAAGGTTGTCGCAACTAAGTGACACGAAACCTCCAAATCGTTCTCGAACAAAACCATTTAGTGTTATTTGGGGCTCATCCTTTTGAAATTAAAATAATTAAAAAGCAAAGAAAATTAATAACTAAGACAAAATGGTATTTTTAAGAGGAAATCACAATTTTGAACCAGCTAGTGTGGTTCATTATATGAAGATACAGGTCAAAGCTTAAATAGAGGGTAATGTAGAGACCAAAAAATCATATAATGGCTAGTTTACTAAAATTAATATTTTAATCATGATTATTAAGATCAAATAATATTCCTACAAGGATTCATATACCGAGGCGGAGAAATTGCCGTGAAAGCCAAAAGCGGTCAGAATTGTAAAAAAATTTCAAAACATCTTGTAGAGGCAGTGTTTGAATCCTCTTTTTTATGGTGGAAATGGATTCATCACCATCAAAAACGTTTAGGACACCTAAAATTTTGAATTTTAACAACTATAACTTGGATTTACAAAAATTCTTGATCGATTTTATGTAAATATGACCGGAATTTCCATAACTTTCTAGGAAATTCCTCTGGCTCATTAGACTACGGCTTCCTATAATGGCTAATAACATGGTTAGTTTAAGAATATATATATATATATATATATATATATATATATATATATATATATATATATATATATATATATATATATATATATATAAAGAAAGAAAAATCCAAAAACGTAAACATTAATAATAAACAAACAATCCAAAGTAAAAATAAATAAAAAATCAAGACCTCATTAATGAGTCAAGATCCTATTACAAAAATAATAATTAAATAAGACTAAAATTAAAACAAAGCAATCAAAAGGGAGGGCAAAAAATATTTTAAAAGGTGAGAAAAAGGATCAAAAGAATATTAATATTAAATGCAAATACCTATATAGAAACAAAAAATTCATAAATAGAAACATCAAACCCTAAAAAACAAAGAAATCCACAAAGAGAAACAAATTCCAACCATCCTTTCTATTTAAATTAATGGGCCTTTTTTCAATTTCCAAGGCCTCTCTGAACTTTCGATGATGGAAATGACTAACCTTGGCAATGACATGGGCTTCCTCAATGCAGATGTGATGCCTAGATTTTTCTACATGTTCTACCAAAAAGCAGAAGGGATCCTCCCATGCTTGATGTTTGCATGCTCGTGAATCCTTTGATTAATCGAGCGACCACTATCACCAATATAGGGAGTAAAAAAAATAATAATTTAATAAAATAGTTTTCAAAATTTATTTTTATTTAATAATATGATTTTTAATAAAAATATAGTATTCAGTAATTGAAAATAAAATTTTCAATACATAAACTTTCATGAAAAAATTGTAAAATATTTAAATTAGGTAAATTTCATATATATAATTTTTGTTAACTAATTTTTTTAAAAAATTACCCAAAATTTTTAAATAGAAGTCAATTTGTAATAATTTATCTCTGCTATTAAATGTGTAGGACAATAATAACTACTTAAAGGCTTAGTTTTGGAAGGAAATAACTTCTCTTTGGAGTTATCTTTACTTCAACTTTGGATTTTTGTGCCTCAATCCAATTTGAGGTGAAATCTTGATTTGTGTTATTGAAACTCGTTTTTTCACTGTATATATGGATTCAGCATGCTGAAAAACCCTAAGTCACTTTGATTGTGCAGAGGTTACCTATCGAACTTGTGATTTCAACAAATTACGAGGGGATTTTAGAGAAATTAAACCGGAAAAACCTAAGTGAAAAGCTTTCCAAAAAATATCGCTAAAAACAACTATCTTCTCTTCTAGCTCTAGGTAATTTTCTCATCAAATCCAATTTAAAATTTTATAAAACTGTCAAAAAAAAATCTAAAAACTATAAAAATAAGTGAGAAAGTGTGAAAAATATAAAATTTGATAAATAAATATGTTTTGAATTTCCAACCCTGCTCTCCTATCATAATTTTCACCTCATCATCGCGTGACCCGTCCGTATGCTTTGACCATACGTTTTCTTTTGAAATCTACTTGAACAAAAAAAACACGCCAAATCTGATCTGGTTTGAAGGACGACACCTACACCACTTACAATCTCATGTAATCCTCGTATTGCATGACTTAATTTATTTGTATTTTTATATTCACATTTTAATTTTGCTTGTAATAAATTTTGGCTGGAGCTAACGAGCCATATATTGGGTATTTAATGCTCTTAGAGCAACACGCCACTTAGCCCGATAACACGGGAGCGGGCAAATATTATTTAATGCCGAATTTGCCAGCTCTCGTGTTATCGCGTTAAGTCGCGTGTTGCTCTGAGGGCATTAAATACCCAATATATGGCTGGTTAGCCCTTTCCATAAATTTTGGCCATCATTTAAATTAATTATTAAATTTATCATACAAATTAACATTTGCTGATATTATGTAATATTTATTTGGTAATATTTTTCTAAAATTATATGGAAAGGGCTAACCAGCCATATATTGGGTATTTAATGCCCTCAGAGCAACACGCGACTTAACGCGATAACACGGGAGCGGGCAAATTCGGCATTAAATAATATTTTCCCGCTCCCATGTTATCGGGCTAAGTGGCGTGCTGCTCTAAGAGCATTAAATACCCAATATATGGCTGGTTAGCTCCAGCCGAGTTATTCAAAGAAAACCATGCCACCTAGATTTACCTATTTGTAGTCCATATGGGGTAGGCTTTCGCTCATGCTAAATGCCTCTATGTTGAGAAAGTCATCATAATTTGGTTATCAAATTAGTAGTGGGGACAATCATAAGTGGTTGTTATTGGCCAATGCAGGTTGAGTTATTCAAAGAAAACCATGCCACCTACAATTACCTATTTGTAGTCCATATGGGGTAGGCTTTGACGCCTGCCAAATGTCTCTAGATCTTAGACAGCTAACCTGTGTCATTAATATATGAATTAAATATATAAACATTTAAGAAAACAATATAGCAAGATTATAATGCCTTTTACAAATTTATAAATCTTAATTTATTTGTATTTTATATTCACATTTTAATTTTGTTTGTAATAAATTTTGGCAGTCATATAAATTAATTAGTCAATAAACTTACGATAAAAATTAAAATATTTATTTACTGATATTGTGTGATATCTATTTGGTAGATAATGTTTAGTCTGAACAAATTAAATGAGATAATTAAATTAAAATTTTAAAAGTTCTATTTCAAAATACAACTCAATCACAATGTAAAATGTATTATAGCATGGAGAAATATTACATACTAATTATTTATACAAATTTATGAATAGTTTTGTTAATCAATATTATACAAGTCACATTTTGTGAAATACCAAGCCTATTCACACATAAAATTTTCCAACTTTTATTTCGTAAAAATAAAAATTATTTATATAGAAACCTTAGAATTTTTTTTTATTAATGAGACGTAATTGATTGATAGATATAATCTAATATTAAACATTAAGTATAATTAATTTTAAAATTTTAAAAACTTAAATTTGACCAAGATATGCACAAACGATCAAATTTATGTTTACCATTAGTCCAAATATAAATCAATCAAAGTTTAGGTTTCGTTAGTGAATTTAGGAGTGGATGATACCATTCATTGGGTTTTCTAGAAAATAAAGAGCAAATCTAGACGTAGAAATGGTTTGGTGAATTTAGTGCCTTACCCTAAGAAAATGAGATTGAGGAAAAAATATATGGTCTATGAGAGATGACCAAGTTGACATGATCTTTCATGCACTCAAAACTATTGGACACCTAATCTTCAATGGGTTAGTGTTGAAGCCGAATGGACAAAAGGAGTCCAAGCGACCTTGGGATGTGGAACCCAACGGTCAAACAATGTGCTATAAATGTATATCAGTTGTTAATAAAAATTGTATTGTCATGTTTTATCTTCCATATTATTCTTGCTGCCCATTTGTGTTTAACATGGTATCAGAGCAGGCGATTGTTGGTCCTACTCCAATTTGAGCCACTTGTTTTGTGGTCTCTATATATATGTTAGTTCTGCCTTTCTCCTAATCAGAATTGAGCAGAATTACCACCTTCTAAAGCGTTTTACTGTGTGCAGACCTGCTAGTTCTGCCCATTACCTGTAACGCTTCATTAATTCATTGTCTGCCAGAAATCTACTACCTCTCCTACCTAACCTCTGGCACTGTATACGCTGCACCTGACTTTGGGTATTTTAAGACTCTCTTCTGCGTTACCTGCGCCCTCTATCTACCATATTCCTTTTATACAGACCTATGCTTGACATTCACTTGAACGATGAAACGTTCCTCTGCCTGACACTGCCAGCGCTGTCCAAGCTGTTCTGACATGGTTTCATAAATGTTTCAGAAGCGTTGTGCATTCACCTGAACGTCAAGTCTCTGCACAGCCATGGTCTCATAGTATCGGAGCAAATCCTGTCGGTGATTGCTGGAGTATGCATTGTTAGAAATCGTTTTGTGTATTTAATCGCTGTTACATATAATTAAATACTAGACACCGATACATTTGAACGTTGTGTATTAGTGGATGGCCGAACCCTCACCGATTATAACATTCAGATGCATCTTAACACGCGTCTGCATGGTGATCTTTGAGCTTATGGAACTGCATTTCACTTAGCGTTAAAGCCTTCCCTAAATTCCTTCTTCGAACTGTGAATTTGATTAGAGCGAAGAACACAGTGTTTGCAGCGGAGTTTTCGATTCACTGCTTAGTTCTGGCTTCAAAGGCTTCGGTGGTACTGCTATGCATTGACTGTATTCAGATGTTGATGGCGTTTGGTCAGTCCCTTTATTTAATTGCCGAAATCCATTCTATCATGTACGTTGAAGTTTTTGCTGGTCTATGGAATGGTGTCTGACGAATGCATAATAATGGCCGAAATCCATTAATATCATGCACGTTGAATTTTTTGCTGGTCGATGGAATGGTGTCTGATGAATGCATATGTACACTGATTTTTTTGAAAAGCCATGGTGTGTATGTGTTGGATTCTATGTTTAACAAGTATTTTTTGGGCCGAAAAAAAAAAATAGTTTGGTGCGTACGTTTCAATGGTGAATGTTGTACGTTGGTTGAACGCTAACCAGGGCCACCTTTAATTGATACACTGCACGGTGTGACAAGGTTGCAGACAACGATTCACTGCATTTTTCGATGATGCTACGGGGTGTGTATGGTGATGCCACGACCAGATGTGATGTGCAGTTAACGTGATAGCTTCGAAGGCCACGGACCATTTCTTGGAAAGATTTCTCTTCTTTGCCTTTTTTTTCTCTAAAGATCCTTCATTGGACACTGAATTCAGCTCCTAACAGTGTCATGGTAAAGGGTCCTCACATTATGGTGTGTTTTTAATTATGATTACTTCCATACGCCATTAACGAGGAGAAACAAAAACGATTTATTATCTGGCAGCTTGAGCTTGGAAACAAGAGCTTCCTTAATTCAAGCTATACGGTTGATAAAAAATTTTGACAGAGGCTACACAAATTTTGGAGCTCTACAAGTCGAATTTCTAGTTTGGAACGAAAGTAGGAGGCGTGGTTATATATATTTGAGTTATATGAGGTCCTAAGTTTGTGTCCAAATCCAACCTCTCAGATACTCAATGTTTAGTGGCTCCTAAAGCAGTCAATTGTTCAGAAGATTATGTACTGCCATTAATTCTGCAGGCTGCTGAAGCAACTCAGAGTCAAAATCGTCTGACGATGTTACTAACGGAGAGAGGAATGCAACTTTTGGTTGGGTCAATTTGTTACTGTGCTTCAAGAGATGCACTCACCGTAAAGTCTTTGACAAATAATATTTCCTCACTTCTTGAACATGTATCAATCAGAGTTTAATTTTCTGGGATGTATGCAATTGCAAGAGGCTGATGTGTTAAGGAAGGCCACAAGCTTGGCAATTGTAAGGTATTATTATTTGAAACATTAGTGATATTCATTGCTGCAGCAGGTTCCAGGTTCTTATTTTGTACTGTAAACTCTTATTTGTAAGTTCAGAAATCAGTAGAGATGCATGGCTAGTATCTTCTGTGTTGTTTCCAGTGAGTAAATTACTCCCAGTGACTGATGTAATGTGCTCAGCGGTGATTTAATTTAATGGTGAAATCATTGAATATATTATATTGCTGATTGAGAGGTTTCTGGAGGCATTATACTCTCACTGTGCATCTCAATTTGGAGTAAAACTCAATAAATATACTTACAGTTGTCTGTCATCAAAGTGTTTAACTAAACTCCTCACTGAAAAATCCCATCAAACTCAGAAAAACTCAGAGCTATTTTGGAACTTTTCCAAGAGGAATTTCACAGTAGGCCAAGGAGCCACTGATCATATGTTCCAGAATTAATAGTAGACTTATCATTTCAAAGGGGTCGAGTAGCACTTGTTAGTGGTGCCAACTTTAGACAAAGAGGAGCATATTTCAAGAGGTTGAGTTGGTTGTTGCTTATCCAAAGAGGAAAAGTTGGATTCGAAGACATTTGTAGATCAGTCATAGTTGCTTGTTGTGTGTTGAGGACGAATTTCCGGGAACAAACTTATCCTTATTACTGTGCAAACTCGTGATTGTTCCAGGTTCCTTTATCAATACAACACTTCTTTGCCTTACTTCCTTGATTCATTTTCTGCACATTTATAAAGGATATTGTTGAGTACTCTGAGTCATATTACTTTTCTGCGTTGAGTAGTAGTTGTGTTTAGTTTTTAAGGTGTAATTCTGACAGTAAAAAAAAAAATAAAAAAAAAATGGCCAGAATCAATGAAGTATTAGAGTTCCTCAAAGCCCTCATATTGTCTACTACTCATGATACATTAAAAGTCAGCAAAGTTTGTCTCAGAGACATTCAGGTCTGTCTACAAAATGCACGAGAGAAAACTGATTTTTTGCAGCTCGAATCCCAGCTACAGCAAGAAGAACTAAAATAGAGGAGTCATCATTCTGAACCTGTTTCTGTTCAGAAGATTGAAACAGACCCCATAAAGCAGCAAGGTTACATGCAGATGCAGAAGTTCAGTGTACACTTCCCAAGCCCATCATCAGACCTTGGGAATAGCTTGTCCACAACAAGCACAGAACTGGTCTTGGATATGACAAGGACTTGTCCTTTCATATTCCAAACTACTCAAAACCAATTCAGTTTCAGAGTGTTGGATTCATTCATGACAGTTCATCTGCTCTTCATGACAGTTCACCTCCAGTTGTTCCAGACTCTGCCTCTCTTCCACAGCAACAACAACAACAACAACAGATTGTGAAATGCCAACATTGTGACTGAGTTGGCCATCTGAAAGATCATTGTTTTGATCTTTATCCATGTAAACACTGTCATAAAACCACCCATTCTTCACACAGATGCTTCAGAAACAAACGTCTTGCAAGAACAAAGATTCATCTTGGATGGATCGCTTCTTGGCGATGGGCATCAACAACCAAGAAGATATTCCAAACACATGTCAAAACTTGTTCCAGAGTATTGAACAGTCTTGCAGTTGAGTTTTCTCCATCGTCTCACCTTGTATTTGACAAGGGGGGAAATGATGGTCATCTACAAGCTTCAAAGTCACATCAAGCGACCCTGAGCCACAACCTGCCACACCAGTTTCAGAGTTGTATCGAGAAACAAAGATGCCCTTGAGCATGCCTTCAGTTGGTAATCTGGGACACTTTCTCTAGCAGAAGACTTCAGCTTCTTGCCAGTTTTGGAAGAATTCTAGGAACAAAATTGAGAACACTTCCTCTAGCAGAAGACTCCAGCTTCTTGCCAGTTTTGGAAGAGTTCCTGGAATTGCATTAAGCATTCCAGAGTTGTTGGTCATCCTTAAACCATCACAGGTTGAGACTTCCCTTTTCAGGTTGAATTTCTCCCTTTTATGCGGGGTGAGACCTCCCTTTATTGGTTGAAGGTTTCCCTCTTCAAAACAATAGGAGCACTTCCTTTAGCAGAAGACTTCAGTTTCTTGCGAGTTTTGGAAGAGTTCCGGGAACTGCACTATGCATTCCAGTGTTGGTGGTCATCCTTAAACCACAAACCTTTATACCAACATTTCAGAGAGCACATTCAGCCTAGTGCTAACATGCATTTTTGTACATTTTGTATGACAACGCTCTTCTTGGACTCATACATAACCCTTCAGATTAAGGGGGGGAATGTTTGACACCTAATCCTCAATGGGTTAGTGTGGAAGCATAATGGACAAAAGGAGTCCAAGAGACCTTGGGATGTGGAACCCAATGGTCAAAGAATGTACTATAAATGTATATCAGTTGTTAATAAAAATTGTATTGTCATGTTTTATCTTTCATATTGTTCTTGCTACCCATGTGTGTTTAACAAAAACACTATTGAGTTGGTACTCTTTGTTAGAGTAAGGGTAAATATAAAATAGGGATCTATCCTTGAAAGACTAATTGACTAATTGCTTTTCTAATCATGGAATGTTTTGTTATATATATATATATATATATATATATATATATATATATATATATATATATATATATATATATATATATATATATATATATATATAATTTTTCTTTTGTTAATTTCCAAATCATTGTTTTACACTTGAATTTACTAGTTTGTCAATTGTTGTTATGATGGAAGGAGGTGTTTAGATTTACCATAAATGTTACAATATTCATGGATTAATAAAAAAAATTAATTAATTGTTTGTATAAAATTCACATATTTGTATTTTTTTACAAAAATGTGATATAAATATATGTTGAGAATACTCAAGAACACTTTTTTAAAAAAATTTAGGTATGAAGATGGGTTATACTTTTGGGCCAATTGTGGTGATGAAATTTCAAAATTATTATTATTATTATTATTTTATTTTTATTTTTTATATCATATTGAACCTCTCAAAATTCATATAAGCACTCTTCAAAATAAAAGACAAATTGTGGAGAATTATGTTGTTTTCCTAATGATATTTTTGCAAAAATATTTAGTGTCATATAATATGTCAATTTTTTATTAAATGAAATGCTTGTCCTTGCCAATGTTCACACATCTTAAGGGGTATACATGTGTTCATGTAATGTAACTTAGTCTAATATATATATATATATATATATATATATATATATATATATATATAACATGTGTTCATGTAGCGTAACTTAGTCTAAAATAAATCAAACATTTTAGACTAAGTTATGCTACATGAACACATGTATACTATATATATAAACATGATCTACACGGAGAGAGTTAAATTTTTCATATTTTTTTTTTAATAAAAATATATAATTTTTATTATTTTTCGAAGTGGAAGAAGTAATATTTCAATTGCATTTTGTAGATACATGTGTTTACAAAAGGTTTTTTTCAACTTATTAAAAAAATAAAAAACTAAAAGTACCCTTTTTGAGGAGGACTCGTAAAAGAAGATAGTGTTATTTTTTGAAATAATTTTTTCATTGTATATATTTTACGATGTTGATTTTTTATTCAACCTCTTTAAAATAGTTAAAAAAAAATTCAAACATTATCTTTAAAAGAAATTAGATGAAACGAATCATATCAATTCGATAATTTCAAACTCATACCATTGGATAGAGATTCCTTCATGAATCCAATTTGATCAACTATGCCATATGACAAATTTAACATTAAGTCCGCTAGGGTACAAAATGGAGTTGCAGGAAATTTTGTAGAGGGGGTGCTGAAATTGTTGATTTTAGCACTTAAGAAGCTCAATCGAGAGCTCAAAGCACTTAACCAAGTGCCTAAATTTGAAATTTAAATAGCTCGAATGAGGGTTTCGTAAACCCTCGATCGAGCCATTTACGTGGTTAACAAGAGCTCGATCGAGCACTATGGCTCGATCAAGCCTTTATTAAAAAAAAAATTGAATTATCTAAAATTAAAAATTCAAAAATTTAAAATCTTATTATAATTTTTGTTATAATGTCATGTAAAAACCTTATTAAATTTAATATTAATATTAACAGTGTTCATTTGGCATCTCAGTGACAGATTCCAACCATGGGAATAGATTCCTCTTTTTGAGAGGACTAACTTTGACTATTGAAGCGCTCAATTTGGACAATAGAAAGTGTACTTTGAATTAAAATCCCACATGTGCATATTTGATCAGGTCGGCCATAAAGAAGATTGGACACCCTTGGAAGGTTATAAATGCAAGCGACCTCAACCTCATTTTGACATCATCATGAAACATTCTTCTATTATCTTTCTTGGTTTTGTATCGCACAGGGTTGATGCACGTCTATAGAGAATCGGCTCGCACGAAGAAAAAAATTGCAAGGTTTGAAACTCACATTTCTGTTTTAATATTTTTTTCCTTAGCCGCATGCATGACACAGAGAGATCTTGACTGCTGTCACTCACTGGCCGACTTATCCATGCGACTAAAGCTTTTCAGTCACATGCAGAACACGTCCTCCATGCAACTGGAAACTAGGTTTTCTGAGTCATGGTCACAAGCTTTCAAAAGGTTTCTCTTCACCACAGTCGCTAGTTTACAGGCTCCAGTGAGCGACTGGAACCTCCCAATCACATGCATGATTCCTCCTCCATGTGACTAGGACCTAAATGTTGAAATTTCAATTGTCCAAAGTTTTCACTCATTGACCGCAGTCTTTGGCAGTTGACCATAGACAGTAACAATTAATTATAGGCTTTTGAATCAGCGTTTTGAGTATAAACATTGTTGGGTTCATTTAATGGATTTTTCTTAGTTGATTTTTTTGGATAGTTGTATGGATGAACATGTGGACCTTTGTACTCTCTTTTTCTTAGTCATTCAATGAAAATCTAACAAGAAGATGAATTTGAAAGGGTTTTCCCCATAATGTGTTTTTCTCTGGTCTCCGACCAATCATGGTCTCTCTATGTGTGATTTATTTTCTTCTATTGTTTCTTTATGCTTTATTGCATTGATGGTTATGATATTGTTCTTTCTACATAGTTTCATATGTTTTTGAATAATGATGTGATTTTATGGGTTGAATTTAATGTGTAAATGAAGAAATGTAATTATCAAAGCAAAGAACAATATAACCCTAAGAAAAATTAACATGGTATCAAAGTTGGGCTCAATAAAAGTCATTTAATATCACCCCTATGAAACACCTTTGATGTAGGCATGAGAAGATGGAGGAGACCTAAAATAATTCTAGGGTTTAAAGGAAACCCTAGGAAATTTGGCTATTAGGGTTTGATGGATATTATGAGTTTTTGAGAGAAACTCTGGTTTGTGGAAAATATATGAGATATGAAATCTAAAAACCCTAGCATGGTCAATGTGAAGATGCTCAAGCACTTGTGACATATTCGGTGAAGCCTTAGATGGGATAGTTTCTATTAAGCTTGGTTGCTCATGAAGTTTATGAATATATATTGAAGGAAACAATGTTTTATGGATAATGGATAGGCATGGCTCTTGAAGGTTGGTTCAAGAGGGAGATGATCACCTCTCATGGAAGATAAGTATTTTTCAATTTATGGTGCTCCTTTATGTCTTTACTTTTGTTTAGACTTATTGATTTGATTATTGTTATGATTATTAGGTATACTTCTTGCATGTATATTTTAGTATTTGAATGCTTCTAACCTATTGATGAGTTGTGATCAATGGATCCGTCTTGAGGATCATGGCTAGTGTAGGAAGAGAAGAACTAGCATTGGAAAAGGTAAATAGGCACTTGATGAAAAGTTGACAAAGTGCTATAGCTCCTAATGTGAAATAAGAGGGTGCACATGTATCTAAACACTTCAAGGTATGTATGGTTTTGTTTCCATGTTATGTTTTAGCTGTAATATTAATGGAAAGGTAAGTCATAAGACATGACGAGTATATGCCTCATGCATATGGAAGTTTGGTTCATGATACCTATGATGAAATGATGCACTTGCTATTGAAAAATTATCTTATCTTTTAGACATGATGAACTTCTTGATTCTATGAAGTTACTTAAAATTTTTCTTTGATATATTGGTATACTTGATGTTTGATTAACATCTATCATTTTGGATATCCTAATCCCATAAAGAAGGCTAGCACATGGACTCTAATAGATGGTAACTTGATATTATTTGTGAAAAGTATGGTAGCCATGATTATACAAGTATAACAATGAGATTCAGGATCTTTTGTGAATCATGGTTAGGTTTTGATGAGCTTAGTAATTATGACCTGACTTGATGAAAGTACTATTGTGTTCATGATCCTTGAAGTACAATGTTACACATGTATATTGCCCCAATCATAATACTCTAACTTTTCATGAAATTTTGATGCCATGTTCATATAGGATGATGAAATAGTTGATGTTGACATGGATATATGTTTTAGAACCTAATATAGTTCAATTCCATGATCTAGAAAATCGACTGATGCATGACATTGTTATAGATAGGTTGATGACTTGAATATTAATGGCTGAAGGGGCTGCTCATTAAGAGGGATAAACTCTCCATAAGATCCTACTATCATTTTAACTATATGTATAGAATATTATTTATTGTTGAAGTAATATTTATGGACATTAATAGACAAATATTTGATATTTTTGGTCTGCAACAAATTTTGGTCTAAGAAGAAAGAGTTTCCTTACTCTAAGCCTTAATAGCATGGAATAAATCCTATGGGGTCAATTATGTCCGAAGGTCACAAAGCTAAAGTCTTATACATAAAATCAGGAATGCACCAACGATAGGACACTCTCACAGATATGGAGAAAACATCAGAATGTCCTATGAGAATGGAAGTTTGAATGTATGACGTACTATAGAGGATGTGAATATGTTGACTAAACTTGTGTTTGCAGGTGACCGACATATGCATATCAATATATCAATATGTCATTATGAATTAACCATCAAGGCCTATGTATGACAATATTTGGTAACAATTGCAAGGATTTAACTGGATTTGGTTGATTGATATAGATAAGTAGTGTTTGGATTTTTAACATGATGCTTGATAATGATTTAGAATACTGAATTGATGTTAAGATATGTTTTGGGCTATATATCTCACTGTATAGAAAATTCTAGATTTTGACCTGATGACTAATGTTTTGATATGATGACTGATGATTTGCCTTGATAACAATGACTTTCTGAACTTTTATTGGTACTCAATAGATATTATGTGTTGACATCATTAGCTTTGACACATTGGTTGAAGTATAAGCAAATGTGATTCAATATGAAGCAATGTCACAATAAATGAGTGGAAAATGAATGACTTATCCTTGATGTATGCATTTGCATCTAATGACAAAAATGATTTATATTATGATCATGAGGATGACTTGATGCAGTTTGGTTTGATATTGCTTGGTAAATGACAATTTTTTGGCATGACAATAGATAAAGTCATAATTTGATATTTGGATGAGAGCTCTACCTATCACCTGGTCTAAAAAATTTGATGCTCTGATATTCATGATTTTTATATTAGCTCTAATCTAGCCTCTAAACTTTGATAAGCTAACTTCGTTGATTTATGTAAGGCTGAGAATTTTGGTTTGATAAAGTGTTATGTTTGCAGAGAGAATTCTATGAAGGAATATCCCCGAGTTTGATATGTTCGCATTGAAAGTTACTTGGTGAAGCCAAGAAGATCTGTTAATCTAAACCTCTACTTCAAAAGTGGTCCAAGATATGACTTTGATTTTGGTTTTATATATTGATGGTCTATTCTTGACAAAAAATGAGCCTCTACTGATCAAAGTAAGAGTGAGATGGTCCCCAAAGTTTGAAATTAAGAATCATGACATGATGTATCATGTCCTGAAGTTGGGAAAAGAAAATGTATATATTGAAGATATTAAAGAAAGTGGAAATGAAAATACTTAGACACTTCGATCAAATTTCAAGAAGTTATGAAAATATATATTTGAACCTATCTTGAAAATCAGTAGTTGATTGAAGCATTGATGTTCCATGTGAACACCTATCCATATATTTTGATTCAATGCATGATTCATCCGCTTCATACACATTAAGTTACTGTTGACCTCACTTCGAGGTATTTGCATGGGATGATCTATTTTTGGTCTAATACATTCTTCCTATGATATGTGACTTCTCCATGATGTTTTGGATGATAATTTTGTAGCTTTAAGCATAACAAAGGTTGAGTACGATGTTGCTAGCATGGATAGATGTGAGGAAGGATGAACAAGCTCTTTAGAGAAATGTTTGAGTACGCTCTGGATATGACATGGATCCATTGCGATGACAAAGTGTCAGAATCAATTGGAAAAGAATCTCATATATAGATGGGACTGAGACGACTTCATATATTGAGATAGTGTTGCTCTACAAGACAATATTAGGCTTGTGGTTGGAACCTCCATGAGAGGGAGGACGACTATGGTATCCTTTTTTTATCTATATAGAGCATCGCTGATCGAGGACACTGAGCTAGTTCTTCACCCCTATTTGAGCTCCCAGGGTGTGGAATTGAGATAGAGGGATCCTAGGGTAGAGAGATCTCTAGACAATAGGGTATCGCCCATATCTGTTGCCCATAGGGTTGGAAATGTTGCTCGCCTATCTTGGTCTTTGCAAAGTATATCCCAATTGGCATCATACCCACAAGCCGGGCTTGTTGGGATTATCCCTTCCCATTTGGCCAACAAGTTGAGGAGGATTAGGGCATGTGATCCTTACCTTTTCATAAGTCAAGCATCTAGCCCAAGCTTAGATTATGATGGAGGTGTTCTACCACATGACTCTTGAGGGTCATTGATGGGAAGGTCAGTAGGCAATAAAATGGGTTGAGATGTCCTCCCCTATATCACCTATTGCTCGATATGGAGTTGTAAATGTTTAGCTCCCCCCATGATATTCTGGGTTGATATTTGCTCCCCGATGTAATTTTGAGATGTGATGTCTGAAGTGGATGTGGGTCGTATATTTGGCTCCCCGTTGATGTTTCTATGGTTGTTGCATTGGGCTCCCCGCTAGCCGTGATTATGGGTGGTAGTAGTGGATCCCTAATGACAGGATATTTGTGATGATTACATGATGCAGCTAAAATTTCTTCCTAGCTTCTAGGGAGTGTTAATTTGGAAGCTCTGTGACAAACTCTAACCATGGGACTAGATTCCTCTTTTCGAGAGGACAAATTTTGACTATTAAAGCGCTCAATTTGGACAAGAGAAAATGTACTTTTGAATTAAAATCCCACATGTACATATTTGATCAGGTTCGCTGTAAAGAAATTTGGACACCCTTGGAAGGCCATAAATACAAGTGAGGTCAACCTGGACATCATCATGAGACATTGCTTTATTCTCTTTCTTGGTTTTGGCTCACACAGGTTTGGGGCACATCCATAGAGAATTTGCTTGCATGAAGAAAAAAATTGCAGGGTCTGAAGCTCACATTTATGTTTGAGGGCTTTTGCCTTAGTCGCGGGCATGGCATAGAAAGATCTTGGCTGCAATCGCTTGCTGGTTAGCTCATTCTTGCAAATGATGCTTTTCATTCGCATGCACAACACATCCTCCATGCAACTAACATCTAGGGTTTCTGAGTCATAGTCAAATGTTTTTCAAACAACGATTTTGACGAAAATCGCTATCTTACAGGCTCAACAAAGAAACTCAAACCTCCCAGTCGCATGCATGATTCCTCCTCCATTTCACTAGGACCTAAATGTTTGAATTTCAATTTGAAATTTTCCGTCGTTGACTACAGTGTTCAACGGTTGACTGCAGGTAGTAACAGTTTGTTACAAACTTCTGAATAAGAGTTTTGAGTATAAGTATTGTTGGATTCATTTCATGGATGTTGTTTAGTTTATTTTGTTGGATAGTTTTATGAATGAAGATATGGATCATTTTAATTTCTTTTGTTGAATCATTCAATGACAATGTAATAATAAGAAGAATTCGAAAGGGTTTTCCCCATAATGGTTTTTGCCCTGGTCTCCGACCAATCCTAGTCTCTCTATGTGAATGAATTTCTTTTATTATTTCTTTATGTTCCACTGCATTGATGATGATGATATTGTTCTTTCTACATAGTTGCATATGTTGTTGAATAATGATGTAAATCTGAATAATGTTCTGATGTTATGGGGTGAATTTAATGTGTAAATGAATAAATGCAATTATCATAACAAAGAACAATATGACCTCGAAAAAATTTACAATAATAATAATAATAATAACAATAATGATGATGATGATGATAATAATAATGAAATGGTATCAAAATTAAAAAGTTAATATTAATATTAAATTTATTAATTTTGGATTAATATAATATTATTAACTTTAATATAATATAAAATGGCTTATATCATAATATATACTAGCACATACATATTGATAAATGTTGTTGATATAAGCACAAAAGAGTTCACCATTAATGCACAAAAAAGTCATACAAACTCACTCAATATATATTAGTTTTATTTAACCTAATTTTTTAATAAATATAACTTAATAAAATATATAATATTTTTTTTATTTTCAAAATATTCAATTTAATAATTTTTTCTTTTTAAATTAATATACTTTATAAAATAAAAATAAAAAAAAATCAAAACTAATTAAAGCTCAACTCAAAACATTTTCACTATAAAATAATTACAATATAACCTATTATAGATATAATAATCACTGCAAGGTTTATATTTCGAAGGCAGTAACTTCTCTGCTCTCGATTATTCAATCTCATACTTTGAATGTATTACAATAATAACTACTGCAAGGTTTAGGCTTGGAGCGCCAATAAATTCTCTCCTCTCTATTATTCAATCTCGCAATATGAATGTAGGACAATAATAACTTCTACAAGGTTACGATGGGAGGGCAATAACACCTCTATGTTATTTTTTGATCCCTCTTTTGTATGTTTAGAGTCAAAGGACCATGACAGACGTATTGTCCATGCCTTTGTGTTAATTTTTTAAGTTGAGATTTCTTGATAAAAGAAAATTAGTTAAGTTGTAGGTTTTTTTACCATGTCGCTCTAATTCAAATGATGTAGACTTCGCAATTCAATTGTATGATACCCAACAATAATTACAAACTATTTAGATGATGTAGACTTCACAACTAAATAGTATAATACCAATCAATTCTTACAAACTTTCTAATAAAATGGACAAAGAAAAATATTAAAAAGGGCGCATATATACAAGATTTAAACTACGACTCAATTCGACTGCATCAACGTAGTATGTTGTGGGCACTATATTTCCAAGTTTCGACGACAAAGCAAAAGTGATGGGACCTAACCTATGTTAAGTGTGAAGCCAAATTCATGCAGGATTCTAGATCCTTCTAGATTAGAGCTTTCTAGATCTCCAGGATTCTAGATCTTCCTACGCTGCCATTACTTTCTAGATCATTCCAGATCTCCATCTGAATCACATACAGGATTCTAGATCCTTCTTCTACCTCTATAAATTTGTAATTTCTCTGGCCAAGGAAAGCAAGCCAATACCCAAGCTTTTTATGTAATGCAAAGTGATTTCTGTTCTCCAGTGATTGTTTTATCTATTCCGCTATTTCTGATTGAGTAATCTTGTTGTTTCTCCATTTGTCTGTCTCTGTAAATTATTCTTTACTATTGCCATCTAAGTCTCTAAATATAAATATGTTGTGTGTTATGTATGCTCTGAACTAACATCTGGTATCAGAGCTAGGGTCGAATATCCACTATGCAAGCCGCTTAGTGCCATTGCCTTACTCTGGTAGCTTTCGTTAAAACATTGGTTGTTACCCATGGAGATGTTGAAGGATCCGTCCAGGGAATAGCTAAGGAACGCTCGAACTAAAAGATAGTTGTTGCAAGAAAAACAAGGTCGTGGAGCTATGTTGAAACGTGTTGCTGGAGTTTGAAATGTGGAGATCCGTACGTGTTGCTAGAGTTTGAAACGTGGAGATACGTGGAGTTTGGAGTTGAAACGTGGTGTTTGTAAGTTTTTTTTCACATCAAGCTTGCACGTATACGTCAAGTTTTTTCTCAAACCAACATATGTATGTGTGAAATGTGAAAAAGGTTCAAACATTATATATTTTTTTATATTTATTATGAAACATATATAATTATATGTTGGAATTTTGAAAAGTATATTTTAAAAACAAGCAGGAATTTTGAAAAGGATATTTTAAAAGGAGGAAGGTCATTATTACTAAATTTTAAAGAGTAATAATTAAAGTTTTATTTTTAAGTGGAATTTTTGTGTTTTGAGGTGTGAATTTGATTGAAAATGGAGATGACAGTTACAGATATGGAGAAGTTGAGCGGGGCTAATTTTACCCTACGGAAATCACAGATGGAGGATATACTGATTTTAAAGGATCAGTATTTGCCGATTGAGGGCACAACAAAGAAACCCTCATCGATGACAAATGAAGAGTGGAATAAGCTATATACAAAGGAGATTGCAACAATCTACCAATATTTAGCAAAGAATGTTTATTTCAATGTGTTCGGAGAAAAGACGGCTGAAGGACTATGGAAGAAGCTCCATGATCTATATGAGAAGAACACGGCATCAAAAAAAGTGTTCTTGATGAAGAAGCTTTATAATCTCAAAATGAAGGAGGGTGCTTCAGTTGCTGAGCACTTGAATGCATTTAATATTATTACTAATCAGCTTGCCTCTGTTAAAATCATTTTAGATGATGAAATTAGAGCTATTTTACTAATGTGTTCTATGCCAGACAGCTGGGAAAATTTAATTGTAGCTATGAGCACTTCAACAAATACAGGGACCCTAAAGTTTGATGATGTCAGCAGCAGTTTAATGAATGAGGAGCTGTGTCGCAAGTCAATTGCAGAAAACCAGGGAGGAGAGGCTCTAACTCTATCTGATCATGGTAGGAGAATGGATCGAGGCCGGCAAGGGCGATCAAGATCGAGAGGCCGATCAAAATCAAGGAGAGGAAGGATCACCTGTTTTCATTGTGGAAAACCCGGGAACATGAAGAAAGAATGTCAATTCTGGAAAAAAGGACAAAAGGATCAGAGACCGTCTAGTACAAATCACAAGTCATCCAGCACAAATGAAGGTGAGACCACTGCTGTAGCCACATATGGTGATATGTTGTTTACTGTTTCAGTAGAGGATGCATGTGTATATACATCTAGTAGTAGCTTTGATTGGATCCTTGACTCTAGGGCATCTCACCATGTAACCCCATGCAAAGATAATTTTGTTTCATATAATCCTAAGGATTATGGTAGAGTGCATTTGGGGAATAATCATTTTTGCAATATTGTTGGAGTGGGAGATGTCTAGATCAAGATGAAAGATGGACAAGATATATTGTTGAAACAGGTCAAGCATGTACTAGAAATGTGCATGAGTTTAATCTCTATGGGACGACTGGATGATGAAGGCTATTAGACAAGCTTTCGAAAAGGAGGCTGGAAAATTAGCAAAGGTGCATTGGTCGTGGCCAAAGGACCCAAGACAGGAACATTATACATATTGAAGACACTGATAGAAAAATCAGATTTGGTTGCTGTCACAAAAGAAGGAAATTCAGCAGATCTGTGGCATAAGCGTTTGGGTCACATGAGTGAGAAGGGCTTAAAAATTCTTGTTGGTAAAAATTTATTGCCAGGTTTGAAATCCTACAATCTTGATCTTTGTGAGCATTGTATATATGGTAGACAAAGAAGGGTTTCATTCCTTAGAGGTGGCCATGACAGAAAGAAAAATGTGTTAGAATTGGTAAACTCATATGTGTTTGGGCCTGTTAACATCAAATCATTAGGAGGAGAATCATATTTTGTAACATTTATAGATGATGCATCCAGGAATGTTTGAGCATATCCTATGAAAAATAAAAGTGAAGTATTTGGAATATTTCAAAAACTCCATGTTGCTGTTGAAAGGGAGACTAACAAATTTCTGAAGTGTTTAAGAACAGATAATGGTGGAGAATATTGCTCAAATGCATTTAAGGAATATTGTAACAAGTTTGGCATAAAGCTTGAGAAGACTGTGCCTGGTACTCCTCAACGGAATGGTGTCACAGAAAGGATGAATCACACCATTATAGAAAAGGTGCGAAGTATGTTGTCCAATTTTGGTTTGGAGAAGAATTTTTTGGCTGAAGCAGTCATGACCGCTTGCTACCTCATAAATAGATCTCCAACTACAGCCTTGGATGGCGGTATCCCCGAAGAAGTTTGGACTGGTAAGAATTTCAATTATTCTCACTTGAAAATCTTTGGATGTGAAGCATTTGTACATATTCCCAAAGAAAATAGAACTAAGGTAGATGATAAATCTATGAAATGCATTTTTTTGGGATATGTGGATGAAGATTTTGGTTATCATCTATGGGATCCAGTCAAACATAAAATTATTAGAAGTAAGGATGTTATATTAAATGAGTCAGAAATGTTCAAGAGGACTGTAGGTGAGTTGGAGGTCAAGAAGATTATTGACAGGTTTGAAGAGCAGTAGGAAAACATGCCACCAATACAAGAAAATGAACAGCAAATTCAGAAGCATGAAGAACAACAAGTGGTATCAGAGCCAAAGTTCTTGAGTTTGAAACACACCTGGCTCACGTTAAGGGGGGATATTGTGGTGCTCCCTGTTAACGACGGTGTTAATCCAACGCTCCCGTGTGTTTCATGGCATGTGCTTAACACTAACAATGTGCCTATTTACTAACACTTGCGGGTTTTGGTGTAACGGCAAATGATGAAAATGATGAACAACAAGAAGAAGGAATCTTGCAGGAACCTTTACATGATATTCAACCTGATAATGCACCACCACAGTTGGTTCGTAGATCTTCTAGGCCTCATAAGCCTTCACAAAGGTATCCTCCTTCAAACTATATTTTTTTGACTAATGAAGGTGAACCTAATTGTTTTCAAGAAGCTTGTAAAGTTGAGCACAGTAAAGAAGAAATGAACTCTTTGCAGGAAAATAAAACTTGGGAGTTGGTAAACCTCCCAAAAGGTAGAAAGGCTCTACAAAACAAATGGGTGTATAGGATTAAGTATGAAGGTGATGAAAAGAAGGAGAGGTATAAAGCAAGGCTGGTGGTGAAAGGTTTTGCCCAAAAAGAAGGTATTGACTTCATTGAAATTTTCTCACCTGTTGTTAAAATGTCATTTATTAGAGTCATTCTTGGTCTAGTTGTTGCTTTAGACTTAGAATGTGAATAGTTAGATGTAAAAACTGCATTCCTTCATGGTGAATTGGAGGAAGAAATTTATATGGAGTAGCCAAAAGGCTTCATAGAAAAAGGCAAAGAAGGCCTTGTTTGTAGGTTGAAGAAGAGTCTCTATGGGTTGAAATAGGCACCTCGACAATGGTACAAGAAATTTGATTCATTCATGTTGGAACATGGTTTTCAGAGGTTGGAAGCTGACCATTATGTCTATATCAAGAGGTATGATCAAGGAAAGTATATCATATTATTGTTATATGTAGATGACATGTTGATTGTTGGGCATGATAAGAATAAGATCAATAGATTGAAGAAAGATTTGGGTAGAAAATTTGCAATGAAGGATTTGGGACCAGCACAACAGATATTGGGCATGCGGATTATGTGTGACAGAAAAAACAAAATATTGTGGTTGTCACAAGAAAAATATATCAAGAAGGTGCTTGACAGGTTTAATATGAAGGATGCCAAGCCAGTTGGTACACCCCTTGCAGCCCACTTCAAGCTGAGTACTGAATTATGTCCTAGTGATGACATGGAGAAAGAAGAGATGATCAAGACTCCTTATGCTTCAGCAGTTCGCAGTTTGATGTATGCCATGGTATGCACATGACTAGACATTGCATATTCAGTGGGAGTAGTGAGTAGGTTCCTTGCCAATCCACGCAAACAACATTGGCAAGCAGTAAAATGGATTTTGAGGTATCTCAAGGGTACTAGTCATTATTGTTTATATTTTGGTCATGATAAGATTGTCCTTCAAGGATTTACAGATGTGGATATGGCTGGAGATATGGATACCAGAAATTCCACTACAGGTTATTTGTATACATTTTCAAGTGAAGTAGTATCTTGTATGTCAAGGCTACAAAGAATAGTAGCCCATCTACAATGGAAGCTTGTAAAGAGATGTTGTGGATGCAGTGATTCCTAGGAGAGATAGGAATAAAGCATGACAAGTATGTGTTATATTGTGTTAGTCAGAGTGCCATTCACTTGGCGAAAAACCCAGAATTTCATTCAAAAACCAAGGACATTGACTTAAGGTACCATTGGATCCGGCATGTGTTGGAGAAAGAACAGTTATCCTTAGAAAAGATCCATACAGATAGGAACCCTACTAATATGCTCACTAAGATTCTAACATGAAATAAACTTGAGTTATGTAGAGGCATGGTAGGACTTGGTGTGACTTGATGACTCTTATTTGGCTTCAAGTGGGAGAATGTTAAGTGTGAAACCAAATTCACGCAAGATTCTAGATACTTCTAGATCAGATCTTTCTAGATATCTAGGATTCTAGATCTTTAAACATTTCCATTAGTTTCTAGATCATTCCAGATGTCCATCTGAATCACATACAGGATTCTAGATCCTTCTTCTCCCTTTATAAATTTGTAATTTCTCTGGCCGACGAAAGCAAGCCAAGGCCCAAGCCTGTTATGTAATGCAAAGTGATTTCTGTTCTCTAGTGATTTTTTTATCTATTCCGTTGTTTCTGGTTGAGTAATCTTGTTGTTTCTCCATTTGTCTGTCTCTATAAATTATTCTGCTATTGCCATCTAAGTCTCTGAATATAAATATGTTGTGTGTTATGTATGCTCTGAACTAACAACCTACACCCTACCACCTATACCATGATAGAAACTGCAAGATATTTAGTCAAATACCTACCATGATAATCCCACCATCCAGGGCATCGCAGGATATCAAAAGAAAATGGATGCGATCTTTTTGGAAGAAGCTCATATATATTTCGTTATCATTATATCATGGTTGCCTCAACAGACATATATGTGTATGTTATTAATGAACTGTCCCAACCACTAGAGATAACCTTTGCTTATCGCAGGATATCTAATCAAACACCTACCATGATAATCCAACAATTCAAGATATAGATTTCATGAATAGCCATTGGTATATTCTAGAAATCTGAAATTGAAAATTTCTAATATATTTCTAAAATAGATATATTCATATAGCTAATCTAATTTATTTAATAACAAAATTCTCATTAAAATCCTTAGAATTTCAAAGTAACTAATATTTCTGGAACTATAATTCCATTAATGTATTGAAACAGTATACCCCATTTCTCTCAATGGAAATCCTTGATATGAAGGAATAAATCGGCCTATCACAGAAGAGGTGAAGGAGCATTGTACCATGGTCAAAGTGAGGTGAAGGAGCATTGTACCATTGTCAAAGTGTTAGCAGCGTTAGGAGCACTGTACTACTGTCAAAGTGTTAGGAGCCTGGCGAGCGAGAGCAAGGGCTCTGGGGATTCGTCTTCACCACACCGTCAGGCTACTCTTCGGGGAGGACACGAGGAGGGCATTTGAATCCCATCTTGCAGAGGGATACTAGGGAAATGATCAGTACCTCGCATGTGCACACAGTAATAGAACCCGAGAGGTCGTCAATGGATCCCTTTCACATGCCATTAAGATGATAAAGAAGTACAATTATATATATATATATATATATATATATATATATATATATATATATAATTAATAATTTTATTTATATTCAATTTAAAATATACTTTTTAGAATTTTAATTTAGTTATTAATAATTATTAAGTGGATGCTATAAATTTATTTCCACAAAATATTATAGAATATCTAAATAAAATTCATAAATTAAAAGTTGAGATTTATGTCATGTAAAAATTAAATCTTACTAATAATTTATAATTAATGATATTTAAACTAAAATTTAGAAATTTTTATTACACAAACCTAATAATATAATAATAATAATTTAAAATAAACTTATATTTAATATAATTTTTATGTTTTTCTTTTAATCTAGAAAAAATAAAAAAAATGTTATTAGATAAGTTTTATTGATATCTAACCATTTAATTTATATAGTTATATTAATTTAAAAATATTTTTAATAATATAATAAACTTTTACACCATATAAATTTAATTTCTTAATATAAATTTGTGAATTTAAAAATCAAAATATGATTTAAATTTATTTTTCATATAAACATTTTTATATATTTATAAAAAATATTATTTTAAAAATAACTTGAAATGATTTTTTTAGTTAAAAGATAATGTTTTTTAAATTAATCTCTAATACATATCAAATTTAATGTTTCGGTAAATTTCTATTAATAGTTTTTAATTATATTAAATATAATATAATATTTTAATTTTAATTTGAAAATATTTTAAAAAGTAATAATATGTTCGATTTCAATATAACTTTATAAACTAAATATAAAAATATAAGTATATAAATGGTTTGTTTTGATGATGATGATGATGATGATGATGATGATGATGATGATGATGATGATGATGATGATGATGATGATGATGATGATGATGATGATGATGATGATGATGATGATGATGATGATGATGATGATGATGATGATGATGATGATGACGACGATGATGACGACGATGATGATGATGATGATGATGATGATGATGATGTTCGTTGAGACCAAACATTGGTCTATCGGACCAAAAGAAACAAATTATTATTTTGATTTAAGATTTTATTCTTATGCTCAAAAAGCTTAGAGAGAAGCCTCTCGAACTCATTATAATTTTGACATTGTAAAAGGCTAGGAAGGTCAGTATTGTAACAAAGATTGTGACACTGAGATCTAATGTGGTTGTACATGGGGCACTCTAAGAGGAAGTGGTTTTCATCCTCAATGTCCCTATTCTCACATATATGGCAGATCCTTTCCATCCATGGCATTTTAGGAACTGCCCAATGACCTGTTTCACTATGGAGCTCATGAGAATTCGTTCTAATCTTTGCTATATTATTTTCTTCTTTGAGCTAGTTAAAATAAAGAGATACTTTTGATCTTCTAGGGTGGGGTTGATGACCTTTTTAGAATAACTTAATTTTCTTTTCTAAATCTTTCTCACACCACATTTTTTCTTTGAACTTAGAAGTAACAATATCTTTAATGTTATTTATGTTTTGCAATGGATCTTTCTCGTTGATCTCCCAATAGTTTAACCAGGCCCTTGTGTCTTTATGCCACCCCCGATTGAGCCTTAGGTGGTTTTGGCTGGAATTTAAAGCTAGCTTAGGAAGTCTATGATCATCTATGTTATTGAGTTTGTGCTTGTACAGCAAAAACCTAATCATAGCTAGGCTCTCAATAAGGGAAAGACCTGCTTCTATAAGGAAAATAGGATAGGGTGTATTACTTTTAATTTTTAGGTTATAAGTTATAAAACGCTTCCGGATTTGCTCAATCTTTCTCCATGATTCTCTAGAGATGCTGCAACCGGAAACCCCACAGCCATATAATATAACGGGAGTGACTAAAGCTTCAAAGAGGAACTCCTTTTTATCCCACATTATGAGGTTTGTTGTTTTACAATTATTTTGAAGACCAAAATAAGCTTTCCACCCCCCATTAATCCTTTTCTTAATGCTATGGTTCCAGTTGAGCTTGTGATGAATATCAATTCCTAGGTACTTGTAAGAATACACTTCCTCCAAGTTATTATTGTCATACATAAAATTAGCGTAAGTGTCCTTCTTGGATTTGATAATCATAACTTTTGTTTTGTCAGTGTTCGCAATCATACCCATGGTAGAGCAGAAATCCTTAAGAAGCCTGAGTTGCTTATCAAGATCAAATGGGCACCTTGCCAAAAGAACAATATCGTCAACATAGAGAAGAAGGATGACGACTATCCCAGCTAAGATCGCGCCATCACATCCTGCCTCCTCTAAATAGCCTTCAACTTATCGATGTAAATGCAAAATAGGGTAGGGGAGAGGGGGCAACCTTTCTATAAAGATACAAAATTATTTTATTTTAAAAATTACAAAATTAATGTTAATTCAATATAATTGTTATATAGAGTTAATATTAATAAAATGATGATTAATGTCTATAAAAACCACTATGGATTTAACTACAAAACTTCTCTAACAATCCATGTTTTATTAAAGTCATCCTAGTGGATGCACCCAACCATATAGTTATGATTTAAATAGTATTTTTTAAGAGCGTAGTTATGATATTTTAAAAGCTTTATATATCTTTAATCACTATACTCATTAAAATATTAATTATATTAATAAATTTATTGGAATTTTGAATTTTAAAAATTATATATGTTTAATTTTTATTTTAAAAATTATAAACAAAATATAAGAATTCAAAAATTTATCCTTTAATTTTACAAATATATTATTGTAAAAAAAGTAAAGTAATAGAGAGGTTGTTAACTAATCAATCTGAATTCTTATTTGTTCCCCTAATGCTAAGTTTTTAGTCGTAATCTCTTTCTGGTTATTTAGTTCTATATGCACGTGAGTTAAATAGGGACATTGGCTCTCTCCGGTATATATATAAGTTTATTTCAATTCCAAGTTCATTTCAAGATTGTCTCATTTGTTGACTTATGATTTAAATTTGGCCATTGGTTTCCCCTAACATGTCACAAAGTCTCTACTGTTATCATGCTTGATTCTATCAAGTCATTGTTGGACAATGATTGAACTTTGGTATGATTTGAATTTGGCCACTTGTTTCCCCTCTATTGGGATTGCATGCCACAAACTCTATGGTTCTCATATCTAGATCTTTTATCTCAACTTTGGACAATGGTAGTTATGGTCTAAATTTGGATATTGGTTTCCCTTAGCATGAAACAAACTCTATATCATTGTAATGATTCATTCTCTTAACTCATTATCACATAATGATTGAAATTTTCTATGGTTTGAATTTGTCCATTGGTTTCCCCTCTATTTGGGTTGCATGCCGCAAACTCTCTATGGTTTTCATGTCTTGCTCTTTTAGTTTAGTTTTACACAACGGTTGTAACATACGCCGATAAACCTTTTGTAAAAATACATAGGAATAGACAATTTTCTCATAATTTACTAGCAGGCAAAGTCTAAATAACCTATTCCATACCCTTAATTAACCATTAGATAAAATATTCATCATTACATAGAGTAACTTTAGGAATGGAATAATAAGTTACATAACCATAACAACCATTATTACAATATATTAACATAAATCTCCTTGTTGTAATCTTACATCATTATCACCATTCATTTAATTAGGCTAGTTAATCAAATTTTTGATGATGTAAGTTTTAACGTCATGTAAGGAAGCAATGACATTAGAATGGCACAATAGACAAACACATCAATGGACACCAATAAACCCTGGAAACTCTGTAGGGAAAAAATAGAAAACATTTTATTTTATTAAACGTCTCGTTAGGGTGTTCACCCCTAACTCAATGGTTGTAAGGGAGTACATCCCTTTTTCATAAAATATTACAAAGAAATATCATCTTAAATACAACATAACTAGCTAGAAGCTATTACATTAATCATGATATCATTTACCCACAAACCCTTGCAAATTATGTCTTTGTGGTCTGGTTGCTTCTGTCAATGGATTATCCTACTATTGAAATTCCTTCAATTTTGTGGACCAATATTTATTTTTTTGTCCTTCGCATGAGTTACAATCCTTTGCTACAAACACTAGTATTAGTAAACCCTAATATCCAAATAATAAATATTTTACTAGTTATGCTTCAAGCACCTTCTGATGTGCATGATTAGAACACATACAAAGTTTTGAGACGTGCCTCTTATTAAGACCGCACATGTATTAATTAAAAGTGCATAACTATAAAAACATTTTTATATATCTTTACATGTGTATGTGTTGAGCACAACCCAACTTGGCTAGATTTTGGGTAGATTTTGGTAAGAAATCCAAGTTTTGTGGAAGCGCAAAGTAGAAAGGTTGTCGTAGAGTACGAAGTGAACCGCACAGCAAAGCAGCAGAGCACGATGAAGACTGCACAGAAAACTCACCATGCAGCATTAGGGCTTTGCGACAAAGCCCATTCGTTTTTGTAAAAGCCTTAAAATATTGTAAAGTTGTGGGTTTTGGGCCATAGCCCCTCGTATTTCAGAAGCCACGTTATCAGGTCCATGGTAATTTAACGATGTGAATCCCTCATGTAGTAGTATATATAGGATAAATAATAAGTAAGTAAAGCATCAAAAGATGTATTTGGACAGATCTAGGTTTGTGTGATACCTTTGTGGTCTGTATTTTGGAGGACAGGAAAGGCTCCGTAGCTGTGTGCGCAGAGACCTGGGTCTGCAGCTTAGTTCACATACCGTATTATGGAGGAAGATGGCTCGTAAATGCATGGGTTTATCAGCCTGACACTTAGAGTGAGTAGGGAGATCATCCAAATAGGGTTGCTTGATGTGCTTGATTTCATGGAAAGCGCAGTCCATCACATGTTAAAATGTGTCCCCTGCATTCTTTAACCCGAAAGGGAGCTTTTTATGGTCTACCAAGAGAGTTTTGATTTGATTATAACACAAGAATCCATCCATGAATGAATAAATATGCAACTAGTGCAGTCATATACAATCTTGTCAATAAACGGGGTCAAGTAATTGTCCTTTAGACAAGCTCGATTTATGTCCTGATAATCAACACATACTCAGATCGTGCCTTGTTTCTTCATGACAAGGATAATGTTCCATACCCAATTAGTTAAAGGAACGGGGTATATGAAACCATCCCAAAGAAGCTTTTCGATTTCATATTTTATCCCAACAGCCTTCTTGGGATGGACCAAATGGAGGCACTTCCGGACGGGTTAGGCATCAGGGTACGTCTTGATTTTGTGCACTAATATATTCTGGTCGATACCTACCATTTCCTTGTATGTCTAGGCAAAGACATCTGTAAACTCACGAAAAGGGGCTCGATTAATCTTGACTTCAGATGAAGTGCAAGATGTTTTGATGTATAAATTTTCGACTATTCCTAGTTTAATCGAAATATCAAGAGGAATTGTTTCTTCGATATTCGAATTTTTTTTTTCTGAGTTGATCTTATGAATGGAAACATAATTTGTAAAGGGTTCAATAAGATTACATAGGTACAAACCACAGAAATTATCTTCAATGGTATATAGGAAGGAGGAACAATGATGATGTTCATTCCACAGTGCATCATCTGGCATCATGATCTCCTTAATGCTTTCATCGATAGAGAATGTATTCGAGAAATGACCAGAGTGCGTGCCATAATCTAGTGATTCATCTACCCAATTAATCAAAGAAAAAGTATGGGTCTTACATGTTGAGAATATCACTTTCTAATATTTCTCAATGGGGCTAAGTCGAATGCGGTCACCAAAAATTTTGATGCCATTTTCATCAAGGACAATCCATGAATCAGCCAAGATCGTAGATGATGATATCATGTTGATATAAACAACCAAAGTGGAGGAGTTGAGAATGGGAGGGGGAGGGAGCGAAAAATTTCCCATAAGCGATGAATCCTTCTATAAACCAACTCCAAGAAGGTGATAAGAATTTAGGGCTTCCCCTACAAGAGGGACACTTCTAGTAACATTGGAATTAGAGGTGAAAAATGTGAGTTTATTTATGTCCATGATTTCGCCTTTATGTGGAAAGGCGATTATTTGGAATTAAGTCAAAACGATGGTAGCCATAGCACAAACCCATGTGTCCCAGTAGAATATTTTAGTCCAAAGGTCCATCAATAACTTCTACCTCAATAGAGATGGCTTTACCCCCAATTTCACTTGGAGGGAATTTAGAATCCCACAAGGTTTGTATGTCCTTCCATCAAACGTTTTTAATATGGTGGCTAATTAACACAGTTGGGGTGAACCAATGGCCTTCCACCAAGAGAAGGACATGATGCAAGTAGATGCTTCCTCGTCCACAATAGAACGATGAATTTTCTTACCATGGACTACGACCTGGATCATAAAAGCTAACTGAGCCAGAGTCGAGGGGTATATTTTTCATGAGATAAAACCACTAGGCTGGAATCCATGGATCGATACATCTGATAGATGACAATAAGGCCTTCTTTTGTGCGAGGTGTTTTTGCAACACCTCAAGAGTCTACATAGCCGAAGGGGATCGAGCGAAGTCTTCAACTATGTTATAATTTTGAGTATCTCTCGAACAAGGGTTGAAAGCAGACTTATGGATAACACCCTTCGAAGGCTTGATAGTCAATTATGTAGGAACCGGAGCTAGAATAGGATAAGATGAAAGTGGTGTCCAACTGGTAGGTTGATTAGTAGCCTGATTGTTTGATGGATTCACATTACCATAGTCCTTATTCTGAGTGGCCACCATGACATTGGATTTCAGCTTTGAGGAGGAAAGCATCAAAACTGTGTTAGAGGAAGAGGAATCCTGGGCAAACATATGAGTCTCCCAATTGGGAAACAGGTTGGTCAGCACAGCAGGAGAAGTGGATGATTTAAGAAATTGATTCACTTCAACGTGGTGTGGAAAGTCATGTGTAAAGTGATCCTCGTTACAAATCAAACATGGGTATCAAGGCTTTCATTTCTCATTAGAAGACGAATTTGTTTGTTTGTACTGTGGTGAGGTGTCTTTCTCTTTCTTACATTTACCTTTCTTCTTACTTCCAGGTTGTTATTGAGACTTGACTTTATCATATGAGATGACATTTACCTTAGAAGAAGAACCGTAGGAGGATGAGATGGAGAGTTTTGTGCAGGAGAAGCAAGGGAAATACCAGATGGTTTTCTCACCAACTGCGAACTAGAAGAACCTATAATTCCATTAGTAACATGATATTCTTTAGCAGGTGGCAAAGGAAAAATATTAAAAGGTCTCAAAGCATTTGGTATCTTATCATAGAGCGTGCCCGATTGGATATAAACTAGATCTAAATACTGAGTAGGAGAAATAACTTTCTCTTCGGTCACAACTCCATCTTTGGAAATATCTTCTGTTTTGGGAGCTAACAGATATTTGACAAACCATTCTGCTAACAACTAGTCGGGAACATAAGTCTTGACCAACTCATGATGACATCTCCACTCATGAATATTGTCTAAAATGTGAGTAGATTCTGATTGTTTCAAGTTAGTCAATAGTTCTGTTCCAATTTCGTATTTGAAACTGGAAATGTGTGAGGAAGGTAGTGGCTAAAGTGCTGAAGTTGTGGAATGATACTCTAGGCAATTCAATATACCATTTAGTTGTGCTACCCATAAGTGTTTGCTGTAAAATACAGAGTTGAATGGAATCATCATTAAGTCAATTGGATGAACACCATAGATGATACATCACAACATGCATCAATGGGTCTTCTCCTAGATTCCCATTGAATGTTTTGATATCAGAAAACTTAATGGGAATAATCAACCACCATGGAAAATGAGTAATGGGGTTGTTAGTAACGAGTCAAATCTAGAATTTCAAGAGTAGTCGCAAAAGGAAATTTCTGATTAAAGTCCGCAGGAAGATGACCTGGATATGAAGGGATAGCCTAGGCAACAAGCACCTACATTCCTCAATAATGAGGGTTCTGATAATAAGGAACCCAGTTACCAAAATATGGAGGGTTATGATAACCAGAATACAATTGGGTTTGTTGCCCAACCCCAGGATGGTGATAAAGCTGCTAGAATGGTTGGGTTTGGATCTGGAGGCCTTGAAAGGGCACTTGATGTGATCCATATTGCTGCCCGATTGGGGTTTGAATTTCCCCCTGGTATAGGTTCGATTGAGACTGCGCCAAATTTTGAATAATTTGTCCTACAGAAACTTGAGGAGTACCTTGTGCAATCAATTGAGAAGGTGAGGTAACTTGTACATGTCAATGAATCGGGATTTGGGGAGAACGAGACACCGTTGGAATGGGTTGTAAAGGTTGGCTCACATGCATTTTATCTTGTTGAGGTGCTGATTGATAGGTAGAAACTTGTAATGCAAATGGTACAATTTGAGAATTTAACAATCGATCCCAATATCAACCAGGTTGTATGGGTAAAGTAGGTTTCCAAAAACTAGAATCCATTCTAGGATAAGGAGGACTATCACTAGGCGAACTACCATATTGAGGTATACCAACAACAGGTTTCCCCCCTACAATGGGAGGAGGGGATGATGGAGGCAACTGTGATCCACATGGAGGGTACCCAACATAAAGAGGGTTGGGTTGTTGATGGTAGCTTTTCCCAATAATATAAGGGCCAACATGCTACTCTATTGTAGGTATAGATGGAGGAAGAGGAGCAAACATTGTGGAATTCATAAGAGAAGTACCAAAAATTATTCCATAATTGGATGTCATGGGAGAGGTCCAAGGGCTAGAAGCCACACCATAAAAGGTATCGGATAATGACTGATAGCCAAGCGGGGTGAACGACCCACCATATAAATGAGATTCTGGTGATGTTACAAACATAGATGAGGATGCAATGCTTGATGTCTCAACTATATTGGTGGACATAGGCTGGGAGTTTGAATCTGTTCCAGACATGGTTAATAATCCCAATGAAGATCTCTGTGAGAAATATGTGGGTAAACCCAAAGAATCAGGTAAAGGAGATTGTGTCTAAGGTTAAGGAGACAAAAGATGATCAGTTTGATAAAATAAAGTCCTTTTGAATGAACAGGAGTAGAAGGATGAGTAGGGAAAATTTTAATAACCCTCCCTAAATTTACATGTATAATAAATGGGCGAATCTCCATGGTATATAGGAAAAATGGAAGGCGATTTTATCAATAATATGATATGTATATATAACTTTTTGGCAAATCTCTCACGAGGCATGGCGAATATTTTACTCAATTATAAAATCTTGTGTTTATTGAATACACAAATGAAATCATTGCATTTCTTTAAAATATATTTTGAAATCAAAATTACCGAAATTACATATCGATAACCTAGTGGGTGTAGGATAAAATTCACACGTGCCATTCACAGAAAGCATGAGAAAAAACCTAATACTATATATAAAACCAAGAAAAATTCAAATTCATCACTTCTAGGGACCTCGTAACCACCCTGCCAATACACAAGTATGTTGTTGTTCGCAATGAGAAAAACTACCCAAATTACAATCTATTTACTCCAGCATATGTTGGAAAGTTATAGAAGGATGACTAGTGCAATCAATCCATTCCTTTGAGCCTTGGATTTGTTTCAGTTTAAAACAGAAGTATACAAATATACTTGTCCAATGTCTATGCTTTAACCATTCACCTTAAGATGTTTTTACAATATAATTTCCTAAGTCTATTTAATATCTTCATTATCATAAAAACCAAACTATATCTATCTTAACTCCACATCTACCACTCTTAGGGGGATGAAATCTCTTTATCCATCTGAGCACTTGGTAGACCCAGAATTAAGATGGATCCAAGATCATAGAATTTCCCCTTTAAATAGTCTATGCTCACATGAATACCATGGTATTACCATGGGTCAATACCATGGGTTATCATAAACCTGGAGCTTAAAAATTACTATTAGTAATTTATAAAAATTAATAAAATTAATAGATGATTTTTATTTTATTTTTTATTTTAACCAAGCTAAAATGTTTAACATACATTAAATTACAACATCCATTTTTACTCTTGATTGGATTAAATATTTTTTCACTCTATGCTAGTTTTCATATCACGATATTTGATACCTCTCGGGGGTTAGTAGATCCAGAGTAAAGATGGATCTATGCTGGTTTAATTCCCCCTTTTAAATAGGCTACATTCCAGGTGAATACCATGGGTCAATACCATGTGCCATTTTGGTGAATACCATAGATCATTACCATGTGCCATTTTTATTTTTATTAATAATAATATTAGGGTTAATAATGTTTCTTTGTGTGGTATTAATAACAATCTAGTCCATGGTATTTGTCCCATAGTATTTTTCCCATAGGTTTCACCTAAATATAACCGCATTTTTTGAGTGTTCGTAAATATAAAAAAATGTTGTATTTGTTTACCATACCTCTCGTTTATTTATATTTTTATTAATTTACCATACCTCTTTTACAAATATGGTATTTGGCCCATAGGATTCACTTAAATAAAACCTCTTTCTTGAGCCTTCATAAATAGAATGAGGGTTATGGACTAAATATAAAAAGAGGTTTTATTTATTTATCATGCGTCTAGTTTATTTATATTTTTATTTATTTACCATACCTTTTGAGTAAGTATAAAAAGACATTTTATTTATTTACCATACCTCCACTTTACTTATATTTTTATTTGTTTACACCCTTGCATGTATATAAGATGACTTATGGAGTAAATATAAAAAATGTTTTCTTTATTTACCATACCTCTCATTTATTTATATTTTTATTAATTTACCATACCTCTTTTATAAATATGGTATTTGGGCCTTTGGCCCATAGGATTCACTTAAATAAAACCTATTCTTGAAAATGGGTGAATGGAAGGTTGTAACTCCTAATTTCAAGGGCTAAATTTACCTTTTTTACCCTCTCCCTTAAAATAAGGTGGGCTATTTGAGGTGATTTGTAAAAATGTACTATGATACAAAATATTCGCCCACTAAAAATTTAAAACCCCTTAATTTCGCCAAAGGGTGAACATTCGCCCCTAAAATTTTCTATGAGGATGAGGCTCTTCTTTAGGGATCTCTTCAATACCTATAAGTCTGTATGGAAGAGACTCACCGGCAGGCACAAGATAAATAGGTTTTTTCTGAGACAAAGGAAGAGAGGAGGAAGGTCCCAAAGATTCAGATAAAGATGGTTGAGGCTCCTCAGGTTCAATATCCTTAGGAAACAAAGTTTTTGACTCAAGGAGATGAGATTCAATGACCTTTGGTAACAAAGTTTTACGGAATTATGTTTCAATTGTGTGAGTGTCACCAACAGGAACATATGTGATCTCGGGTTCAAAACTCAAAGGGACAGATGATTCTGGCTGATCAAAATTGGAAGGAGGGCTAGAAGTAGTTCCCGATGTTCTTGATTCAGTAGTTTTCATTTTCCTATGTCTGCAATGATTGTTAGAGTATCATCTAGAGGAAGAGGATTCTTATTTTGAATTCTACGTGAACGGCGGGTTGGGGGATTTTATTCTTCCACGTTGGGTAATAAATTTTATTAACACAAAAATAAATAAACCAAAAGTAGGGTAGTCTAGGCATAAACGATTACCAAGCAATCGTGAACTATAATATACACCTTTGTGAACCAAGGACTTAATGTACGATAGCCAATCTCCCTGAATGTTGTTTTTGGTGTATCATGGTATACAAGGCAATAGAATCAGTTACCTATGGATAGATAGAAACCTAGTGGGGACTCCCAAAATATACATGACGGTACGTGGGTGTGCAGTCCTTAGTAGTTTTGTCTAATGCATAACCATTCGATGAGAGCGTTCCCATATACTTTACATGCGTGGAGTGCCACCAATATACCCGAAGGTATGAGGAGAATGGTCCTATACACTCACATACATGGAACAGGATTTCATTCCTGAGATGCAACGCTAGAAAACAACGACATATCCTATGTTTAACGATGTTGAAACATGTCTCTAGCCTAGACCTCTATATGTTTGCGTTAATGTTACAATTTCTCCTTAGGTTGATTCAACAAATTTTACTGTTTATATTTGATTATGTTTCAGTTTCAGGGTTCACCATGAATGTCACTTGAATATCCTAAAATGCAAATCTAGCATGAGGAAATATAAATCCTTTCTCTTTTAATGAAAAACTAGCTAACTAAGGGAAGAAACAATCAAGATGCACCACACAATATGCAACAAACAAGCTGCAAGATGTAATTTCCTTTCCAATGCAACTTTTCATATGATAATGCACATGAAAAAACCCTAAATGTCGATGAATTTTTTTTTCACCACACTTAATTTTCAATATGGAGAAAAATAAGATACAAATGTTCAATTACTAATTCAACTATGAATGAGGAGTAAAACAACAATTCATCTAAGTGATCATCAATCAAACACAATCAGTTTGCAAGCGACCAGGAAATAAGAACAAAGAAAAACGAAAACCAATTCTTACCAAAGGAAAATAACACAAATGCAAACCAAAATGGCGGCTTTAGAGAAACCACAAGACACTAAAGACTTGAGGAAGTTCAACTGGAAGTAGGCTAACCAAATATAGGCTCAAGAACAAAGGAAAAATTCATGAAAAAATAGGGGCCAATGCTTGTGTAGAAGAGGCACCAATGTGTTGTGACGCTAGTGCGGAGTGGGATAGGGTAAGGTGAAACGCCCTGTCAAAGACACAAGGGGGTGCATTGGGCCTAGGAAAGAGGATTTCGGCACAAAAATTGCAAAAAAGGTTCATTGAAATCACTTCCTAGGTTTGTTCTTGGTTGGATGATACAACAAAGGTCTATCAAGGAGGTAATCAAACACAATGGAAAAAGGATACCACCAAGTGAATTCTCCATTCCCGAGTATGGTCACCACTTTGTTATACGGGATTTATGATTGTAGACAAAAGTATCTCCCCCAGGTCGGTGGCTAACCTAGAACAATAGAGAGACAATGAACACAATTATTTTCCTTAAAGTAAATAAATGATGGAGTGAGGCCTACCTAGAATCCTTCGCACACTTTTCTCCTTCTTTAGCTTGGAAGCTCCATTTCCAGCTCTGAATGCAAAAATTAGAACCTTCACAGTTAGATAACATAAGCCAAGAAACTACAAGATCTATGCAATATCATCCAAGTACTTCATTCAATATATCAACATGGTATTGAATTAAGTGAAATAACAGCATCACATATAGGAAAACAATGAATTCTTTTCATTAATATAAATGGAAGGAGATTACAACCATAAGTAGCAGTTGATCATGTAGAAGAACTCCTACAAGTTGTTGACTTGGCCTTCCCTTGTCACAATATGCACCTCCAATCACCCTAAATGCATGAGATAATAACCACTCACTACACCAGCATAGGGGAAAAAACACTCTCCAAAAGCCAACCACCAACCACATAGAAGGATGGGAATATATAGATAAATATGGTAAGTTGGGAGTTCTTATCCAATTACTAATATAGGGTAAGAGATCCACCTTTGATGGAGGGATAAGGTCAAAGTATAATTGGTGAAAACTTCAATTTAGGGAAGGATAAGATCCAATTTTTTATCCAAGGTAAGTATTTGTAACAATTTCTGGAAACTCTTAGAAGGAGAAGCTTCTAGAATCCCAATCATTCTCCTAGATTTCTAGAACCAATGCAGGTGAAAAGGGGAGAAACCCATTGTTGACCAACGTAGGCTACAGTGGAGAAACTTGTTGGTGAATGCACCCAAATAGGCCTACAAGAAGTGTTGGTCCTCAAACTAGTTAGATGAAGCAGTTTAGGGTTGGAACTGTCGGAAATGAGAGGTACAAGCATAGGGATTTTTGCAAGATGATAACAAGGGGGAACAAGATGTTGATTGATCCCATTAGAAGGCTCACTGATCGGATGTGAAAAAATGGACTATAACAAGAATCCGCCCTCCTATCTAAATCAAGCCATCGGTGATCTTCTTATTTCCACTCTACTCCACTCCAACCCTATTATTAAATCGTCCACCTGAGTCTCACATACTCCCGTATCTATTTCTCTTTCCTCTTATAAGAGGTCCCCCCTGTAAACATTTTTTCTAGGTTATGGGTGTTCTGAGATATATGGTTTCAGTCTGGGATGCGGAGGCTTCCTTGCAGTTGGAGAAATATTTCAATTGCCCCATAAAATTCAAGGCCACTTTAGACCTTCTCTCCATTCACGGAAGATGTGGAACTGGAGGAGTTGGCCCAGGATTCAATGAGTGGCTTGGAACCACTGTCCATCAAACAATCCTTGTTCATTCTTGATGATGCCTATAAGAGCCTGGTGTCTCAGAAACATGTTACCACTCATAAAAAAGAGGGGCTAGATATAAGGAGTTTTTAATTGTACAATAGCGCCTTTAATATTTTGGATTGTTTTAAAGAGTCCATGGAGGGTTATGAGCCTCCTTTCAATGAGCCAGCTTATTTCAAGGTTGGACACCTTACTATTGCGCTTCGAGAGTCTTGGGTCCTTAGAGTGGAGTCACATATACATGCCACTCCAAAATTACCATCATGTATTTGAATATTTGAGGCTTGGGATCAGCCCACAAAAGAAGACCCCTGAAATGAATTATTGAGATCCATAACTTGGATATCATCCTCTTACAAGAAACAATAATCAGTAAGGAGAATTCTTGGGATTTTATATTACAGATATGCCCTCAGTGGCTTATTTGTCTGACTAGTACCTCTAGACTATCTGGAATTCTGGTTGTGATGTAGAATCTTGAATCATATCATTTTAAAGCATATAATTCTGCTACAGAATTACTTCTAAGAAGTGCTCACATAGGATCTTCCAATTGAATGTGGATTATCGATGTATATTCCCCATATCTGAACAGGAAGGATTAGTTGGATCGAGTAGATAAAATTGGTATTCTGGACCTTGATTCAGTGATTTTTCTTGATGAATTTAACCTCTCCCCAAAGCCATTTGAGGTATGGGGTGTGCACAACAGACCAGACTCCATGAAATCTCACATTAAGGATTTCTTCTTCCATAAATCATTCATAGAAATCAAGCCAGATCTAATTGGTCCAACATGGAAAAATGGTCATTGGGGTTCACATGGTGTTGAGTCCCAAACTTGCATCTTCCCTATACACCTTTTTAGCCTTTTTTTTCTAGTTACCTGAACCACCAAGCTGTCAAATCATTGCATATTAGTTTAAAAAGATCATATATAATGGTTTCCTAACTATGTCTTGTGACTGCTGTTTGATATAGATTTTTACTCAGTTAGCTGCGGAATCTTGTCACTTTCCGCAGCCTTTTTGTTGAAGTCTATGTTACAGGTGTCTACTAGAGAATTCGGCCACATGGGCGAGCTGCAAATGATGTGGACATGGAACGTGTCCTCTTGGTTCAGCCGAATCCCTCACAAAAGGCCATGGTCAAGGACAGTCAAAGCGGTGGTCAACCTAACAGTTTTTCGGTGGCAAAACTCTGTTTTTCACCACGTGAAGACTTACGTGGCAAGTTCCTCAATCTCAGGAGGCATGCTAACACCTGTAGACTGCTCCATGAACCAAATCTAACAGCCACTTTCCTTGGATTCAATTTTCACGGCTACCATATTGCTAGATTTCCGGACGTGGTTATTCACGTGTTTGTTTAGCAGCGCAGAATTTAGGAAGTAGTTGTATCATCCTCAGTTATAAATAACGCGTTATCATACGGATATTAGCTAGCATTTTGTATGTAATTTTGACTATTTTACGAGCCCACTGTGCCATGACTTAATCCTTATGTTATGACTGCATTTTAATACATGAGAAGACAGTGTTTTTAAGTTCAATTTGTGATTGATTGCTGATTGGCAGAGGTTGCAGAGGGCCCCTGTACACCAAGGTTCTATAATAACTGTATAGTTTCATGCTTTCTTGCTTTACTTTCCTGATGCCATAATCGTTTGCTTGTATATATTACACTGCTTATGGTATTCATGTTAGTTGTTGTCCATAGTTTCTTTTATGCTTTCTAATGACTGTTAACTGATTAGTGTTTTTCTTTCAGGTTCTAATCGACAGCCCGGGAAATTGTACATAGCTTTTTAATGACTAATCACATGAAATTATCTTGTCCTTCTGCTGATTTATTTTCTTAAGTTCTAATTCCAACACTGTTTATTTCTTTCAGTTTTGTTTTGTTCATTTACTTTTGTGCAAGATAGATATTAGACTACTCATGTCATTTTCAGTTACCTCCAATAGCCAAAGTGAGTCGAATGGTGAGGGATTGAAGTATGAATGCGTAGTTTGATATTAGTTTATTTTTCTGCAAGTTATTGGTTAGATTACTCATGTCATTTTTAGTTACCTCCTATAGCCAGAGCGAGTCGAATGGTGAGGGATTGAAGTATGAATGTGTATTTTGATCTTAGTTTCATTTTATGCAATTTAGATATCAGATTACTCAATTTGTTTATGATTACCTCCTATAGCCAGAGCGAGTCGAATGGTGAGGGGTCAGAATATGAGTTGATGTAATATGATTTAGTTTACTTTGCTTACAGTTTTTGAATTGCTTTGAGTTCAGTTTTCTTTTTATACCGCAGCAAGGATACTGGGTTTCATAGTCACTAGCTCACTATTTGGTTTAATCAGAATTTAGGTACATTTTTATTTTCTCTTAGTAATTGATTTCATCTTTGAAAGTTTGAAAACCTTTTTGGAAATTTTGAAGTTTGGAAATTATTTTAGAGGTCACCATTGCCTTGAACACTTATATCCATACTTTAATTTTAGAATTGCCATTTCACATTAGGGAATCAACAAAATATAAACCCAAAAACAAACCAAAAATCAAAAACGACAAAGAAGTAAGAAATCGGTTATCTTGCATATATAGTGCACTTCACCTCAGCAGTTTATGACTCCCAGATTGACAATTTATATAGCAATTTAGGACACACTAAATTGACCAAAAATTTTGGCGCCGTTGCCGGGGAAGTGAAACTAGGTAGCCAATTTCTTAAAAAAAAAAAAAACAAGAAAATTTCAAAGAAGGTAAAAATTGATAACTTCTCAAAGTATGCTCTCCTCTTGCACCTAGTGTGACCTGGAGGATCAGAAAAGAGAGTTATTGGTTCAATAATTTCTTGAGTACGCTCTCTTCTTGCACCTAGAGTGGTCTACAAGATCAGAAAGAGAATTATTAGCCCAACTTGAAGAAAAATAAAAAAAATGACATGCATAGAGTAAGAGATTATAGGGGAAGGTTTATAGCTAGGGCCAAGAGCTCGATTTTTACAAATCCCTCTACTTCAAGGTATAGACAAGATATACCTCCATCATCTCCAACTCACACTCCCGGCCTTAGCATTCCTGGAATTCAAGAGGCAGTAGCTGAATTAGGAGACTCTCCCACACTATCCACCGAATCTGAGTTAGGAAAAGACCCTTTCTTTACTTCTACAAGAAAACACATTGTAATTGAGGAAGTAGAATCACCTGAAGAAGAAGAGGAACAAATTCCTCCTCGTTTACCATTAGTAGAAGAACCAGAGGACTCTGAAATCTCTGAGGAAACTATCATGACAGAGGAAGTAGTAAACGGATTTGGAGGAGGTAGAGGCAGAGGTAGAGGAGGAGGAAACAATGGAGGAGGTAGAGGTAACAATGGGGGAAATAGGGATGGAGATAACTCATTTGGATTTCCTATAGCTGATGAGGAATCTCGAACAACAATGAAAAACATCTCACCATCTGTCCTCCCATACTTTTATGGGTTGCAAAGTGAGGATCCTGAAACATTTCTATTTGAGTTTGAAGTAGTGTTTCGAACTTATGATTATATGGAAGACTCTCAAAAACTCAAATTGTTTCCTTCAACATTGAAGGGAGCTGCTCTAAAATGGTTCATGGGATTAGTCACTCAATCTATTAGGACTTGGAATGATATGAAACAAACATTTTTGGATAGATACCTGGACTATTGTATACCCACTAATCATAAGGATGAGGTATTCAAAATGGTGCAAAAAGAAGATGAAAACTTGGAGGATTTACTTAAAAGATTTCAATAGAACATGAAAAGAGAAAAAATGAATAACCTAGATGAGGAAACCTTGAAAGCCCTTCTATTAAAAGCCATTAGAGATGAATGGATAGATATTTTGAACATGATGGGAAAAGGAGATATATCTCAACTTCCACTTCATGATATAGCAGAGCTATGTGTCCATCTCTCAAGGGGAAAATCTAAAAATGGAAAAGGGCCTAGAGATCCTTCTCTCATTAGAGCAAACAAATCTGCAACATGCTTGATGAGTTTAAAACTGGTATTTTAGGGAGTCTTAGTGAGCAGCTAGACACCCTTAAGATACAAAACAAGCAGAAAGCAGAAGCTGAAGCTTTGGCCATCTTTTGTCCGAAATGTAGGAAGAAACATGCTCTAAGGGAATGCCCCTTGGGTGGAAAGGTTGTAGAAACATGTGTGATTTGTTCAGAAAGCCATGAGACCAAGGATTGTCCTTAAATTCCTGGGCTCAAAGCTGTCTTTCAAGAAGACCAAATTCAATTGAGTCTCTCTGTTTTGTTTCAAGGAGACCCTGGAAGGGGCAACAAAATCAAGGGTTTAACAACCCCACAAACTTTGAACCCCCACCAAATTGGAATCCTTGGCAACAACCTTGGTCCCAACCTCAAAATCCATTTCAATCATGGGTACAAGGTATGCAAAATCCTTATGGGAGATTTTCTCAATTTTATCAATATACTCCATCTTTTCAAAACCAACAGGCTCCACAACTTTCATTACCATTTCCACAACAACAACAACCTTCTCAACAGAATCCAAATTCCCAACTCTTGCTTCCATTCCAACAAAACACAAATCAACTACCTTCCCAGCCATTGCCAAATCCCAATAATAAAAACCCTCAGAATGCTTACATGGTAGAAGGACAACAATTTCCTACCTATATGATTGCTCCTCTCAATGATGTACAACTCAGATCTGGTAGAGTTTTAGACAAGCCTTCTATAGATGCTCAAAAGCAAAGCATTTCTGAGGAAGATTCTCTTGAAGCCAATAATGGTTCTGAAGCATCTCTTCAAAACCCAAGCACTCAAAAAGAAAAAGAAAAAGAGTCAACCCCCACAACTCCTATAGTTGAGCAACCTGCATCTTCATCCACACCTCCTTTTTCTGAAAGATTACAAATTGATAAAGGAGTGGAAAAACAAATCTTGTTGCCTGACTATGATTTCCTAGATGAATTAAAAAATGTCTGTATCAAGATTCCCTTGCTACAATCCATTAGAGAGATTCCTATTATAGCAAAAACAATAAAGGAGTTGAGTCTCAAAAGACCAGGAAGGAAACCAAGAGATACAAGAAGAATCCACCTGGTAGGAAGAATTGCAGATATCATGATGGGAAAAATTACCATGCAAAAGTATGTAGATCCTGGTAGTCCAATTGTCAAAACACATATCAATGGGGTAGAAATTTCAAATACTTTGATTGATTTAGGGGTTGCTATCAACATTATGAGTAGACAGACTATGGAATAGCTAAAACTTCCTAATCTTCTTTTTACACCTACTCTATTGCAACTTGCAGATCGATCAATTATCAAACCAGATGGTGTATTAGAAGAAATTTCGGTCTCCTTCGATTCTTGGGAATATCCAGTAGATTTCATGATTTTAACTCCCAAGAGTAATCTAGGAGGGCACCCACTCATCTTAGGAAGACCTTGGCTAGCCATAGCTGATGCTTTTATCAGTTGTAGATTTGGCGATATGTTTATTTCTGATGGTAATTTGACAAAGAAATTCAATCTGTATCCTCCAGAAAAAGCTATTACAGAAGTAGGAGATAATGAATGGGTCAATGATGAGGACACTATACAACCTGTCTTTACCATTTCTGAAATCAGTGAAGATAGTCAAATTTTGAACACATTAGAAAACTTTGAAACATCTTCAGAATATGACTACACACAATTTGAGTTGGATTCTAACATTGAGTATCTATCATCTAGACAAATGTCTCTTTACTCTATGGAAGAGTTTGGTAGTTCCGCCATTGAGATCTTTCCAGGTAAAACATTGAATATCAACAAAAACTTGGAAAAATCACAACAGGGAGAGCTAACCAAAATCTTGCAAAAATATTCTACTGCATTTGCATGGGAGTACACTGATATGAAAGGTATTGACCCTAAGACTTGCATTCATCACATCTACATCAAGGAAAATAGTAGACCAATCAGACAACCTCAGAGAAAGGTGAATCCAAACCTTAGGGAGATAGTGAAAGAAGAGCTCCAAAAACTATTCAATGTAAACTTCATTTATCCAATTTCAAATAGCCGATGGGTTTCTCCTTTGGTTATAGTACATAAAAAGAATGGTAAATGGAGGGTATGCATTGATTACAGGGAATTGAACAAAGAAACTTTGAAGGGTCACTTTCCTTTACCCTTTATCGATCAGGTATTAGATACTCTAGCAGGCAAAAAGTACTTTTCATTTTTGGATGGTTTTAGTAGCTATAATCAAATTCAGGTAGCACCTGAAGATCAAGATAAGACCACATTTACCTGTCCATGGGGATCTTTTGCTTACTGAGTGCTTCCTTTTGGATTATGTAATGCAGCCGCAACATTTCAAAGGGCAGTACTAGGAATATTTTCTGATCTAATCCATGATTGTGTAGAGTTCTGTATGGATGATTTTACAGTTTATGGTGATTCATTTGAAGAGGCATTAGAGAATTTGGAAAAAGTCCTTATAAGATGTAAAGAAACAAACCTTTCATTGAGTCATGAAAAATGCTTTATGATGTTTGTTGAAGGTATTGTTTTGGGACATCACATTTCAGGGGATGGGATTAAAGTTGATAGATCAAAAGTTGAAGTCATCTCCAAGTTGCCTATTCCAAATTGTCAAAAAGATGTTAGAAGTTTTCTGGGATTTACTAGGTACTATAGAAGATTTATAGAAAACGTCACCAAAATAGCATCTCCACTCTTCAAATTGCTTACAAAAGACTGTGAATTCAAATGGGATCCTGATTGTCAATCAGCATTTGAAACTTTGAAAACAAGAATATCTGAAGCACCAATTTTGAGAGGGCCAAATTGGAAACTTCCTTTCCATATTTTTACAGATGCTTCAGATACAACTCTAGGAGTTGTGTTGGGTCAAAAGGATTTAGTTCCTTATGCCATTTACTATACCAGTAAAAATTTGACTCCCACTGAGTTGAACTATACTGTGACTAAAAAAGAGTTCTTAGTTGTTGTTCATGCAATCAATAGGTTTAGACATTATATAACAGGCTATGAAACTTTTGTCCATACTGATCGTTCTACGATTAGATATCTAATGAACAAACCTATTACTAATGGCAGAGTTACAAGATGGCTCTTACTTTTACAGGAATTCAATATTACTGTGTTGGATAGACCAGGGAAACAAAATACAGTAGTTGATTTCTTATCTGGGATCCAAAATACTAACGAAGATTCTCCTATAGAGGATAAGTTTCCAGATGAATATTTATTTGTAGTAACTACTAAGACTCGTTGGTATGCAGATATTGCTAATTATTTGGTTACAGGGATGCTACCTCCACATCTATTTCCTAGCGAAAAAAGAAGAATTATTCAGGAGAGTTAAAAATATTCATGGATTTCTAATGAATTGTTTAAAACAGGGCCAGATTGTGTGATCAGAAGATGTGTTTGGGAAGATGAAATGCCTGACATCCTCAAGGCATGTCATGATGAACCATGCAGTGGACACTTTGCTGACAAAAGGACGGCCTATAAAATCCTTTCTTTAGGATATTATTGTCCTTCTCTCTTCAAAGATACAAAAGAATATGTCAAATGGTGTGACAGCTGCCAAAGAGTAGGGAAACCAACTCTTTCAAATGAAATGCCATTACAACCACAGGTACTCATCGCACCCTTTGAAAAATGGGCTTTAGATTTCATTGGACCCATTAATCCACCATCTAAACAGAAGAAGTATATATTGGTATGCACTAATTATGTCACTAAATGGGTAGAAGCCAAAACATTACTTTCTGCTACTGAGAATTCAGTTGTTAGTTTTCTTTATGAAGATATTTTTACTCGCTTTGGTGTCCCAAGAGAAATTCTGACAGATCAGGGAAGTCAATTTACATCCAATGTGATGGAGAAGCTGATGGAAGAATACAAAATTAAGCATAGAAAATCTACTCCTTACCATCCGCAAGAAAATGGCCAAGTGGAGTCTACAAACAAAGTTATTGAAAGCATCATCACCAAAATTGTTCATTTACACATAAGAGATTGGGCAGAAAGGCTTCCTGAAGCCTTATGGGCCTACAGAACTACATGGAGGAATACAACAGGACATTCTCCCTATGAACTTGTTTATGGGAAAGAAGTCCTGCTCCCCATTGAGTTTCAAGTCAAAACTTTCAAGACGGCAGTTCAGTTGGGGATGGATCTATCAGAAGCCCAAAAGCACAGAATGGAGTAGCTGAATGAGCTAGATGAGATCAAACAAGAAGCAATCCTAAGAACTGATCTAGTTCAACATCAAAGAGCTAATTGGCATGATAGATACATCAAAGAGAAAAAGTTTCAAGAGGGAGATTGGGCATTACTATTTCATTCCAAGTTTAAAGACTTCAAAGGTAAATTTCAGACCCATTGGCTTGGGCCATATGAGATTGACAAAGTCTTTAGCAATGGAGTGGTAAGAATCAAGACCATTGATGAATTTCAAACTCCTCTTATTGTGAATGGCCACAAATTAAAGATTTATCATAAGCCACTCTCAAAAGAGAAATTTTTCAAAATGTTTCAAGAGAATTCTGCAATAAGGCTGGTGAAGAAGAATCCTTCTTCCCCACCAGCCTAGCCTTTGTTCCTTTCTGTTAAAAAAAAGAAAAAAAGAAAAAAATATTGTATAAGCCTGAAAACCAATCACTGATTGGCAGTCTTATACAAAAAAAGTAGAGTGAAAATCAGGGACACCTGACACTCTATATTTTCCAAAAACAAATCTCTCCTTATTTCCCATTTTCTCTCCACTTCATTGCCATCCCACTCCATCTCCATTTCATTTTCATTTCACTCCACTCCACTTCATCTCACTCCATTTCACCCATTAATTCCATTTCATCAATAAAAGTCTCTTTCATGAACATTTCCATTCAGTTAGTTATTATCTAACTATCTTTATTCAGCTAAGTGGGTGCTGTGTCAGTTTCCGCAGCTGGATTCAGTTTCCGTAGCCAGAAGTAGTTTCCGCAGCCATAACGCTAAAATAAGTGGTGCAATTCAACAAAAGTTGCACTCTACACAACAATGACAAGGGACCCACATATTATAAGCATTTCAGACTTTAAATTTCTATGACCATTATCATTATGTTGAAAAAAATTTCTGAATCCATATCAAATTTACCATTTTATAATCGACATTTCGTACTAGCAACCGTGGTTCATCTTCAGGATGATAATATATGTGGTTCATTCACATATCTTTTCATCCTGAAGATGAACCATAGTTGCTGGTTCAAAACGTTGATTATAAAACAATGAATGCAATATGGATCTGAAAATTTATTATCAACATATTAGAAGCACTTGAGTTAGAGCCACTGTCTAGTACAAACAAAATCATATTTTTTAAACCTTTAACATTCAGCATGATTTTAATTTCTTCTACACTTATACTTATTCCCCACTCAGTTAAATCTTCCACAACATTGACAGGACCACATCTACTCAATGCCCATAAGACTCTCACATATCCTTGGGGGACCTTCGATTTAAGTTTATCAGAGTCCTTGTGTTACAAATTCATGGCTTTATTCTAATAATTTGAATTATCTAGATCACCCTTATAATGGGAAGGGAAGGAGCTTCTTAACATAAAACCTCCACCATATTTCAAAGAGAATGAATGTGAAACACCCTCCTTCCACATCTACCCGAGTACCTAGCCAACCAGGGTAAACATGAGATGAGAGGCCACTATCATTGGATTTAACCTCCTTTCTGACCTTAAGGAAGTCAAACCAATGGAAACATCACACACAATCATCCAACATCAGCATCAGAATCCTCAGTAGACATGTCAACAAGTTAGACAACCTATCCCTAGGTCCCACTGATGTTCTTGACATCTTAAGCCTTAGTCAATCTCATGCTATAGGCAAGGGAGCAACTAGAAACCCAAAGTTTCTCTCATGGGCTTGCCTACGAGTGACTAGAGACCAAATTTCCAATTTTGTGCCAGCAACCCAAGGATTTAAGCCACTTTTTCAGCCCCAGATCCCAGGTCATTACCTAGAATTGAGTGATAATTTAAAAATAGTAAAAGTACAGGGAAACAATGATGCAAAATAATAAGTTGAACAAGACCTTATCCAAACCCCTACTAGCGATGACAAGCTTTTCATCAAACATATCATCAACATGTAACCTACAGATGTAAACAATAGTATTAAGTGTAGGGATCTCATGCTTATCTAAGAATCACTATGAACCATTGTTCCCTCATGTCATTTGTTCTGTTATCATCTATTAGGTCATAGACACATTATCCATTCATATACAATTAAAAACATGTTGAGAGCCACACATAGTTGTTGTCATGAAACATACATGTAACCAACATAATAGGAACAAAGATATCATAAACATATCAACCATAAAATCCACATATACATTGGTACATTTATAAACAAAAATCAAGGGAATGGATTTCTCGTTAATGAATGCAATAAACCAACCGAAGATGAGACTACCACATTCCACCCTATCATAGATTGGCTAAGCCAAGACTCTCTTTAGCTAATCACTCCTATGCCATATTCCAAGCGTGAATGTGGGACTCATAGAACACACCAAAAACACCAACAACCATGGATGCCACCAGAGTTCTCTGCCTACATTGTGAGGAATTTGAGTGCCTCCTAGTCTCTCACGCTTTACCACAATCCACAGTCGAATCCAGGGATCACTAGGCCCTACGCCGAGACATGCTATCCAGGCTTTACCATACATGTCATCCTCGGACTACTAGGCCCAACGAAGAGAAGATCCACCTCTTGGATTTATCATATATCCCGCCATTCACCAGCAAATATTCCTAGTCCCACCAAGGCACACAACCTGACTTTACCACAACCCACAATCCAATTCAGAGGTTACTAGGCCAATGTCCTTACTGTGATATAGAATTTGGTTTAGGGACCACTAGGCCATGTGTTTGTTAGTTCAGAGATCCATGCCACTCAGTTTTAAATCCAATCCTGCCATCCCACATTAACCAAATGTGAGAACCCATCTTATCAAAGCTATCAGGGAATGGCAAGGCTACACTTAAGAACATTGTCACACCTAGCAAAACCCATGCCATGATAGAAAATAACCACATACAATCCCTTTCATGAAAAATATGGCAAGGAAAATACACATGCAAGTTGATATCTTCAATGAAGTCTGTTGTAACTGCTTGATCTAGCCTTTCCCTATTTGATCTTTGCTTTGTCTTGCCTTCTTTTCCTTTCTTGCTCCAATTCCAAAGTGCTCCAAGAAACTCTAAGTGTCCAAGAGTGAGAGAGAGAGAGAGAGAATAATGAGAGAGCTCCAAAAATAACCTAACAAAAGGCTACCAATTGATCCTCATAAGCCTTTTTTTGAATGAGGCCTCTATTTTCTTCATTTTCCATTATTTTCCTTTCATTTTCCTCCTCACATGAAACCTATGACCTTTCACCATGGGGGCTTCATTAAAGGAGAAATACCATACCACATGGGTTCATATTGGGGGATATATATTGAGGAACAACTGACATAATATATTGGAGGATATATAGTGGGTAAAGGGTTTTTATACTTTCATGTATAAGAAATGGAGATCAAAGTCAATAAAAAAATATGAAGGTGTATATAAAATGTTAATGAAAGAATGGATACCTACAATATCTACTGAAAATAGGGGTTTTTGGAATTGGGAAGGTGTATTGGGTTCATATTGGTAGGGGGTTAAATAATGTTATTTTTAAAGGTATCTTCGAATATGTAGTCAAATTAGGGGTATTTTTTAGTATGCCAAGAATGCATGTGATATGTCAAAGGTTCATTGAGTGAAGCCCTGATCCCTTTCACCTCCTTTTTCTCCTAATTTCCATTAGTTTCATAAATAATTGTTGCAAAAAAGCCATTTTTCCTTTCCAAAGCCTTAGCCATTACCTTTTCTAATTTCCTTAGCCACAAACAACCGAATGAACACCCCCTAGGATATCTTGACCAAAATTTAGCTTGGAATAAGTGTCCCATCAATGGTGGTTATTTTTTTGAACTTTTATTACATGGAATTTTCACCAGGGCTATTACAGAACGCTCCCCCTTAGGGGGCACCATCCTTGGTGTTCAATCACACATATGCCTTACCAACCTGCTGAAAGAAGACATACTAATCATGGATCTTTATATCATATCTCAATGCAGTATTTATAATGAAGGACTTGCTCAAAAGGAAAATATCATGATAACATAACCACATGATATCATAGTAACATGACAACATAATCCTAATGACACGACACCCATACTGCTTAGTGGAGTTTTATAACATATCTCATGGCAACATTTACATTCATATACATATGTACATATAGAAATATCGCAAAAAATATATACCAAATCATATACCAAAACATATATGAAAACATACATCAAACACTATATGTAAGCATATACCAAAATACCATATCAAAGCATATACAAAAATACCATAGTAAATCATATACCAAACCACCATATCAAGGCATATACGAACCACCATAGCAAATATACTTTTCCTCAACTAACAAACAAGGAAGCATACATAGCCCACATCTGATCCGCCATGTTCCATGTAGCTTCATGGGGTGCAAAGTGCTTCCATTATACTTTAGCTTGCTCAATTGCTCGGTTCCAGAGCATGAGCAACTTTTTCTACAGAGGCTCCAACTGGAATTCTCCATGTAGTTCCACCTGCAATAGAGACCAATTAATCACATGATCAACATCCTTAACATACTTCTTAAGCAAATATACATGGAAAACATAACAGACTTTCACTATCAGAGGTAGTGCAAGTCGATAGGCTACTGCCCCAATCCTCTCAATGATATTGAAGGGTCCACAAAACCAAGGTTCCAACTTGGCATAAGATCCAATCCACAAGGAGCTCTTCTTTGGTTTGATGCATAAGTACACTTGTTCCCCAAACTACAGCTCCTTAAACAACGTGTTCCTATCTAGATAAATCTTCAGCCTTCCCTGTCCTGGCTTTAGATTTTTCTTTATAACCTAATTTCCTGTTCCATGTCTACCAACATATTTGGTCCAATCAATAGCTTGCTAACCGGATGAATCCAATGTATAGGAGCATTACAACCCTACCCATATAATTACTCAAAAGGACTCATCCTCAATGATTCCTAATCACCGTTGTTATATGTGAAATCTACAAATGGAAGATACTCTTCCCACTTCAATTATCGATGCATCACATACATCCTCAACATGTCCTCCAATATCCTGTTGATCTTATCTATTTTTCCATCTATTTATGGATGATAAGTTGTGTTGATGGCAAACTCTATGCCCAAACCTATAAATAACTCCTTCCAAAAATTGAAGTGAACCTCGCATCCCTGTCTGACACAATATTCTTCTGAACACCATGTAATCTAACCACATCTCAAATGAATACATGTGCTACATCGATAGCTGAGAATGTAGACTTCACTGGAATGAAATCTGCGACCTTTGTTAACCTGTCCACAATGGCTGTCATGGAATCATGTTGTCTCACTATATTAGGAAACCCTATGATAAATTCAATGGAAATGACTTCCCATTTCCACTATGGAATCCAAATTCGCTATACCATTTCACCTGGATGTTTACATTCAACCTCCACTCATTGATAATCAAAACATCTCACCACAAACATTGATACATCCCTCTTCAAATTCGACCAATAATAAAATCTCTTCACTACAGTTAATGTCCTGTGATAACCTAGGTGACCTGAATAAGGTTTCGCATGAAACTCCCTCAAGATCACCTTCTTGAGCTCACTATTATCTGGTACATATATCATGTGTCAGAACCTAACCAATCCATATGTTGTAAGACAATAATCCATACCCTGTGCACCTACACATGTACCTGTACCTATACCTCTACTACCACCTATACTTGTACCACTACCTGTACCTACCCCACTACCTGCACCTTTACCTACACCTATACCTAAACCAGTACCATGTTGTAACCTGTGCACAATCTCCATATACTTAAAATTGTGCTGACCTGCGTACAGAATCCTATCCTATAAGTCTATCCCATAGGATCTCATACCTACCAATTGATGTACCTTTACCCGTCTACTGAGAGCATTTTTCACCCTGTTCTCCTTACCTTTGATGTACCTGATCTTCAAATCAAACTCACTAATCATGGCCAACCATCTAACCTTCCTAGCATTCAAATTCAGCTGGTCAAACAAATACCTCAACCCAATGTGATCACTCATAAGTAAAAAATTCCTGCCAATAAGATAGTGTCTCCACATCTTCAATGCATGTATGATCATCGCTATCCCAAGACAATTTGTCGAGTATTTTTTCCTATGCTTGTTTAATTTTCGAGACTCATAGCATACCACGTGTCCATCCTGCATAAGTGCTCCACCAATTCCTCTCTTGGAAACATTTATGCATACCACAAAATCTTTGTCCACATATACAATCTTTAGCACGGGTGCATGTGTCAACAACTACTTAAGCTGCTCAAAGCTAGCCTCACACTCCTCTCTCTATTCGAACTTCTTACCTTTCCTTTGCAATGACATGGTAGGATAATTAATCTGCGAGATTTTTTATATGAACCTCCAATAATATCTTGTCAAACACATCAAAGTTCTCACCTCATCCAAGCTCTTAGGAGCTACCCATTCCATGATGTCTCTTATCTTGTCTGGATCTACTACAATTCCCTCCTTGGAGACAACATGCCCCAAGTAATGTACCTCATTCTGAAAGAAACTACAGTTGCTAAGCTTAGCATATAACTGATTCTCTATCAATAACATCAACACTGTTGCTAAATGCTCGACATCCTCTTCCTCATTTTAAGAATAAAACAATATATCATCAATGAACACAATAAAGAACTTATGCAAATATGGATGCAACACACTATTCATCAAGCACATGAATGTAGTTGGAGCATTGGTTAAGAAAAATGGAACAACAACAAACTCATAATGCTTATACCTCGTCCTGAATGCAGTTTTGTAAATGTCCTCCTCTTTGATGTGTACCTGATGGTATCTAGATCTCAAGTCAATCTTTGAAAACACTGTTGCTCCCTTCACCTGATCAAACAAGTCATCATTCCTCAACACAGGGTACCTGTTCTTGATAGTCACTTTGTTCAACTACATGTAATCAATACATGGTCTGAGAGTACTATATTTCTTCTTCATGAACAATAATGGTGCACCCCAAGGTGATACACTTGGCCTAATGTATCCCTTGTCCAACATTTCCTTCAACAACAACTTTAACTCAACCAACTTATGTGTGCTCATCCTATAAGGTGCTTTTGATGCTAGAGATTCCCCTGGCACTAACTCAATAGAAAAGTCTACCTCCCTGTGAGGTGGTAACTTTGTAATGTCCTCAGGAAATAAATCCTAAAAATGCTACAAAATTGGGTACCTTCTCAACACATCTGCATCCTCAACCTTCTTACCCTTATCACTAGAAATGTGTATTGAAAATAAGATACACCCTTTCATGTGGCTACGCTTTGCTTTCATAGCTGTCGCCATCCTATATGATGTGGATTTTTACTTACCCTGCAAGACTCTTGGTTCCCCATTTTCATCAACACACTCAATAGCTTTATCATAGTATTCTACCTTGGTTCCATGAAGATACAACCAATACATACCCAAAAATATATTGTATGATCCCAATGGTCATACATGTAGATGTGTTGCATTAGACATACAATTCAATTCAAATGCCCAAAGCTGTTACCCAATGATGTACCTGTAGCCAACTACACGAACCAATATTCTGCATGTAATTCCTTACTCAAACCACACTTATCCACCATGTCCGGACTAACATAGCTATAGTTAGAATGAGGGTCAATAAAAATAGAAATAACTTGATCACAAAGCTTACCGTCCATGTCAATGATAGATCCCTAGTTTTCTACATGTCTTCTTTCCACTGTTGCATAGATACGTGGAATACTCTAACCAACATCCCAAACGTTTGTGCCTCCTATGCACTATATATTGTCGGCCTACCACCTTGATGCTGCTGATAATCTATCGTAACATTCTCTTCACCAGATGTCCAACACTCCAACCAATCAGTACCCTCACCTCTATACTGTTGTTGTTGTCACCCATGTCCCTATCTAGCTACATTAAGCTTATTTTGCAGTGCTATATTTTCCTTCTCATCATCATTTTGAGGCCTTGTTCTCTTAGGCTACCATTTACCTCTACATTTTTCTTTTCCCTTCCATCCATGCTAAGATTCATTCTTATCTTTTGACTATTCATAGAAATGTTTAAATTTCTCAATAACTTTCTCAAGTGGCTAAGGCTCATCATATGCAATAGAACCTATAAATTCAAATGGAAAACCACTGACAAATCTCTTAACTTTAGTCTTCTCGTCAGTAAGATACATTACATACCTCAATAGCTCTAGAAACTTGGTCGTGTCCTCTTCATATGTCATTGATCCTAGCTTTAGCTCATAGAATTATTTAGCCTTACTATCGTATTACCTCTCTGAAAAGTACTTCTTCCTAAAAAGCATCTTGAACTCTTGCCAACTCAAGTCATTTGTCCTAATGTCTTTGACCCGCTTAACATATTCCCATTGAATGTCTGCTTTACCTTTCAAACTAAAGATAACTATTATGGCCTTCATGTTATATGTGTACTCATGCATCTCAAATAATTTTTTCATCCCAAGTATCCAAGTTTCTACCTCTTCTGTCTTCTTCACATATCCATCAAAAGTACATGATTTTTATTTCTTGAATTCATCCGGAAAGTATCCCCTATCATTTCTCTTGTAAGGATGATAGCGATGAGGATCATGAGGTCTACCATAACCAAAACTAGAATAGTATCTATACTCATTGCCCCTCCTATCTGGAGCATCCATCAGTCTTCCATCTCTCACTATGTAAAATCTATATGAGTTGTGTCTACCAGGAGACATACTTCCATATTCCCCATTAGTTCCATCCTCATGTCCATGGCTGATTCAGAGTGGCCTTTGTCGTTCCAAGTCTAACAAAATCTGAAGAAGCATAACATTAACCTCTTCTTGCTTCTCTTGTGTCTATATGATCCATTCATTATCTACCTCACAACTCCTTATCTCTTCCTTCAAACTTCTCAATGTAACTTCCAAATTCAAAGAGTTCCCAACACCATACCGCTCATCGGATTCATAGGGAGAGTCTTGGTAGTGAACCATTTTTCTGGCCATTTCATCTCTTTTTTGCAATGCATAATATATCACATGAACCAAATCACAATAAATCAATGTACCTCAGTATAGCTTGGGGAGGATACCTTGTTTGCAAGGTCACTAAATTAGCGTGACACATATATAGCATAAACATAACAACATATATACATTCGCAAATAAATGTATCAACATATAAACATCACTTTAGTTAGGGTCTAGTCATAAATGCAACGCCATATCAACAATGCAGGCTATTACCTCATGCATGAAAACAATCATTACTCCATTGTACAAATTGCCACATGTAACCAACAACATGCATAAGCAATGTCTAATCAATTACACCTATGCATAAACGAATGTAGTCGAACATAATCGGTCAATGCTTGTAATCAACCTACAAGACTGATACTTGTAATCAAATATACAAGAATGTAGCCTAACATAAAAGAATGTAAGTAGGTGACATAAAATTAACATGTAAGTGACATATAATCCATATCCAACGAGTCACATACCCATGAAAAATTCATTCCACAAAATCAACATCAAATTCTCCATGGCAACATTACTAGAACCATAATCAATCATCAAGAAAATGAAATAAGCACATGAAATGAAAGTGTAAAAGACACACATGCAACTAACATGCATGCATGACCAACACACACCACCCATCTAGTTTGAGGGTTGAACCATCCTCTGATACCACTCTGTAACACCCTCCTCCCACATCTACTAAAGTAAATAGACAACTAGAATAAATATGAGACGGGAGGCCACTATGATTGGATTCGACCTCCTTTATGACCTTAAGGAAGTGGAACCAACAAAAACATCACACACAATCATCAAACACCAGCTTTAGAATCGTTAGGACACATGTCAGCCACTCAGACAACCTATCCCTGGGTCCCACTAATGTTCTAGACATCTTTAAAGGCCTCAGTCATTCTCATGCTATAGGCAAGAGAGCAACCAGAAACCCAAAGTCGCTCTTAGAGGCTTGCCTGGCAGCGACTAGAGACCAAAATTTCTCATTTTGTGCCAGCGACCCCATGATTTAAGCCACTTTTTCAGGCCCAGATCCCAGGTCACTGCCCATAATGGAGTGATAGCTTAAAATCCATAAAAGTACAAGGAAGCAATGATGCAAAAACAAAAAGTTGAACAAGATCTTAACCAAACCCCTACTAGCCATGACAGGCATTTTGTCAAACATATCATCATGTAACCTACACGTGTAAACAACATAATTAACTGTATGGATCTCATACTTATCTAAGAATCACTATGAACCAGTGTTCCCTCATGTTATTTGTTGCATTATAATCTATTAGGCCATAGACATATTGTCCATTCATATACAAGTAAAAACATGCGTAAAATGCACATATAAACAACATAATAGGAACAAAGATATCATAAACACATCAACCATTAAATCCACATATACATTGGTACATTTACACATGAAAATAAAGGGAATGGATTTCTCATTAATGAATGCAATAAACAAACTAGAGATGGGACTACAATGTTCCACTCGACCATACATTGGCTAAGCCAACTCTCTCTTCAGCTAATCACCTCCATGCCATATTCTAAGCATGAATGTGGGACTCATAGAACATACCAAAAACACCAAAAAACATGGATACCACCAGAGTTCTATGCCTACACCATGAGGATTCTGTGTGTCTCCTATCCTCTTAAGCTTTACTGCAATCCACAGTCCGATCTAGGGATCTCTAAGCCCTACACCAAGACATACTCTCCAGGCTTTACCATAAATCCCATCGTGATATTACTAGGCCAAACGGAGACAAGATCCACCTCTTGGCTTCACCATATATCCCACCATTCACCAGGAATATTTTCTACATCCAATGAGGCACACAATCTGGCTTTACCACAACCCACAGTCTGGTTCAGGGGTTACTAGGCTAGTGGCTTTGCCATGATCCATAGTATGGTTGATTGACCACTAGGCCATGTGTTTGTCAGTTTGTAGATCCACCCCACTCATCTTTGAATCCAATCCATCCATCCCACATTAACTGAATGTGTGAACCCATCTCCTCAAAGCCATCAGGAAATGGCAAGGCTAGGCTAAAGAACAATGTCACACTTCACAAAACCCATGCCATGATAGAAAAGAACCACATGCAATACCACGCATGCCAAATATACCAAGGAAAATACACATGCAAGTTGATACCTACAATGAAGCATGTTGTAGGTGCTTGATCCTACCTTTCCTTGGTCGATATTTTCTTCCTCTTGCCTTCTTTTCCTTTCTTGCTCTAATGCCAAAGTGCTCCAAGAAGCTCTCTGTGTCCAAGAGTGAGAGAGAGAGAATAATGAGAGAGCTCCAAAACTCCACTGACAAAATGTTACCAACTTATCCTCGGAAGATTTTTTATGAATGAGGCCTCTATTTTCTTCATTTTCCATTATTTTCCTTTCATTTTCCTCCTCCCGTGCAACCTGTGACCTTTCACCTCCTTTCTCTCCTAATTTCCATTATCTTCATAAATAATTGTGCCAAAAATGCAATTTTTCCTTTCCAAAGCCTTAGCCATTTCCTTTTCTAATTTCCTTAGCCATAAGTTTCCCATCAACTATGGTTATTGTTTTTAACTTTTATTACATGGAATTTTCACCAGGGTTGTTACAGAATGATAATTTAAAGAGATAAATGAATAAAAAATGATGAGCATGTAAAGCTTTGCATACATATGCATAGGACACCTTTGTTTAAACGTGTAGATAATGCTCCACTCATATTCTAATGGTGACACGACATGTATTTAAAGCAATTGAAAGTTCAATGTAAAGCATTATCCATGATATGGAAAGCATTATCTGAAACAGTAGTTGTCGTGATGATGAACCACACTAGATGGTTCAAAACGAGTTGACAAAACGTTTCTCATCTGATTTTGACCGAAACATAGCTCAATGTTTATAATATGGATCACAGAAGCCTAAATTCGGAGATATTTGTCTTGTTTTGATCATTATTTTTCTTTTAGATTAAAGTTTAATTTATATTTGGATGGATGTATATTAATATTTTAAGTAGATTTCCCATGTTATCTACATGATACCAAATATGTGTGTAATTTTTATTCAAAATATCGACAACAATTTTTTTTTGAAATGATGAAGTTTAAATTTTGAGCTCAAATTTTTTGAGTTTAGTTTGGTTTTATGTGTATAATACATCATTCATTCTCCCTCTCAATATTTTCTACATTCAATAGGCACATACATTGAAACATATTCCATTAGATGTTATGGTGAATGTTAGGCCCCTATAATACTAGTGATTTCCTCATTACTATTGTCATTGTATCCCTTATTGTTATTATTGTGCCCCTATTATCCCTGTATTGTTATTAGTATGCCCCATAGAAACCCACTATTGTTACTTTTGTGCCCTTATGTTATTACTGTTATGTTAGCTTGATTATATTGTGACCCCTTAGACTCCCATATATACAAGGGAGGTTTAGTCATTTGTATCATCCAAATATTGTTCATTTGTGTAATGTAAAGGAGGTTGCCCCCTCGAAGAGGCTGAATTCTAAGGTGTTGATCTATCTTTTCTATATTTTTGTGAGCTAGTTTCCTAACATTTGGTATCAAAGTTTTGGATTCTAGGGTTTCGCTGCTCCAAACAGGTCATTGTGGAATTTTCGCTATAACTTTTTTTTCTGCGACATTTCAGAAGCTACAAAAAAATACCCATTTGAGCCGAAATCGTTCTGGACTTCGTGTCTGGATTTCAAAGCTTGTCTTGCTATATTTGCAGAGATATGATATGAGAAAGTTATGGTTTTTGCAGACTCCCGAATTACATTCCAAACGGGTGACCTGGGGAAAATTGCCATAACTTCTGTTTTCAGCATCAGATTGAAATTTCGTAAGAAGTTTCAGAAAGAGGATGGTCTGTAGCTTTCAGTATATCAGTTTGCGGTGATAAGGTCGAAAGAGTGACATGTGGCACGTCTTACAAGTTCACTCTACTGAATTAGTCTATTATAAGGTCACCGTGGGAGATTTGGCATAACTCTTCCTTGGGGAATCCAATAATGATCAACCTTGTAGGGTTAGAAAAAGGACTCAAATGACTACCATAGTACAAGATTTCATATATTTGAGGTCCGTAGTTACAGAGATACAACATATTCAATATCAAGCTCTTACAAAGTGGAAAAACGGTATGTAGTTTTTTTTAAATTTTGCATAAGAATGGTTTGAAACATTATTTTGAAGGAATTCAAAGGGAATAGTGAAGAATTATTAGAGCTAATTAATGCTGGAAGAAAGAAAATGGAAACACTTAGTAAGCAACCTGAAATCTCTAGCATGACACATGAAGAAGAGGAAGAAATGCAACATGATATATCAAAATTGCAAGACCAAGTACAACAAATTTCACTCTCACTAAAGGTAAATGAAGCCAATATGAATGGTGTGGAAGCTAATATGAGTGGAGTGCAAGTTAAGATGGATGGCTTGGAAGCTAAGATGGATGGCATGGAATCTAAGATGGATGGCATGGAAGCTAAGATGAATGGCATGGATGCTAAGATGAATGGCATGGATGATAAGATGGAATAATTGAAGATAAATTTGAATACGTTGGTACAAGAAATGGTCACTAATGGTGAAAGGGTAGTAAAGGAAACTCATGATGAGAACAAAATAAATGTTAATCATGATTTCATACACTCTAATGTTGGATTGAAGACCCACCATGTTCCAAAAATTGATATGAGGAAGTTTGATGGAAAGGATCTTGGAACATGGATACTATAGATGGAGCAATTTTTCGATCTCCGTAATGTGCAAAACACACAAAAGGTATGCATTGCAACTTTATATTTGGAACCAAATCAGTTTGTATGGTATCGATGGCTTTTCTCTCATAAACAAATTGTCACTTGGGCAATTTTTACAGAAGAAATGATAGCAGATTATGAGGATACAAAAAGCAACACATTTTTTAGCCAATTGATAAGTCTCAAACAAAAGGGTTCAATAATGGAGCACATTGAGGGCTTCCAAAAATTGAAAATAAGCGTGAAAGATATTCTAGAGGAGCATAGAATCGATGTGTTCGAGGAGCAAGAAAAATGGAAAGAAAAATTATGGCAACCAAGAAGCCTACCACTCACAACTATAAAGATGGAAGTGTTGTTGCCCCTAGCCTTCCACAACCTACAAGGTTGACACCACAAAAATTGGAAGAAAAAAGAGCAAAAGGGATTTGTTACAGTTGTGATAGCAAATACACTAAAGGTCATAAGTGTGCTGAGAAGAAATTATTCTACATAGATTGTGAAGAGGAGGAAGAAAAGGAACAAGAAATGTCAAAAGAAGAGGATATACTCCAGTAACCAACCCTATATAAAGAAGAAATGAATCTAACCATATCTTGTAATGCATTCACTGGAATTACCACTCCTCAAACTATCAAGATAGACTTGGACATATCAAGAAGAAAAATGTAATAATGTTGATTGATTCGGGAAGTACACATAATTTTATTCACTGTAAGATAGCAAAGGAATTAAATTGCTTCTATATGTAGCACCAGAGTGTCAAGTGATGGTTGCAAGTGGAGGAACCATAAATTGCTCTGGAGAGTACCATAATATCAAGCTATCCATGGGAGAATATGTATTGAATAGCCCAATGCTTTCCATTCCAATGGGTGGTTCTGATGTTGTACTAGGAATCCAATGGCTACAATCCTTGGGTACAATAGCTTTTAATTTTCAAGAACTTTTCATGAAATTTTGTGCGAAAGGAGAGGAAGCTGAATTAAGGGGTATTGCAGGGAAACTAGGAAAGATAATCATCTGTAATAGTATGACAAAGCTTCTAAAGAAGGAACAACAAGGTGTAATTGCACAATTATGTTCGCTAGAGGTTCCCACATCGAAATCATCTATTTCTCCAGATCTCCAAAAAGCCTTGGACAATAATTCCAAAGTATTTGAGACTCCCAAAGGTCTCCCACCTATTTGTGATCATGAGCATTCTATTCATTTGATTCCAGGAAGTGTTCCTCCAAACATCAGGTTGTACAGATATCCCTATGCCCAAAAGAGTTAAATTGAACATATGGTTGCAGAAATGCTAGAGGCTGGTATAATTCAACCTAGTCAAAGTTCTTTCTTTGCTCCAACGGTATTGGTGTACAAGAAGGATGGATCATGGCTCATGTGTTCGGATTATAGGGAGCTCAAGAATCTCACTGTTAAAGATAAATTTCCCATTCCTATCATTGATGAATTATTGGATGAATTGCATGGATCAATTTACTTCACCAAGTTGGATCTTCATTCAGGATATCATCAAATCAGAATGAAGACTGAAGACATTCCAAAAACAACATTTAGAACTCATGAGGGTCATTATGAATTTTTGGTCATGCCTTTTGCCCTTACCAATGCACCTTCTACATTTCAAGGTTTGATGAATTCCATTTTCAAACCCTTCATTAGAAAATTTGTGTTAGTATTTTTTGATGATGTACTAATCTACAGCAAGTCGTGGAAGGATCATGTTGAACATGTTGACAGGGTGCTCAAACTATTGGAGGAGAAACAATTATATGTAAAAATCTCCAAATGTTTCTTTGGAGTATAAGAGGTGGAATATCTGGGTCAGATTGTATCTCATGATGGTGTTAAGGAAAACCCTAGCAAAATTAAATCCATTAAGGAATGGAAAACCCCACATCCATAAATCATCTATGAGGATTTCTCGGGTTGACAGGGTATTATCGCAAGTTTGTTAAGAATTATGGGAGAATAGTAGCACCTCTAACAACATTATTGAAGAAAGATGCAATTTCATGGACTCCAGAAGCAACAAAGGCCTTCGAACATCTTAAAGAGGAAATGTGCCAAGCACCGGTCTTAGCTACGCCAGACTTCACAAAAATCTTTATTGTGGAATGTGATGCTTCAGGAAATGGAATTGGTGTTGTTTTAATGCAAGATTAAATACCCATTGCTTTTGAAATTCATCCAATCAAGGGAAATTATTTACACAAAGCTATTTATGAGAAGGAAATGTTGGCAATACTACATGCACTTAAGAAATGGCGACCCTACCTAATGGGAAGACACTTCAAGGTAAAAACAGATCATGATATTGTTAAATACTTTTTAGAACAAAGATTATCCTTTGAACAGGAAAAAAAATAGGTCACAAAGATGTTGGGTTATGACTTTGAAATCATCTAAAAAAATGGAAGCAAAATGTTGTGGCAGATGCACTCTCAAGAAACGATGAGGATGTGCAAACATTGTTGTGCGCCACTTCTATTATCCAACCAGATTGGATAAGCGAAGCAAGGGAGGAATGGAAGAATGACGAAGAAGTGTGGGCACTCATTCGAAAGTTACAACAAGATCCCAATACATATGATACATTTAGTCGGAAAAATGATTCATTATGGTACAAAGATCGCTTATACCTATGTAAGAATTCCCAACTCAAACAAGAGATTCTTATGGAATTGCACACTTCTCCCTTAGGAGGGCACTTAGGATTTTTAAAAACTTACCATAGGGTTAAGAAGGAATTTTTTTGGGATGGCCTTAAATCGGATATTCAAAATTTTTTGGTGGAATGTTTGGTTTGCCAACAAAATAAAGTTGAAACAATTAAGACCCCAGGTCTATTACAACCTTTATCCATTCAAAGCCAATGTTGGGAGGAGGTTTTAATGGAATTTATCACAAGTTTACCCAAGTCCGAAGGAAAGAGTGTCATCATGGTGGTAGTTGACAGACTTACCAAGTATGTACACTTTTATGCATTATCACATCCATTTAAATCTAGTATAGTTTCTACTGCATTTATGGAAATAATTCAAAAGCTAGATGGAAACCCAAAGATTATTGTAAGTGACAGAGATCCCATTTTCACTGGAAATTTTTGGAGAGAATTATTTTCTTGTCTCGGTACTTAGTTAGCTCATAGCTCATCCTATCATCCTCAATTTGATGGGAAAACTAAGATAGTAAACAAATGTTTGGAAGGATATCTTCGTTTGTTTCTATCTAATAAGCAGACACAATGGGTCAAATGGTTGCCTCTAGCTGAATGGTGGTATAAGACTTCCTTCCATACTGCAGCAAAAATGACCCCATTTATGGCACTTTATGGATATCACCCACCATCCATCACATCATATTTAAGATAAAATTCTAAGGTTCAAGGAGTGGAACATCACATCGAGCATCAACGACAAGTTCTCCAACTCTTAAAGTGTAACCTCACATTGGCACAGAACAGAATGAAACAATACGCAGATCAACATCGTAGCGAAAGAAGTTTTGATGTAGGTGACTGGGTATTCCTACGACTACAACCATATAAAAAAATGTCCCTCAAGAAAGCTAAGAAGGATAAAATTATCACCAAAGTATTATGGTTCATACACGGTGTTGCAAAAGATTGGTACTATGGCATATGAATTGGAGCTTATTGCAGCTTCCCGAGTGCACCTAGTTTTCCATGTTTCATGTTTAAAGAAGGTTATAGGTGAGAAGCTCCCAGTTCAAACAATAATGGCAGAACTTGACGAGGAAGGAAATATCATATTGGAACCAGAAGTGGTCACAGAAACAAGAACTCAACAGCTATGAAATCGATCAATTTCAGAGTATCTCATCAAGTGGAAGAACTTATCTGCTATGGGAGGATGAGAATTTTATACAGAAGCATCCAAAACTACTCAAGAATTGAGGATAATCCTTTTCGGAAGGAGAGGGGCATGTTAGGCCCCTATAATACTAGTTATTCTCCCATTACTATTGTCATTATATTCCTTATTGTTATTATTGTGCCTCTATTGTCCCCATATTGTTATTAATATGCCCCATAGAAACCCACTATTATTATTTTTGTGCCCTTATGTTATTACTGTTATGTCGGCTTGATTATATTATGATCCCTTAGACTCCTATATATATAAGGGAGGTTTATTCATTTGTATCATCCAAGAATTGTTCATGTGTGTAATGTAAAGGAGGTTTCCCCCTCAAAGAGGATGAATTCTAAGGCATTGATCTATCTTTTCTATCTTTTTGTGAGTTGGTTTCCTAACAGTGAACAACTTCACATAGAATTCAATTAAGTATTTGAATTCCTGAACTATTTGTAGTTTGACTAGAACCGTGCTTAGCATTATTGTTTTTGAACTTCACTTATTTTCAAGCTCCTCACCCCCTCCCACTTGTTCAAGATCTTGAAATATGACAACTTGATAGTTAAAAATATATATTGTTGGACCATTGAACCCAAAAAAAACATTATTCACAAAAGACATGACATGAGTCACTTTGGGTACAAGAAGGTGATGAGTGGAAAGGTTACTAAAACTATAAATAATTTTAGAAAAAATGGTTAAACAACTAAGAAATCAAGCAATTATTGATTACCTCATCAAATGGAAGAACCTACCGGTGGAAGAAGCAACATGGGAAGATGAGCTGTTAATCCATCAACAATCACATATAGTCAAGTGTTGATGAAAACACTTCTTCAAAGAGGAGGGGCATGTTAAGCCCCATGTTAACCAAAAATCTCCTTATTAATCCCTAGATATTAAGTGATTATATTCTATTGTTATATTGTTATATATGCTAATGTCTCCCATGGTCCCACTTATTTTAATTGTACCCTTTGTTTCCTATATATACACTAAGGAGACCTAGTCTTAAGATCATCAAATATTTGCTTGTACATTGTATTCATTGTAAAAGGAGGTTTCCCCCATGAAGAGGATTCTAATAATTGGTTTCTTGCCATTATTAAGGCACGAGGACAATAACATGTCCTCTATGACTATTTTGTGAATTTTTAGTTGGTTGAAATGCACTCTAAGGCATGATGACACACCCAACTAGGTTGTTCTTTAATTGATTGTAACCTATAAAAATAGTTCAAAGTGCTCAAGATAATCATTCACCTTCATCCAATCTCTAGAACATGCTAGTATCTTTCTAGACAATTTTCGATGGAAGGGCCACTCCAACACCTATACTACTATATGTTGCCTCCATGAGAACCCAAGCTTTCCAAGTGACTTCATTCTGAAGGGATGATCATGAAGCTAGTTTGAAGAAATGAAATCAACCCCCTAACCTACCACTTCACTTTAAAACATAGTGAGTAACATTGAACAATTTTTTGAATCTAATTTTTTGAGCTTTGCTACCACTTGTCATGGACCATAAAGTTTTTCACAAAATTTTCCTTTTGTTATCTCCAATTGCACAACACTTCCTTGCCTCAACAGCAGTTACGTATCTTGACTCACTTGTGGCTACAACAACTAAACTATGCTCTCCACTTAAAGTCTACCCATAACTTCACTTTAAGCTATAACAGCTATGGCTAACACAACCTAATTCATACAAAACTAGCCATGCACTACCCCACCATAGTGTCAAAACATCCCAAGGATACTTATCCAATATTATAGTGTAGCCACCACAAAGAAACACAAGGAAGATGAGACCCATCCAAGTTAAAACAACCACAATATACAAGTATAGGAAACACCAAAAGTGAATGCCTTAACTATATTTATAGCAAAAATGTTACAATGTAAAATAGATGAGCATGATGATAGATTACTTATACTAGGCATATGTGCATACACATAATCTCAATAAAACCCTCATAGAGCCAAATGCCTACCTATTATAGGTCATGTTTTCTTCTTCATCTCAATTGTCCAATGCAATTTGTTATACTATTCCCAACCCAAATCTGAGCACCGCTAGAGAGATTCTTACACTTCTTGAATGACTTTTTCTTATTTCTTAAATATCTTAACACATTGAGGCATCTTTCTTTTTAATATATGACACATGTTATGCACTTGCAAGCCTCTTCATTCTAAGTTGTGGACCCAAGTGTCGTTCATCATCGTGCTTCAATTCGATGACTTATTTTCCAATTATGTGCCAAGTTATTCAAACTCATCCTCAATCTATCAAGGTCATCCCAAGTTTACCTAGTTCATCTATTTGAATGTGCCAAGTGCAGTCTGTGATCCAGTTATCATTCTTAAACTTATCTCAAGCAAAATTCAATGGCTAAGAGATAATTTTCCCTTTAGTTCTACATATCTAACATATCTAACTCACGTTCCGAAGACTTCCTCACTCATATAAAATGAACATAAAAAACTTTCATTTCTTCATAAGTTGATAAAGCAAGCAATATTTAACTTTAAACCTTCTCCACCTAGGTAATACACTTACTACCATCTAACTTCCCACATAATAAGTAACATACCATTGAATGTTTAATTAACAAATTTTATCCAACTATATATATATATTAATATTAAAGATATTAAATAATAAAGCATTGGATTTTCTTGTCCTTTCTTGTTAATTTTAAAGATATTATAAATAATTAATATTTTCTAACTTCTTTCATAATATGTAACATACCATTAAATATTTAATTAACAATAAATAAATAAATCTATATATATATTAAATAATAAAACAAATTATAAATAATTAATATTTTAAATTATGAGTTCATATACCTATTTTGAGCAGCTCAACTTTACAGAAATTCACAGTATCCTTCGAGTGGACTGAAAATAAGTAACTTACAAATGGGCATTAAATGTGAAAAGCGGTATATGCTCACCGTAAACTAGTTATCCAACTCTAACCCCGCTCATTTCATGGTCACATATTTGTTGCCGTTAGGGTCACCCATGAGATAAACGAAAAAGTTACGGGACTTAACTACACTCTACCACATCTACCCGGACAACAGCTAAAGGATATCTAGTCAAACATCTACCCTGATGCTCTAGTGATTCCAATATATTTAACAGCAACATCATCTTTCTTCCCAGCACATCTGAGCATTTCTGAGAAGAAGGTGGAGGCCAGTTCCATCCATGGAGAAACATGATAGGAAGGAATATTTCTCTAGTATATTTAACAGCAACATAATATTTCATCCCAGAACATCTGAGCATTTCTGAGAAGAAGGTGGAGACGATTTCCATCCATGGAGAAACATGATATGAAGGAATTAAGCTAACTGTAAATGTTTTGGGGTCTGTCATGGTGCCACCTTCGCGACCTTCTCCTAGAACCATACTCTTTCTCTCCATTCTAGATGACCATCTTATCGTAAGGAGCATATTCGATACATTGATTATGTATAACAATGAGTGTCATAATATTTATGGCACCACAAATCCTGTGAAATGTATTAGGGATGCACTGTCATGAGTATTTGCGTACTATTACACACTTGCAGGCCGGGTAAAGAGAACCGAAGACGGCCGAAAACTGCAGGTAGAGTGCACAGGACAGGGAGCTCTCTTTGTGGAGGCCTCCACGCATAACACTGTTTCATTGCTAGGCGAGTTAGAGGAGCTGAAACCTTCATTTGAGAGACTGGTTTTTCAGTTACCGCTGACAGCACAAGTCGAGGACGTACCCCCTCTCATTTTTTAGGTAAACCTTTTCCTCTTACTTTGCCATTATTCCCCAGATTTATTCCCCAGATTTTAATGGATCAGGTCAATTCCAAAGTGTCGTTCATCACCTTGCCTCATCCTAAGTTATATTTTCATGTATCTCTTTTATTTCCTTTTAATTGTTGTTTTTCATCCAACTGAATTATATTTACTAATGTGTTCTGTATTTTTAGAGAATTTTCATTTTTAATATAATGCAATTTATTTTAAATGCAGGTTTCTTGATAATATCTAACGTATTTTGTTCAGTATTTTTAGATAATTTTTAGTTCTATAATATAATACAGTTTTTTTAAAAGCATATTCTTTGATGATAACTAAGATACTTTGTTACGTTTGAGTACTCATTTTTTCAATACTGTAGATTCCTTGATGATACCTAAGATATTTTGTTAGGTCAGATACGCTTTCACATTTTTCTAACTGGATACGTTTTTTTCTTAAATAGAGAAAAGTTAGAATGTCTATTAACTTGTCTATATTTTAAGCTAATTTTTATCGAGATGAACATAATTAAACTATTTTATATTTATATTTATATTTTCAATTTCTTTTTAGTTCATGTAATTTAAAATTGGTTAAAAAATATTGAAAATATAAGTTAAGGCTATGTAATACACTTGATTTGATGAGTTTCTCATGGCTTTAAAGTTATTTAGGTTTTTAAAAATGCAAATTAAGTAATAAAAAATAAATTATAAAAAAGACAAAAAACAATTAAACCTATATAAAATTCAAATTTCCCCCTTTTATAATCTATTTTTTTTATTTTAAATATTTTTAAAAAACATATATAGTAACTAGTATTAATTTGCACCTACATAATTTTGATTTTTGTCTTTAGCTAAAGTTTGACCTAAATGTTGTTGACTATGGAAATTTGAGTGGGTGGTGGTATGGTACATTGGGTTCTCGCCTAATAAGTTAGGGAGAGATTGATTGATATTGTTTGAGTTGGGTGGTGGTGTATTAGTTAGAGGAACACAAGTCATTACTACATGTAGGGTGAATTTAATTAAGAGTGTTATTGTTCACCACCTTTGTCATTTTCCATTTCTGTTTGCATACATAGCAATTTATCTATCTAGTTCATGATATTTTTTTCTTGTACCATCTTTGTAGTAGTGATTTGAGGGTGGTGGTGCAATTATTAATGGAGGTGGCTTTACTGGTACATTGATTTGTTGTTGGGAATTCCTCTTACCACAACTTCTTCAGAGTAATGATTTCAGTAAGTTTTTACAAACTCTGTTGTTGTTTGCATGCATGATGGTTTCTTTTTGCTCAATGTCTTTAACAATTGACTCTTTTCATTAGTCTACTCCATAGTTTGGTTTTCTTGTTTATATATTTTTCCTCCCATGCCTTATTTACAATGGTGGCCTGAGGGTAGTGGTGTAGTTACTACTAGAGAAGGCTTTATTCATATACAAGTTCATGGTTGGAAATTCCTATGCCACTTGGCTTCTTCAGAGTAGTTCTTTGAGCATGTTACAAAGATTTTAGTCTATAGGTTGTTAAGCGATGCTCTCTTTAGGTTTGTGATTCCTATGCCTGGTATTTTTTGCATTATGGATCATCCCTTAAAAACATGGTTTCACCATACAAAACATAATTTCAATTAGAAAAATTGATGCATGGAGATTTGAACATGGGGTTGTTGGAATTACTAAAATTTCTATCTTGCTCAAAGTCACTCTAGTCAAGTCTCTACAAAACCTTTCATGGGATATTTATATAACGCAACATAAGTGTAAACATACACTCCTTGAACTGTCTATCTACTATAAGTGGTTTTCATTTAAGTTCTTATTTTTATTTTCATAAAGATTATAGATTGATACTAACTATTTTGGAAGGTTTTTTTATAACTCTTTTTTCTTCTCACATCAATTTCTTGTTGTTGATGAAGTTATGTGCCCCATTGTGTAGTGTCCTTGCACTCAATAATCTATGTTTTTTCTTTAAGTTGAAAAGATGACAACACCAATGTGAATGTATTTAGGAATATCTTCTCACTATTACTTCTGAGATTTCACTATTATCTTATGCATGCATGCCTTACCTTTTTTATTGGATCGAAGAGCTACCATGGTGTTTTAGTTGGGGGTAATTTACCTATAGTTCTAGAACACAATGCAATCTAGAAGCTTTATTAGATTTTAGGTTCTAAAGGTGTATGTAGTTATATTAGTTAAAAATATGGACTTGTATTTTTCTTTTCCAGATAGTATCGCTCAAAACATAGGCATTCTTGATAATTTGTAATGGTATTTAAATATTTTCTCCAATAATAACTTGTGTTAAGTCTCTTAGTTTCACTCTAGTTACTCTATATAAATCTCTATAAAACCACTATAGACAAATATTTTAAATTCCAAGGTTTGAAAATTGCCTCAATCAAAACTCATATGTGAAAGTTATGCCTCGTGGAAGTTGACCTACCTTATTGAAAATCATGGTAGTAGTGGATGCTCATTTAATCCCACATTACACGCACATCTAGGACTGGCCACATGTGGAATTTCAAGAATATTCTAAAAAATCCAAAACCCTTTCACAATTAAGGTTTGTAGAAGTCAAAGTAATTGTAAATGACTATTGGGTTATGTTAAATACCAAGTTATTATGAGGAAAATGGGTTTCATTTTTCCTCATTATACTCATTTCATAGTTGAGAAAAACATTTGAGAGTGGTATTTTCATAGCATAGTAGAGGAGTAGGATGTTGTAGTAATTGTTTATGCCACAAGGTGAAAAGGTAAATCGATAAGAATTGTCGTTCCTCTGTATGTGCATTTTCATAATTGAATCATATAGGTAAGAGGATAGCACCCCCTCCCCCCCTTCCCCTCCCCTCCTTGTTGGGTTTTGAACGATGAACATTGTGCTCATTTGTTTGGATGGTGTTTTCATGCCATGTTCTTTCCCTATCTTATTTTAGTTATTTTATAAATTTAAAAATGTTAATAATTACGTAATGTGGAACCCAAGGAAGATTAATCTAGATAATCTAAGATCTTACAATATTACACGATCCATTGTGATGCACATTTCTAGTGGAATATCCATAATATTTTAAAGGTTAGGATAAAACTATGGAATCTTTTTTATTGGCCAATATTCCTTTGAATGTAGGTAATATTGATAACTTATTACAATAGTTTTATGCTACAACTATCTATGGGATTAAGAGACAGTGAAAGAAAACATAATTGTTACAAATCCTTCATTGACTCATCTTTTATCTTTTCTTAGGTCTTAGATATGTGTGCATTCTGGTAAACACACCCATGTATATTTACCAATGAATTAGTTTAGATTTCACTATTAGTTTCTAGATGAATGATTGTTATTTTTTTAGGAATCAAAGAGCTACAAGCTTGTTTTGGTTAGTGGAATTTCATGTTCAATTTTGAAATGAAAAATGGGATTTAAACCTATATTCGAATTCCTTGATAAAATATGTATTTGACCTTCATTTTTGGCCGGATAGTTTTCCTCTATAAATAGATAGTCATAGTCGTAGTTATACCTACACAATAGTAGTAACTTAGTCCAAAATAATTGGGCGTTTGAAGATTCATGCTTTCAAGTAGTGTTTCTTTGATCCCTTGAAAAATATGGGATTCCTCATTATACATGTGTTTGGCATCTTTCAAAATATGATAGTCAATATTAAGCAATATTAGTACAATAAAGAGCTAAAAACTCATGTTCATGCCATATTTGCATATATATGTTTAAATACTATGTTTGGCTTTCTAATTTTTTTTTGATGCAATATTTTACCAAAAAGGCCATAATTTGAAGTGGAGTTGTGAATAAGATATCAATATGTTAGTGTCCTAATCATTTTGTGTAGGCATATCATTTACCTTATTGATGCTACCATTATCTCTAAATGAATGTAGGGAGTTAAGTTCAATGGATGCCTTATGACAATATTGCTTTGTATTTTTTAAAATGTTTACCAATATTATATACACAAATTGAATTGTTGTCCATAATTTAAATTTCATAAGAAAAAAATAAAAATAAAAATAAAAAATAATCTTGTTAATAATTTTTTTGAGTTAACAATTAAGTCATTTTTCATGGATTTTAAATTAAATTTTCATTTATATTTATCAATTTATTTTTTAATTTTTTGTAAAACTCTAGTAACATGAAATAACAACTAGATATAAACTATCATAATAAATATTTCTAAAATTAATTGAGTTTTATCTTTATGGAGGGAGATAAATAATTTTAGTAAATTGTATTGATAGTTAATTTTTCATTACTTTTAACATTTTTTGTATTTTTTCCCAAAATTTAAAGTTGGATAAACATGAAATAATAACTAAATATAAACTATAATAATAAGTTTTATCTTTTATCTATAGAGATAAATAATTTTAGTAAAATTGTATTGATAGTTAATTCTCCATTACCCTAACAATTTTTAAATTTTTTCCCCAATTTAAAGTTTGGTAAATTTATTTTATCAATACGAGTAGGAAGATGTGACATTCAATACAAAACTTGTATTCAATATATTGGAAACGTGACAGTTTAGAAATGTGATAGTGCAAAGGATGATTAAATAAAAAGAAGCCTAAATATTTCTTTTTTTCCATGGATTAAAATAATGAAAATAAAAAACTATAACTCATTTTCAAAATGACTTTTGTCATGCTAGTTCAAGATGGAAAGTGTTTTCATTTGACTCTAAAATGGAGCTATAATGCAGAAGTCTTACTACATTTCTATTTGTAAAAGTATTCACAGTTAGATCATTGACTAGTTAAAAATGTCAACTTGCTTTCCTTTTCTCAGGGTGGTTATTATTCTTCTTAGTAACAACATTGTGCACACATTGTTTACGTATGTGGAATTTGTAAAAGAAACTATACATTTCTATGCCATATTCATTAATCTCTTGCTAAGTTTGGTTTCCAAATTAAATATTGTTAATAGAAATTTATATATTTTTTTATTTTTACTATTAAGATGGGAGGTGACTTACATAAATTTCATTTTTAATTTTAAAGTTTTATTAAAATTGAAATATTTTTAATTTATATAAATTTTACCTTTAATTTATAATTTTATTAGAATTAAAATAGTTTTAAAATCCTCCCAATATTCTAGTTATTAAATGGTATTTTGTTGTATTATTGTCATGTTAAAAATATATGAGTTTATATTACGTTTTCTTTTTACTAGTATTCATTTAGAAATAGATGAGCATGGTAACTTGTAGTGTTAGTTAGACTTCTACTATGATAACAATTTCATCTAAAATTATTGTAATATTTAATTGTTAGAAATGTTTAATGATTTTTTGATTCTTTAAAAGAGTATGGAGCTCAACATAATATTTATGTTTCATAGCTCGAGAAATTATATTCTTTCCCTATTTTATTTTAGTTATTTTATAAATTTGAACAAAGCTAATAATTAATTAATTAATTTGGAATTTGAGAAAAATTAATCGATATAATCTAATATTTTAAGATTTTGTAATATTAAATGATCCATTCTCATGATCTATTCTAGTGGAAAATCCATCATAGTTTAAAGGTCAAGATAATACTATGGAATTTTTTTATTGGATAATATTTCTTGAATGTAGGTAATATTTATAACTTATTATAATAGTTACCTATGGGATTAAGAGATAGTAAAAGAAAACATAATTATTGGCCATCCTTCCTTCATTCATTGATATTTGCCTCTTGATTAGTACTTAGATATGAGGGAATCGTTGTAAACATAACCATGTATATTGACCAATGATTGATTTTGAGGTTTCACTATTAGTTTTTACATTCATGATTCTTACCTTTTTAGGATTCAAAGAGCTACATGTTTGTTTTGGTTAGTGGCATTTCAAGTTTAATTTTGAAATGTAAAGAGGGCCTTTAAGCTAAGTTAGTAACCTAGTTACAAAAGGGATTGTGGTTGCATCATTTCCTTGTTAAAATATAAATTTTACCTTAATTTTTGGGTGGATAGTTTTCCTCTAAAAATAGATAGTTGTGTTAGCTTATAGCAATAGTTATACCTCAATAATAATATTATCTTAGTCCAAAATAATTGGACTTTTTAAGTCTCATGTTTTCAGGTAGTGTTTCTTTGATGTGGTGAAAAATACTATATTCATCATAATACTTGTGTTGGATAGGTAAATCCCCTCTGCGGACAGAGGCGATCCCACTAGCCTAAGACAGAACTAGCCACAATCAATTCACGCTGCTACGCAAGTTCCTAGTTGTACACTAAGGGTGAATTAAGAAGACCAACCTGGAGTCCAACGCTAAAGTCGATGCAGAGTTGATATCCTCGCTCCCTTGCTCCAGCAGGTCACAATCCTAGCGATCCTCGCGAACGGACACCTGCACACACAAAGGACGAAGCAGATACAAGCATAAAATCCACCAAAGTACAACTATATTTCAGTCAGAAAGGAAATAAATCAAACATCATTATAGTAGACAATGAGATTGGAACCATAACAGCAGTCGTTCATTAATGAATAATAGACGGGAAAAGTTACAACCAAGGTTCTGACGTTGAACCTCTCCTCTGGCTGGGCGAGCAGCTATGTGTGTCTTGCAATATACCTCCTCTCCGGCAGCATAACCTCTCTATGCTTCACTATCACTCACGACAAGCATAATCACAACTAGCATTACTCAAAAACTAGCTTGTCTAATGCATGAGGACAAACATTTATAGATGGAGAAGGGAGGAAGATTCAATGAACCAGGACACCCATTGTGGATTGGCATTATCTCTGAAAGGATAGATGTCAAGGATAGATGATGACTCTCGACCTCTATCCGATGGATTTTACCCTCAAAAGACTTCGTGATCTGAAGGGAGAAAGCATATGGGTGCGCGTTTGTCAAAAATCATTACCAAACTAGGTTGGCGCGGGTGTTGTTCTGTGACAGAGCGCAAATGGTCGCACCCCCTTTTGAGGATCTCAATGATTGGCGCAGGTAGGACACTATGGACCTGCGCCAATGGAAAAAGAGCACTTTTCAGGGATAATTTGCAGAAGGTGTCTTCAGGGAACATGAAGTACATACTCAGGGGAATATAATGCAAGTGTTTTTGGGTTATGTCACTGTTCACAGGTCCCGAAATTCGTCCTCCAATGTACGGGAACGGGGCGATAGGGACGGTGACCAATGGTGACAAATTACTGTGTAACAGATGCCCCCCAAAGCATGAGGCCCGAGAGGGAGAGAGGGGTGAAATGCTTTACAAGAACACATATAGCTGCCGCCGAAGATCTGCATTGAGAGGAACGACTGATAGTTCAATTACATGATGTACATGGTATGGTCGCAACCATCCATAAGAGAGTACATAAATAATCTAGATCCATGGTATGGACGCAGCCATCTGGTTAGGATCAATGAATTGACTCAGGTATGGTTGCAGCCATCCAGTGAATGAGTCATGTATCAAGAATCACGCCTGGATTACAATAGACACAATCCAGGGTCTTGCGCTCCATCTCGACCCGATCAAGAGTACAAGTTCAAGCATGCAAATATGTGAGTTGAAGTCGAACATGCATGAACATCGTCTGATTACCAGTCAATAATGGAAATTGTTAACAGACGCGAGAGGTACCACCAATAATGACATTGGCCCTTGAGGTACTATAGGTACAATCTATGACGTGCGAATTAATGAGCTGACGTCGAACACCCGTAGAATCATTCGATCGGAGGCCAATGATGAAAACCTCACGTCAAACACGAAGAACCTACCATTGAGGCATGCAGGCTCCAAGGCACTGGAAGGGAGTCTCTAGATCAGCTTCCTGGATAATGAGCTGAAGTCGGCAGGAAGTGACCTTGATCGAAGGTGGGCCATAATGTTTCCCACATCATCGACACGAGACAGAGAGATAATGTTGTGAATCAAGATCATGTGAACTATCAGATGGAGGTTGTTGCTTTTCAGAGGTCAACTTCTCTTGAACATATCGGCGGCACGATAGTGGAATTGGCAGTATTTGACATCAATGGATCAGAGGTCATGATGATGAGGCAATGAGCAGATGAGAGGTCAAATAGGATTACCCAAATCCATCGAGGCCAGTGAAAAATGAGATGAGATATCCCCACCCAGACACGAAAGCAGACAAGTGCCATGTTCAAGAGCGACATACTGCCGACACGACAATAATTATGGTTCCAAAATTTTCGTTTTTCCCCACCATTTCTAGAGAGTACCCCGATTATTTTTAACAAGCTTGATGGGGATATCATATGCTTGTGGTGTGTCATTTCGACAAAATCGGATGTCATCAGGTTTTAACGAGTCTGACAAAGGAAGAACTCGGCGTCTTTTCATGTTTAGAGAGTTTGAAAAGACAGCAAAAAAGGAAACTCCAGGGGTGTCCTTTTTCGTAAAGTTGTGTCTCTCGAGCCCGAAAAAGTATAAAACAATGCTCGAAAGAACCGCCCGACCATTACGATCGAGGAGTACTTTTCATAAATAGTGATTCTGACCTGAAAAAGTAAAAAAGCGGTCGGAATCACGTCGTTTCATGACCATTAACGAGTTCGAAACGACAAAACCCGGTAATCTTTTTATGTTTTAACGGTCGATAAAAAGAACTTAAAACGACCACCCCTTATTAATGTTTAACGAGTCAAGAGGAGTAACTCGGCAATCTTTTCCTTTTTAAACGGTCAGAAAAAGAGCTGAAAGCAGACCTTAGAGTAACCTTTTCATTTATTTTACTGAGCCTGAAAAAGTAGGAAAATGAGCTCGTTTTGTTGCTTGAGTTGCACCAACCCCTGTCATCATACAAAGAACAGCGTAAAACCCACTTTGACATAAATATATTCCAAAAATACTCAAAAAATATCATTTTTAATGTATTTTTAGGTAAAAAATGCTATAAATAGTGAAATGGTAAAAAATAAATTTACTTTTCACTTTTTACCTTGTGAGTTTACCATTGGAGGGTTTTGGGTGCAAAGTTCAAGTGCTGATTGCGATCAATCCAGGAGACCATTCGAGCCGCCGTCTGAAGCAGGTAAGAGGCCTCATCCTTAGCTTCATTTTCATTCCATTTATTCAGTTTTCCATCCACAGCATGATCCTCTGCAAGGGGGATTGCAAAAACTAGGGTTGCGCCCATTGACGTGAGTTTCCCGCGCGGGTTCGCGCCAATGGGTGATTTTCCTAACAGGAGGCGCGCCATTTTCGCCAATGGGTGATTTTCCTAACAGGAGGCGCGCCATTTTAGCGACTGTTCTGGAAACAGTCGCGTCAACCGCGCGAATTGATTTTCCAAGAAATCCCACTGTTTGCTTTGCAATTTTTCTCTGATTTTGGTTTCATCAATGATCTAATGATGACATCTTCAGATTTTTGGTTGCAGGGATTGGTCAGAATGGCTATAGAATGGAGGGAAAGGGAACATGAGGCCATAGATGCCTTGGCATTGGAGGATGATGCATGCATGGATGCTTTACGAGATTGCGGCTTGAAGAAATTCTTCCTTACCTCATATCTACGTGCACAACCTTAGTTATTGAGGTTTATTGTGGATGCTTGGGACACGGAAGATCAGGTATTCCGCCTGAAGGACCAGACATTGGAGTTGGATGTCTCCGATGTCTACTTTATTACTGGTCTATCGCGGCGAGGTGCACGACCCATCTTGACTGGTAGCAGGCCTTCTGGTGAGAAGATGGGCGAGGTGATGGAAAGAGTTTGTCCTGGGGCACATTTTGGATCTAACAGTGCCAAGGTAGATATTGTCACTATTCCGGACCTGGTGCTACGAGTGGTACTATTCACTATCACCCGGACGGCTGGGGTACAGGCACCCCACGAGGCCAGCAAGAATCACTTGCTGCTGGCAACTGAGTGTCTGAATCCTACATTGTTTGATTGGGCCACGACAGTGACAACAAACATCAAAAGGCAGCTTACCAAGTGTAAGCGTGATGGCAACAAACAGTTTGGATATGGATCCATCATAGTATCATTTTTCCTGGAGCGACTACCGATATTCCGGATCCAGGGAGCTGTAGTGGCAGATCCATTGCCACGGGAGCCAAGGTTGGCTCGATGGGCACCACTCATGCCCAGAGGAGGAGGGGGCCAGCAGATGGCCTGGAGGCCCGAGTTCTTCATCTGGCTCCGTCACCAGATGATCGTCGTAGAGGACTGGCCCTATGCGGGCACTGATTTCACTGGAGATCCCGATCTCCCATTGCCTGCAGGGGAAGACTGGGACGAGGAGCTAGGTAAGAACTCTCTGTGTTTTTGATGTTTTTATGTATTTAAGTTTTTTTGGTAATACATGCCATTCTCTGACAACAACTTTGTATGCAGATGTCGGTGCAGAACGACCAGCTGACTTGTCTCATAACGTACGGAGAGCACAACCTGCAGTAGACCCTCAGGTAGAGGGTGATGACGATCTAGTTCAGAACCTTGAGGCACTTACTCGAGGAATTCCAGATTATGGCAGATTGGCCGACGTGCCTAGAGCGTACCAGAGGCACACGGTGGGAGTATCTACTCGTGTCCATCGTCTGTTGAGACGTTTGGTGCGGGCGGTGACATGCTATCATGAGCATCACCGTGCTTAGACGCCTAGGTTTCATTTTTGCATATTTTGAGAGACATGTTATCAGCGGCTGTATGGGACTTGGACATGTATTATTTTTTGGGTTATGTAATGCGCGTGGTGCAAACATTATGACACACACTTATATATATAGATATGCCTATGGTTTACTATTGTGTTTTCATGTGCTTGCTTATGTACTGTTTTAGTTACAAATTATGCAAATGTCTATCTAATACATGATTGGCCAATGCATCAGATAACGTGTTTAATTGTCTTGGAACATGTTGATATGTGATAAAATCAAAATTCCTTTCTAACAATCTTACACGTAGATACAACCTTAGAATATGATGGTTTCTGACAGAATATTGCCCATTGAGCTGGTGGACAACAAGTTGAGAGTCCAGGTTCACTACCAATGCACGAATGCCGAAATTAATTGCTTTAGCAAGTAGCTCGATTAGAGCACAATATTCGGCGACATTGTTAGTAGTACGACCTAAACACACACCCTGACAATACATTAGCTCGCCATGAGGATCGTAGATCACCTATGCCGCAGAGGACAAATTGCGAGTACTGCGGCAGGCACCATCAGCGAAACCAACATAAGGTGCATCCGACATCTGCACAAGAAGCGAAAAACACAATAAGTGGTAGCTATGTCTTGAAAACTGACACACACACAAAACACACTAAAGTACATGTATGTACACAATAAAATGTACTAGCATCACGCATAGTACTTTTTCAAATAAAGCCCATTTCGGGGCTTCCCAAGAGGGTTTCCTTCATAATCAATCAGCTCGTAGGCCCCTTTCTGCAGAACTTTCTTGACAATGTAAGGACCTAGCCACATAGACTCAAGCTTTCCTGCTCCTAGCTTATCGTTTGCCTGATCATAGAGCAAGACTAAGTCTCCCTCAACGAAAGAACGTGGACGGACGGTCTGATCGAAGTGAGTCTTGACTCGCTTCTTTTGCATTTCGATGGCCAAAGAGGCCAGGCGACGAGTCTCATCTAGCCGTTCTAAATAAAGAAGGTGTTCTTCTAACGGAGTGGTGTTGGGAAGTAGCTCAACAGCTAATTTCAATGAAGGGATCTCACATTCAATTGGAAGGGTAGCCTCTAGTCCATAAACTAGTTGAAATGGAGTGAAACCAGTGGCATCCTTCACGGAGGTTCGGTAGGCCCACAAGGCAGGGAACAACATCAAATGCCAGTTAGACTTATGCACGCTAACGATACATTGAAGCATTGTAACCAAGATCTTATTGACAGCTTCAACTTGACCATTGGACTGAGGGTAGTATGGAGTTGAACTATCGTGTTGCAAGCCTAGCTGGGTTATTAATTCCGACATCATATGATTACAGAAATGCTTTCCGTGATCGGTGACGATGGCTTGAGGGACGTCGAATCACGAAATAACATGATTGAATAAAAATTGCGCCGCTGTGTGACCGTCTTCAGTTAATGTAGGCATTGCCTCGACCCATTTAGTAAAGTAATCGACGGCAACGATGATAAACCCATGCCCCCCGGCCGAGTGAGGGTTACAGGTCATATAATCAATGCCCCATTTTGCAAAAGGGCTGACGGTGACAACAGGGTGCAATGGAGTAGGAGGTGCTCGCATCTTGCGCTGGTATATCTGGCACTCATGACAAGAGCGGACGGCAAGGATGCAATCCTTGAAGATAGAGGGCCAAAAGTAGCCAGCACGAAGGATTTTTTGGGCAGTAGCATATCCGGACATATGTCCGCCACAGGCACCAGAGTGGCAGTCATTTAAAACCCGCTCAGCTTCCTCGAGAGTAAGACAGCGGTGGAGAACAGAGTCTGCGCCGAGACGATATAATGTATCTCCAATGATACGGTATGGTTGAGATTGATGACGAATCCTTCGCCGAGCGTCTTTAGACACACCCGGGCGAAAGGAGGACGTTTGCAGATATGTGATTATATCTCCGTACCATGGATCGAGGGTGCTAATGAGAAAAAGGGTCTCATCCGGAATTTGATCCTCTACATGCGAGGTCGAGGAAGAAGATGGCAAAGAGCAAATTAACTCAGCAAACACAAGGGATTTCTTAGACTTGGCAGTGGTAAATTCCAAGTCAAACTCTTGGAGGATAACAATCCACTTCGAGTATTTGCCCCCCAGCAACTGGCGTGACAATATATAAGTCATGGGGTTGCAATCAGAAATCACGGTAGTTGTTCGCAGCAGGATATAATGACGGAAACGTTGGACAGCACAAACCACGGCTAAAGCCAACTTCTCGACATAAGCATATCGAGTTTCTGTATCTAGAAGGTTGCGGCTGAGATAGTAAATAACATGTTCAGTGCCATCATCGTCAGCTTGAACAAGAACCATGCCGATAGTGGTATCGGCGGCAGCCAAATACAGCGTGTAATCGCGATAATAATTCGGAGGACGGAGTAATGGAGCAGAGACAAGGAGACCCTTGAGACGCTCAAAATATTCCTGAGCAATGGTATCCCAATGAAAAGGGACATCGCGTTTTAATAACCGTGTAAAACCTTTGGCTACCTCGGCATAGTTTGGAACGAAACGACGTAAGAAATTTGCTTTACCCTGCAATCTTTGCAATTGCTGTAAAGAAGCAGGGGGAGGAAGATTCACTATGGCCTCGACTTTAAGGGGATCCAAGCGGATGCCCTCTCGGGAGACCACAAACCCGAGAAGTCGGCCAGATTCGACGCAGAAGACACATTTGTGGGGATTAAGCCTAATTCGGTAGTATCGACAGCGAAGAAAGATTTCGCGAAGGTGTTTAGGGTGGTCCTGACGTTTAGCTGAATGAGCAGGGAGATCATCCAGGTAAGGCTGTACAATGTGTCGAATGTCATGAAACGCATAAGACATTGCACGCTGGAAGGTAGCACCGGCATTTTTTAGACCGAAAGGGAGCTTCTTATAGGCAAAAGTGCCCCATGGGCAAATAAAGGCAGTTTTGTGTTGATCAGCGGGAGCAATATTGATCTGGTTATAACCAGAGAAACCATCCATAAAAGAATACATTTCACTTCCAGCACACTCGTCAATAATTTGATCAATGAATGGTGTGGGAAAATTATCTTTAGGACAGGCTCGATTTATATCACGATAATCAACACAAACCCGAATTGTACCCTGTTTTTTGGTCACAGGTACAATATTAGAAACCCAATCTGTGAGAGGAATAGGATAAATAAAACCGGCGTTAAGAAGCTTCTCTACCTCGGCCTTAATCGCTGCAGCCTTTCGGGGGTGTACAGGGCGTAAACGTTGACGAACAGGCTTAGCACCTGGGTACGTGATTATCTCATGCACCACTATACTAGGATCAATGCCGGGCATTTCTTCATAGGACCATGCGAAGACATCACGAAATTCGCGAAAAAAGTTTGGAATAAAGTTGAATCTCCTGTGGAGTACAAGTGACTCCAATGTGAAGATGCTCGACAATCCCTGGTTTGACAGAGATGTCGATGGGTTGGGTTTGCATAATGTTCGCCATATTCCCTTCAGAAAACACCTGATCAATCTGAATGGGCGTTTGAAGGATCTGTGATGGGAGACAAGGAGCAAACCGCTCGAGGCAAGTCAAAAAATTCTGCTGGGCAGGTAGAAATGAGGAACGATGATGAGAATCATGCCAAGGAGGTTCCTCTAGAGACATGGTCTCAATAATGGCTTCGTCAGAGAGGAATGTTTCTTTGAAGGAATCCGAAGAAGCCTCTTCTAGAATCCCTGAGGATGGAGTAAGCGTGGAAGAGGTAGCCGAGGCAGCAATGATTTCAACATAGTTAAGCTCGGTAGGACTCAATGGCATCCGGTCGCCCCAGGAATCTACTTGGTCTGTGGGAGGTATGATCCACGGGTCGAAACCAGTAGTGATCATATTGACAGAGGCGATATTTGGAGGAGGGAGCGGAAAAACACCCATAAGAGTGGGATCTTTGAAAAGTCCAGCTCCCAGACTCTCAGATAATTTGGAGGTATGCTCCACAAACGGGATGGTGCCTTCGGAAGAAGAAGCAAAGAAGGATAGCTGGTCAACGGTAATGATCTTCCCTTGATGAGGGAAACGAATGATACGAAAGAAAGATGAAGCAACAGCTTGCATCGCGTATATCCAGCTACGTCCGAGAAGGAGGTTGTAGGTTAGAGTAGCATCAACGACTTCAACTTCCATCTCGACCGTTTTCCCTTCCAAAGAGATGGGTAAACGTTGGAGTATACCGTAAGGACGGGACGCTCTTCCATCAAAATCTTCCAAGGTAGTAGGATACTGGCTCAGCGTTGGAGATCCAATAGCTTTCCAACAGGTAACAGACATGATGCAGGTTGAAGCACCTTCATCAATGACGGTACGACGAATCATCTTGGAATCAATAATAACCTGTATAAGGAAGGCGATTTGGGGAGGCAGTCTCTGAGTATGGCATTCTAAGTCAAAAGTGATTAAATCCGAATCAGCTGGGTCTATCCCACCAATGGCAGATAGCAAGGACTTCCTCTGAGAAGGGCAACTCTGGAGAACTTCTAAAGCGGACATAGCCGACGGAGTCTGTGCTAAGTCCTCAACGATATTGTAGTGCTGTGCAGCACAAGCATTCGGGTTGTAAGAGGATTTCCGGAGTACTCATTTTGGAGGGGGTCGAAGAGGTGTCTCAGTGGTAGGTCTCTCGATGTGGAGTGGACCTGAACTGAACGGAGGAGCACTAGAGGGAATCTCAGGCTCCTTCCCGGCAGATGGCGGATAATCTTTCGTTCGAGTACTGATATTGATAGGTACTGTACCAGCCATAAACACTTGAGAACCAAAGGAAGAGGGAGGCTGAGAAGGGTCAGCCACCATTTGAGTTTTTTGAGTTTGTTGAGTGGGAAAGGGCTCTTTGAGCACCGCAGGAGTCACAGGGGCGCCTTTCAACAAACGACTAACTTCGGACCGCCTCGGGCAGTCCTTGGTATAGTGATCCTCATCACAGATAAGACAAGGATACTTGGGTTTGCGTTTAACGCCGTCCTCGGTTGGAGGTTTAGTGGCTTCCTGTTTGGGTTGCTCTGGCTTATTTTTCGCTTTCCCTTTCTTCTTTTCCTTCGAGGCCTTGTTTGCCGTATTGGACTGGACGACATTAACCTCGGAAGTGACATTTGAAACGGGTGGTGCCTGGGAAGGTTGTTCACTTGAAGCAGTCGATTTTTGCTTCCCAGGGTTCGCGGGATTCTTCTTTGAGGATGAACTAACCGAACCGATAATACCGTCAACAGTTGGTGTTGGCGGGGCTTTAGATGTTCCTGGTCTTGGGGCATCAGGCAAGTAATCATATAATGTACCTGATTGAGAATAGACTAAATCGAGGTACTGAGCGCGCGCAATAGCTTGCTCTTCAGTGACACACGCCCCCATGGCAATATCCCGAGCTATTGGAGGAACGAACGAAGTCGTAAACCAATCGGTAAGAAGCTGGTCGGGAATCCAAAATTTGATCATACGTCTACGCCGTCTCCATTCATGGATATGATCAGAGATATGCGTAGCCGTCGTTTGTCTTAAGGAAGTGAGGAGGTGTGTACCCATTTCATATCGAATGGGTAACTGGAAATGAGTGAGAAATGCCATAGCCAAAGAATTGAAATCCTGAAAGGACCCGCGATTAAGTTCGATATACCACTTAGCGGCAGAGCCAGTGAGAGTCCTTTGAAAAAGGCGAAGCCGAATTGAATCATCAAGCCATGAATTGGATGAACACCACAAATGATAAGTCATGACATGGGCTTGCGGATCTTCATTAGCTTTGCCATCGAATTTTGGACAGTCACCAGGAATTTTGGTTGGAACCGGAGGCCAATAAGGATTATGAAGAATAGGATCATTGGTCAATTTGGACACATCTGGTAATTCTAAAGTCACTAAGAATGGTAATTGAGGATTGAAAGACATCTGGGGCTGCTGGTAGGATGGAGCACCAGGGTTCCAACCAGGTGGTGGTTGCCCCCATGGACTCTGTCCGGACGGATTTGGCCCCATATTGTATTGGCCGTAGGGATTTGTATTTTGCCCCCCAGCATAAGGATTACCAAACGATGCTGCAGATGCACCATAGGGCTGTTGATACATCTGCGAAGGATTCGCCTGCAGTTGTTGGTAATTCTGGTATGGGGCGAACAAAGGTTGCCCTTGAGGTTGCTGGTAACCATACGGTGGTGGGACTGCAAATTGAGTTTGAGCACCAGGCTGGGTTTGATAAAAAGTTTGTGACTGAGCTCCAGCCTGCATTTGAAGACCAGATGGGTTTTGGGGTCCCGCTTGGGGCCACGGACCGGATTGAGCAGCGCCAGTAGGCTGTCCTGTAGGTTGGGCTATCTGGCCAGAAGGATAACCTTGTTGATACTGAGGTTGGCCTACCTGTCCAGAAGGTTGTACCTGCTGATACTGAGGTTGGCCTACCTGCTGGGATTGGAGCTGTTGTTGCGCAGCTGAAGGTTGTCCTAACAGACTAGATGGCTGAGAGGGCTGGGCAGTTGGTTGGCCCAACTGTGTTTGAGGCTGACCAGCTTGCCCAGAGGGTTGAGAATACTGGACAGTAGGCTGACCAAGTGGTTGAGTAACTTGTCCAGATATTGGACCATACTGGACATTGGGTTGATTTAGATTAGGAAAGGATTGACCAGTGTGTCCAGTAGGCGAACCTTGCTGGATGCCAGGTTGGGTTTGTTGCATAGAAGGTTGACCTGGGTTACCAGTAGGTTGAGAGGTGAAAAACGGACCACCAGAGGCAAAAGGATTTCCTTGGAAGGATTGACCTTGTAGGTTTTGCTGAGGTGGTTTGTCGGGTTGTGCATACGAAGCTTGACCACCATGGAAAACGGTGGAACTCCAATCGATAGACAATGGGACTGAGACCTCAACCATCGGTTGACCTGTCAAATACCCATGAGGTGGCAAATACTGATCGTATTGGCCTTCAGGTGGGGCGTTCGATGTAGGATCAAAACCTCCGAATAAAGATTGACTAAACATAGGAGTCGATGAAGCCACAGACACCGTTGGAGCGGTTGTGACTGAGGTAACAGATGTACTATAATTTGGTGGAGTTAAAAGCCCCGTGTTGGAAAAACTGAGTTGTGACCAAATAGAGGTCGGAAAGGGAGAAGACATAACATGGCTTATTGCTCTGTAACCTGGAGGTAGCCTCTCAGCAGTAGGAGTGCCACTGACAGGTGTAGAGACCATTGAGGTGGGATTTTCACCACCGGGCATACCGGATTCGTCAGTCGTAGTAGGTGATGTGTCTTCCATGTCGGAAGGAAATGGAGGTGGTGGAACCCGAGGAGAAGTGTATTCCCAAAAAGGGATACCGTTTTCAGAAGGTTCCCAAATAGGGTTCCAATGAAACTGATAAGTCTCGTCGCCCGGAGCACGAGAATTGAGCGGTTGTATACTTGGAACAATAGAAAGAGTTTCACTCACAACCGGTATCTCGGAAGACGAAATTGGTAATTCCGCCAGGATGGGACTTCACAAAACCCTAGGCAATCTAACGAGACAAGACCCTACTCAGACTAACGCAAACAAAATCTAACCGGGTAGTATGTTATCGTGGCAAATAAATTTTAAGACACTGAACTTGACCTTTTCATATTTTAAGAGTCGAGAAAAGGACAAAAAGATGACTCTAGTCTCCTTCGAATATTTAATGAGCACGAAGTGACAAGAAGCTCACTGGCACCTTTTCTTTTAGAGAGTCCGAAAATGATCAAAAGTGACTGCTCTGGAAAACTAGGCAAGAGGTTTACTAAACAATCTGTAAAACTGCTTATACACCTTGGCAATCAGATGAAAACCAAGGACTTCCCGTACTGCAGTCAATCTTCCCGAATGTTGTGTTCAGTGCATTACGGCTTGTAAGGCGGCAGACTCGGCTTCCTATGGATAAAAGGTTTTAATCCTATAGGGGTCTCCCAATGTATACGCGACGGTACGTGGGAGCACAATCCGTACTGGCACCTATCGTTTCACCGTGGAGGAATCACCCAACCACTCGACGGTAAGCTACCAGGTTTAAAGACGCCGGAACACGTCTCTAACCTAGACCTCTAAAATGTTTGCGTTAGGTTCCAATGCGTTGTTATGTTCATTCAGTTGATTTTAAAGTTTATCTTCAATTATGTTTCAGTTTTTGGTCCTACCGCATGTGATATCTCAAAGCTTCCTAAATGCAAACTATATGCCAAAACTATATCATTTCATTCAATGAATTCTATCTACAGGAAGGTTGAGATTTTTACACAAACGAAATGATCACTCAGCAAACAACAAAGATCCTAATGCAGCTAATAACAAGAAATGAAATTTTTTTCTTTTTCTTTTTAAAAGCAACAAATAACAATAAATGCTAACTAATATGATGCAAAAGATCTTTTGTTTTTCTTTCTTTTAAGATGGCATGATGCATTTAAACAAATCTTAAGAGATATTCACAAGTATAAACAAACCAAGTTCACTCAATAAAATAGAACCAATTCTGAAACACCAAAATGAACTATCCAAGCAAGGAAAAACAGCAAGACTCTCAATGAACCATGTGATCTAAGTTCAAGTCAAGTCAAGCAAAATTCAAACAAGCTAGAAGTGAATCACTCAAAGCATAGAATAACAAGCTTCAACAACCACTAGATATGTGCGAAAAACAACCAAAAGGTTGACTGGAAAATCAAAGAACCGGCACTTCCCACAGAAGGCTCGACATGCAAAGTCACTAGATGTTCTAGCGCTGGAATACAAAGTCGATAGAAATAAGCAAACAACTGAAGGATAAAGGCACAACCAGTCAAACAGAGTTTCAACACACTCCCAGAAGCTGCAAAAGATATAAAAAGACAAAACTTTAAGTCGAAAGAGCTTCCAACAAACACACAGGAAAAATTCACAGAGTTGGCGCGACTGTCATCCTGCAACTTGCGCTACCAAAAGGTTGGCGCGGGTTGCTGTTGGGAAACATGCGCCAACTGGCACGACTGTCAGAGTAAAAAACGCGCCAACAAAGCTTGCCGGCTTAAAAAATAAATAACACGACCCCAGATCGGGCCGACAGTGTTCAGATGGATCAAACAGTAAATAACAATCTCAAAACCGACCCAGAAAGCTCATTCACTCAAACAAACAAGAGAAAATTAACATGCAAGACAAACTCCAAATAGCTTCTCCCCAGTGGAGTCGCCAAATTGTTGGATAGGTAAATCCCCTCTGCGGACAGAGGCGATCCCACTAGCCTAAGATAGAACTAGCCACAATCAATTCACGCTGCTACGCAAGTTCCTAGTTGTACACTAAGGGTGAATTAAGAAGACCAACCTGGAGTCCAACGCTAAAGTCGATGCAGAGTTGATATCCTCGCTCCCTTGCTCCAGCAGGTCACAATCCTAGCGATCCTCGTGAACGGACACCTGCACACACAAAGGATGAAGCAGATACAGGCATAAAATCCACCAAAGTACAACTATATTTCAGTCAGAAAGGAAATAAATAAAACATCATTATAGTAGACAATGAGATTGGAACCATAACAGCAGTCGTTCATTAATGAATAATAGACGGGAAAATTTACAACCAAGGTTCTGACGTTGAACCTCTCCTCTGGCTGGGCGAGCAGCTATGTGTGTCTTGCAATATACCTCCTCTCCGGCGGCATAACCTCTCTATGCTTCACTATCACTCACGACAAGCATAATCACAACTAGCAAAACTCAAAAACTAGCTTGTCTAATGCATGAGGACAGACATTTATAGATGGAGAAGGGAGGAAGATTCAATGAACCAGGATACCCATTGTGGATTGGCATTATCTCTGAAAGGATAGATGTCAAGGATAGATGATGACTCTCGACCTCTATCAAATGGATTTTACCCTCAAAAGACTTCGTGATCTGAAGGGAAAAAGCATATGGGTGCACGTTTGTCAAAAATCATTACCAAACTGGGTTGGCACGGGTGTTGTTCTGTGACAGAGCGCCAATGGTCGCACCCCCTTTTGAGGATCTCAATGATTGGCGCAGGTAGGACACTGTGGACCTGCGCCAATGGAAAAAGAGCACTTTTCAGGGATAATTTGCAGAAGGTGTCTTTAGGGAACATGAAGTACATACTCAGGGGAATATAATGCAAGTGTTTTTGGGTTATGTCACTGTTCACAGGTCCCGGAATTCATCCTCCAATGTACGGGAACGGGGCGATAGGGACGGTGACCAATGGTGACAAATTACTGTGTAACAACTTGTGTTGCCAAACTTTCCAAATGTGATAGTCAATGTTAAGCAATATTAGTACAGTAAAGAGCTAAAAACTCATGTTAATGCCTTATTGGAATATAGATGTTTAGATACCAGGTTTGAATTTCTGTACTCTTTTTGATGGATGATTTTACAAAGAATACCATAATTTGAACTACATGGGTGAATAAGATTTTGATATCTTAATATCCTAATCATTTTGTGTAGGCATATCCTTTGGCTTAATGATGTTGCACTATCTCTAGATCATTATAGTGAGTTCATTTTAATGGACACCTTATGACAATATTCCATGGCCTTTCCTAGAAATGTTTGCAAATGTTATATATACAAATTGAATTATTTTCTATAATTTGAATTTCATAGTTTATTTTTTTCTCATGTTAATAAATTTCTTGAATTAACAATTAAGTCAATTTTTTTTGTGGATTTTAAGTTAAATTTTTATTTATTTTTAAAAATGTGAGTTTATTACTTATTATTTGCTAGATGGAATTTTCAAAAATGTAGATAATTCTAATAACATGAAATAACAACTAGAGATAAAATATAATAATAAATATTTTCAAAAATTGTTAGGTTTTAAAGAATTTTATTACCAACTATTTTATAATATCTAGTCTTAGTAAATCGTATTAAAGTTTAAAGTTTAAATTTAAAATTTTGGAAATTTATTTTATTAGTAATTCTTTCATGTGTAGGAAGATGTGGCATTCAAGACTATATTTGTATTCATTAGATTGGAAATGTGATATCTTAGAAATTTGATAGTGCTAAGGACAATTAAATAAAAACTATCACAACCACATTAATAAATGTGGTTGATATATGTGGATAGGTGTATATCAATCACATGCAAAACCACATTAGAAAATGTGGTTGGAAAACATTAATAAGCATTAATGGTATAATAATAATAATAATAATAATGATGATGATGATGATGATATTTTTATTATTATAATTAATAATAGTCATTAATTTATATTAATTGTTGTTAATTAATTATTATTACAATCATTTTAAATTAATTATTTTTATTACACATTAATTAATATATATTTTTTGTAAGCATGGCAGTACCTTTCTTTCATTCATTTCTAATCATCAAGTAAGTTACACTAATAATAAGCATTCTATGGTCTCAACCTCTGCCCAACAGGAAACTAGGTCTACTCGCCACCAAACTTCATTGTATGCCATCCAAAATTTAAAAAGGTTGAGTCTATCTAGAATGGCCTTATAGGCCTTAACCTATGGAAACCATCTACATACCATATAATTATAAACATAAATATGAAACATCATATACATCACGACATAAAATGAAAATTGATATCACTCATGATATGTGAGCATCTATTCATAATATGACTCCACAGGAGTGGGGTCTTTTATGCTTGAGCCTAACAATTCAGATTGCGGCAGACAGGGAATGTGGCAGTCAATTTGACCAAGGTGAGAATTGTGATGTTGTATCTACATTTGAAACAACTGAAGTTCTTTTTTGATCTCCTGAAGGCAGGGGTTGAGATTTGGAGAAGCAACTGTAGAGGACATAATGGATTTGGAAATGATTCTCTTCATCATCTAGAAGATATGGATGGATTGTTTGTACAAGGTAAGATAAGCGCAAGTATGCCCAGGATCGAGAATCAACGCACTCCAATCCTTGGTCAAAGGCTCAATTTCTACCTTCTAGTTTAATTCCGCCTCCCAAGACGAAATCAATTGCTTCATTTGGGCAGGATTCCTTTTGTTATAAGGCTAGACTTTTTCCTACAAGATCCGGGCATCAGATTTCCTGCCTCATTGCCTTAGAGGTTTACCTGAGGTTGAGCCCCTACCCTTTCCTTTACTAGCCTCAGAATTATGACCATGACTTCTGCACCCAAAGGCTTCAACACCCAGAGAAGATTTAACCATGGTCAGTGAGGACACACCACCCTTCGTCCAATTCTTCGACCCTGTGCTCGCTCGTGACCCAATCAACAATGCAATGGACAAACAAAGAACTTGTTTATGCAGACCTAGAGTAATATCAAGATAGGGACACATTAATTAATATTATTTTGACTATTATTATTAATTAATATTAGTCGTATTTTTAATAGATATTATTATTTTTTATTGCTAATTACATATAATATCATTATTAAGTAGTAGTAGTAGTAGTAATAATAATAATAATAATTAATATTATTTTCTATTAATAAACATTAATATTAATAATAAATATTAATATGAATATTAATTACTAATAATTAATTCATTCATTTTTAATATAGTTAATTAATTAATTAATATAGATAATTAATTAATTAAAATCGTTAATTAAGTTTTTTTAATCAATTACTTTAAAACAATTTTGTTATTACTAATTAATTATTGTTATTGTGATTAATATTATTAATTAATAGTACTCTTTTTATTAATTAATATTATTATTTTCAAGAATAATTATAAACCCAAGGGATAAATTCTGAAACACCTATGTGTTATAAACTCAAGGGAACAATATTCAACCAAAAAGGATTAATATTATAAATTCAAGGTATAAAAACCCTAAGATAAATATTTTAAACCCTAAAATAAACATGTTTGACCATGGTTCATTTTCATATTAGGACAATCTTTGTCACGATGCGATGTTGGACCATAGTTGAACATGGTTGATTTTCATATTGATACAATCTTGGTGAGAGTGCGACATTGGACCATGGTTAATTTTCAAATCTTTGTCATAATGTGGTGTTGGAGCATGGTTGATTTTCATATTGAGAAAGTATTTGTGACAATGTGATGTTAGATCATGGTTGACCATGATTATAAACCGAGTTCTTAATATTATAAACTATATGAATGATATTGTACCCTGGGATTATGAACCCTTCTAGTAATAAACCCTAGGGACTAATACTATAAAAGCAAGGGAATAATAAACCCAAGCAATTAATACTAAAAACCCAAGGGATTATAGACCATGGGAAGCCATGTTGGACAATTTTTTACTATGATTATAAACCCAAGATATTTTTTATTTTATTTTTTTCTTAAGCAAGAGATGGTCCTTCTATTAACTTAGGTAAAAAAATATTTTACACATGTTACAACAAATGCTCAGAGGCACAAACTCCCTCAAAGGGGAGTGAAGAAACCTAAAGTACCCAACAAAATCCTCCAAAAATTAGACAGAGACAGGGCCTAGACTGCCCTGGAACAAAGAATGGTCCAGTGGATCCGAGGTCCGCTCCCCAAAACTGACTGAAGAATAGTCTTCAAACAATCCGACAGTCAAGAAATGACCCATGCAGGGGCGAAGTAACCAAGAAAACCTAAAGTTACCCGATAAACGCTGACCATTTATCTTCTTTTCCTGATCCAACGGCTGGAGTCCGTATCGCACGGTCTAAAAAGCCCACTGAATACCTTGCGATGAAGGCAGTTTTCTTTTTTGGTCCTCTACCATGTGCTGCTTCCTGAATGGAATCACTAGCTTTTCCTTAAAACTATCTTTGGTTTGGAAGGCGCCCAATGAAGGTGGGAAACCATTAGTGGTTTAATCTTTTTTGCCCCTCCAACATGCACACCAAAAGGTGGCTGTTGATCTTCCCTCTCTAGATCTGGCGGCCACAAAACAAATCGGACCACATACCTGCACACTAAACACCTTAAAGATGCATGATAAACGGGACCGTTGATTTGTTCCTTTTGGTCCAATGGCTGGAATCCATATTGCATGGCTTAAAAAGCCCGTTGAATACCGTGCGATGAAGGTGGTTTGCTTTATCAGTCCTTCGCTACGTGTTGATTCTTGAGTGGAGTCGCTAGCTTTTCTTTAAAACCATCTTTGGTTTAGAAGGCACCCAATGAAGGTGGTGAACCATTAGTGGTTTTATTCTACGGGCCCCACCAACCTGCACTCCAAAAGGTGGCCGTTGATCTTCCCTCTCCAGATTTGACGGCCACAGACCAAAAAGAACCACACAAATGCTCACAAAATACCCAACGAAGAAGGCGGTAATCACTGTCCAACCATCTCCACATGTCGCCTTCTAAATGGTATGACTTGTCTTCCAGGGAAACTTCACCTCGGTCAGAGGTTCTGGGCAATTTTGACCCCAATAATTTCTTCCATTGACGTCTTCATCTTCCGTGGAAACATTCCTCCTGTGTATAGTTATCTTCTGTCTCCATAACCTACTGTGCATCTCTGTTGATAGGCCATCTAAAGTGAACTTATCCATCATTTTCATGGAGTAAAATTTTGTCTCTTGATTTTTCCTGATACTAGTATCGGTCGCTGAGGGCCTTGGATGAGCATCCCTCGTTCAACCTGTCATCCATTATCGCCTCCCACCAGTAGCACAAGTTGATATGCTTGTTTCGTACCCCCTCATTGGCAAGCGAGTCCACAACTTTGTTGGCTTCCCCCCGAACATGCACCAACCTAAGAGTTCTTAGCATTCTTAGGTGTGCTTATATTATTTGGTAGACTTGAAGAAGCTGCCAGTGTTCTGAGATTTTTTGTGGAGTAGTGCCAACATTTATCCTCTTCACTGAGTTAATGACTAATTCCAAGTCAGCCTCAATGATGACATTGTGAATGTTGTACTTGAGCAGTATTTCTAGGCATAATTCCATCGCCATGAGCTCAGCCATATTGTTGGTTTCTTTTCCTAGATAACTGGTGGAAGATGACGCGTATGTTTCCTTCCTCATCCCTCAAGACCCCTCTATATCCTTCTTCTCCCGGATTCCCTTTTGAGGTCCTATCTATGTTAAATTCTAAAAATCCATGTGAAGGGGGTTGCCATGAAGACCTTTCTGCTGAGGTATTCTTGTTGATCTGCATAGAACCTTGAGGGGGATGAACCTTGAGCTCTAACTTCTCCAATATTTTGGACTCTCTTTGTCTGATGGGTTTGCCAGTAACTCCACCTCCCAGGATATGAACAATCTCTTTGAGTTGTTTAAGGATTAGATTAAGGATGCTCCTCACCAAACTCGCTTTCTCCTTGAAAATCCTATTGTTGCGCTCCTTCCAGACATTCCAGATTATGAATCCTGGGGTCAGCATCCAGGCAGAGTTAATGATCTCATTATCCGAAAAAAATTTCTGCCAATTCTTCAAAGTAGTAATGATGTCATTTACATTTATGTCTGTCTGCTCGAAGACTTCTCCAACCTAATTCCAAAGTATTGTAGTGAAAGTGCATCTATTCAAGACATGATTTGTAGTTTCTTCTTGTTGTCTACATAAGTGACATCTTGAGGGGCCAAAAAAGCCTCTTTTTCTTAGGTTATCCCATGTCAGAATCTTGCCCTATTGAACCAGCCACTTGAATAGTTTGACTTTCATCCAATGAGGATTTTCCCAGATTTCTTTCCATGTCTTATCAGTGTTTGGAAGGTTAAGCCCTGAATCTATCCTTCTGGCTTCCTTAACATTGAAGAGACCTGCCTTGTTCTTTCCCCATCTTAGTTGATCATTCAAGTTTGAGTTTAAGATTTGTCTCTTGTCTAAAAGACCTTTAACGGCTATAGCTTGAGTATGCAACATGCCCATTCCACTGTAATCTGGAAGTTTCCATGTTCTCCATTTCCAATTGTTCCTTGATTAGTCCCAATAATCACTTACCCACCTCAATCCTTTGTTGATGGTATCGGTGTGAATGTCTACTAATTCTTCACTTCAGACATTGTCCTCCTGCTGCTAATTATCCTCCCAGAACCAAGCCAGGTTTCCATTTCTGATCTCCTAGAAATTGTGATTTTGGACTAGGGCCCTGTTCTCCCATGCCCTATTCCAAAATGTAGAACCTTTTAATTGTCCTGTCATTCTGATTACATTCTTCTCCTGCCATTCTCTAGCATATTTTTGTTTCCAAAGTTTTTCCCAGGGGGCTTGTATTTCTTTTAGCCATCTCCACCATATTTTGGCACGAAGAACTCTGTTAAGAATTCCTAGGTCATGAAGACTCAAGCCACCATGGGACTTAGGTTTGCATACTTTGTCCCATGCCACAAGGGCCCATTTCTTCTTTTCTTCACCTTCCCCGACAAAATGTCTCTCTGAATGTTTCTTATATTAGTAATCACACCAGTTGGTGTTGGAATGGCATAAAGCATATAGATAGGGATACTTTGGAGGATATCCTTAGTGAGAATCAGTCTCCCTGATGGATTTAGTGCTCTATTTTTCCATTTCCTAATCTTATCTTTCAGCTTATTAAGAACAGGCTCCCAGATATCCTTGTGTAGCGGTTTGTCACTGAGAGGAACTCCCAGGTACTTCGTAGGTAGTGACTCCCTTTGAAAGCCCAAAATTCTGGAAAGATTTCTTTGTATTGAAATATCAATATTGAAAAATAAAATCTTTGATTTAGTAAGACTTACCTCTATGCCTGCTGCCCTAGCAAACTCACTTAGAATCTGTTTGAATGCTTTGGCTTCCTTGACAGTGGGTGTGCCTTGAAGCATAGTATCATCCACAAATTGTTGATGTGTCACCATGTCCCCACCTTGAGTGAGTCTCAGACCCTGAATTCTCCCTTCCTCCTTAGCAGCTCTGATTGCTCTCCCTAACCCTTCCATCATTAGAATGAAAAGGAAAGGAGAAAGAGGATCTCCTTGCCTAAGACCTCTAGAAGGCTTGAAGGTTTTGGAAGGAGAGCCATTGAGAAGAATTGAACAGCTGGTGGTGGTAACTAGTACCATAACCCATTTAATCCAATTGTAATCAAAGTCGTAGGCTTTTAATATTGCTCTTATGTACGACCAGCTAAGTTTGTCATAGGCCTTTGCTATGTCCAGCTACATTATCATTCCTACCTATTTGTTGGTAATGAGTGAATGAACCATTTCATGTGCTTGAATTATATTATCTAGAATTTGTCTTCCTTCCACATAGCCCGTTTTCTCTTCTGACACTAGGGTTTGGAGGAGTGGTTTGAGTCAGTTGGCAATTACTTTGGATATAATTTTGTATATTACATTGCATAATGCTATAGGTCTAAATCTGTCCGGAGAGGTGGAATTTTCCTGTTTGGTGATTAAGGCTATGAAAGATTCATCGAGCACCTTTAATACTATCTTAAATCTTCGAGAGTCTTTCACTATCTCCAGGATGTCTTGTTTCACTATCCTCCAACAAGCTTTGAAAAAGTCCACATTAAAGCCATCTGGGACTAGTGCTTTCCCATTTTGCATCCCTTTCACGGGTTCCTCAATTTCTTTCTCTGTTACTAGTCTATTGAGATTGCAATTATCTTCTCTGGTAACCAATTTAGGAATGTACTGAGTAAATATTTTCGTAAATTGGTATCTATCTTCCGAGGTTTCCTCAGCAATTTTCTGAAAATGCTGTAGTAGAACCTTCTCCCTCTCTTCATGAGTTTTTCTCTCTATTCCATGCTGATCTGTAAGTTTCACAATTCTATTGTTATTTCTGTGAGCTATGGCGGATCTGTGAAAGAATTTGGTGTTTCTCTCCCCTTCTTTAATCCATTGTACTCTGGATTTCTGTCTCCAGAATATTTCATCTTGAAGAGATTTTTTGTCCCACTCCTGCTAGAGTGACTCTGCCATCTCTTTCCTTTCATCTATATAGCCTTCTGTGATAAGAATATGGTTTATTTCCTTTAGTTTCTTTTCCACATCTCCTTTAGCTTTGAAGATGTTACCAAATTCCTTTTTATTCCACTCTTTAAGTCTGTCTTTAATGTGTTTGAGCCTACAGTGTAGAAGGAACATCTTTGTAACTTAAAGGTGAAGCTCTTCCTTCCACCCGTTTTCAATGTTTGTGAGGAAATATGAATTTTTGAGCCAAGCGTTCTCAAACCTAAAGGGGGTGTTCCTTGGTTTACTAAAAAGAGAAGATTCCAATTGGATAGGCCAGTGATATGAACCCCCAAAAGGTAGTATGAGTGTAGTAATGTTGCTTCCCCTGAGAAGAAGTTCCTATGAAACAATAAATCTGTCATATTTTGAGGCGACTTGGGTAGGGCCCCCTCTTTTGTTATTCCAAGTGAAGATTCCATTGCCTGTTTCCATATCAACCAATTTCATATTGGTGATGAAGTTTTGGAAGGCAATTGAGTCTCTACCGAGTGTTCTAGTTCCCCCTTTCTTCTCCATGAGTGATTTTGTTATGTTAAAATCACCTTCAAGAATCTAGGGTAGAGGTGGGTATCTCTTCTTCATATCCTCCAGTGTTGTGAGGAGTCAAAGTTTGTCCTTCATTGGCTGCAGACCATAGACATTGGTGATCATGTAACATTGTCTGTCACCCACCGGTTGGAAAATCAGAGAAAGGTGATGTCTGGATGCCTCCGCATCAATCACACCAAATTTTTGTGGATCCCATAGAGTGAGAATGCCACCAGCAGATTTATTTGCCTTAACTTCAACATATTCATATCTATTTAACCATTTTCTGTGTTTTTCACGGATCCTCTCCACTGAGCATTTTGTTTCCTCTATGAATACTATGTCACGTCTTTCCTCTCTGATACTTTTACCTATATTCCTGTGTTTTCTTTTGCTCCCTAGTCCTCTAATGTTCCAGGTTGTCATTTTCATTGAGGTGGGGTTTTAAAGGAGTAACTGGAAAGGTCTTTCATCCTTCCTGAGTCAATCATGAGTTTTCCACACTCCAGTAGTAGTTCTTTCTATCATTTTCTTCCCCTCCTCTTGCCTGGAATCTTTGTTAGTTTTCTTGTTATTAGTCCTATTGAGGAAGCCCCTTTGTTTTCCTGGTTGTCATGTCCTCTTTTGACTTCTGCAGTTGTTTGATGTGACTTGTTAAGGAATATCTATTGGACCTTGTCCACATCGTCCTCAGGGATGGAGTTTATTCCCAGGTTTCCTCCTTGTTCTAGAAACTTTTCCAGCTCTAGGTTCTCCCTTTCCAGGATCTCCTGTAAGTCTTGATCCTGTGTACCACTTTCACTTTGAGTCATTTCCTAGTCATTTTCTATTTCCATGGTACTCAAAGGGCCCATCGTGTGTTCATTCTATTCCTGAGTAAACTCCATGCTGGTCTCTTTTCCCTTCCCCCTTACTATCTGAATCTCTGTACTCTCTTGATCCCCTCCATCTGCTTCTTTTTCTCCTAACATCTCAAAACTGTTGTGACTCTTTGTTTTGTTATCATTCACAATAGGGTTCTTTTGTGTCTTCCTTAACCCTCCTTTTCATTTTCCTCCTACTTTGGTGAAACCTATCTAGTCTTTCCCTTTGCTGGTATTTACGTTTTCCTCCCTTCTATTAAGAGGATAGTCTCTGGATAGGTGCCCATGCTCATGAAACTTGTAACATCTAAACAGGATATGTTCATAGTCAATTGTTTGAACCCATTCCTTATCATAAACTTCTAGAATGACCTCATCTAGAAGGGTTCCTGATAGGTCCATCTCCACACATATACGGGCATAAGATGTATATTTTCCCCGTAGAGTTGCCTCTGAAATTTTTAAGAAATGACCTAATTTATTTCCTATAGCTTTTAAAGACTCTAGCATCCAATAATCTAAAGGTAAGGAGTATAGCCTAATCCATACTGGTATCGAAGTGAAGGTTTCTCATTCTGGCACGAAGTTCATTGTCCATGGCCACATATAGAGACCAGCAGCTGCAAAGAAGTATGGTCCTCCTTCAAAAATAATGTCTCTATCTTCCATGTTCGTAAACAGCACAGTAAAAAGCCTTTGGATCCAAGATGTATATTTAACTCCCCCTTTGGTTTCTAGTTGTATTTTATCCAGGTTTACAACGCTTTCTCTTATTACCAGATTCCCATAAATTTGCATATGATGGCATAGTTTGCCATGTGATCCCTGTGCGCTTGCAGAGCTGGATCATTCAGAATAACTTGAGGTTTAGTTATGGTCTTGGGTTTACAAGGCCCCATCTTGGCTCTGTTCTCTGTTCCCTGACCTCTGTCTTCCTCTTTCTCCTCCTGACAGTCTTCTTCGTGGGCCCCTTGATCTGCATGGGTTTTGTTGCCTTCCGCCTTCTGAGTTTTAGTGTTTTTTGTCTTGACCTCCAAGGGTTGTGGAGGTTTGTTCTTTTTCGCTCCTCTTCCTCTCTTTGCCACCATATTACTGTAGGAGGGAGTGGAGCTCCCTCCTCCTTGTGCCTCCATGGGTGCTTGTTGCCTTCTATCACTCAGTTAAACCCTAGAACTCTCTTGAACCCATTGCTCCTCAATCGAGCATCTTCTTTTTTTCATCTGTTTTCCATCGAAAAAGAGAAATAATCATCTCATAAACCCAAGGTATTCATATTAAACCCAACAATTAATAATATAAATCGCTTGAATAATATTACTCCCTAGGAATATGAACCCATAGATTAATAAACCCAACATATTTGTATTATAAACCCAAGGGAATAATACTAAATCGAAAGGGATTAATATTATAAACCCAAGGTATATATACCCAAAGATAAATATTATAAACCCTTAAATAAACATGGTTGGCCATGGTTGATTTTCATATTGAAACAATCGTTGTCACAATGCAACATTGGCCCATGGTTGACCATGATTTATTTTCATGTGGATACAATCTTTGTCACAATGCAAAGTTGGACCATTGTTGATTTTCATATTGAGATTTTTTTTGTGAGAGTGTGACCTTGGATCATGGTTGACCATGAATATAAACCAAACGGGATTATATTAAACCCAACAATTAATAGTATAAACCCTATGAATAATATTAAACCCTAGGAATATGAACCCTTAGATTAATAAATCCAAGGAATTGATATTATAAGCCATGGGAATAATAAACTAAAGGGATAAATTCTAAGACCCCAAGGTGTTATAAACCAAATGGAATAATATTAAACCCTCGAGATTATTATTATAAACATAAGGTATATAAACCCTAAGATAAATATTATTAACCCAAAAAAAAAAATAGATTCATTTTCACAATGTGACAATGGACCATGCTTCAGCAAGATTATAAACCCAAGAATTTATATTAAAGCCAAGGATTAATATTATAATCCCAAGGGATTAATACTAAAAATACAAGGGAATAATATTAAACTAAATGGATTAAATATAAACCCAAGGTATATAGACCCTAAGATAAATATTATAAACCCTAAAATAAACATGGTTGACCATGGTTTACCATGGTTCATTTTCATATTGAGACAATCTTTTTCACAATGCAACGTTCAACCATGGTCGACTTTCATATTGAGAAGATATTTGTCACAATGTGGCATTGGACCATGGTCGATTTTCGTATTAAGAAAATATTTGTCACAATGTGACGTTGGACCATGCTTGACCAAGATTATAAACCCAAGTGAATAATATTAAACCGAAGGGATTAATATTATAAACCCAAGGTATATAAACCGTAAGAAAAATATTATAAACCCTAAAATAAAAATGGTTTACCTTGGTTGATTTTCACATCGATAAAATCTTTGTCACAATGTGATGTTAAATCCTGGTTGACCATAATTACAAACCCAAGGGATTTATATTAAACCTAAGGATTAATCTTATAAAACTTCTAGATAATATTATATCCTAGGAATATGAACCCTTAGATTAATAAATCCAAGGGATTGATCTTGTAAACCCAAGGGATCAATTCTAAAATCCCAAGGGAATAATATTGAACTTAACTGATCAAATTATGAACCCAAGGTACATAAACCTTAAGATAAATATTATAAACCCCAAAATAAAAATGGTTGACCATGGTTCATTTTCATATTGAGACAATCTTTGTCACAATGTGATGTTGGACCATGGTTGACCATGATTGATACTCATATTGAAGAGAAGACAATTTTTTTCATAATGTGACAATGGATATTGAGTATGGTTCACTGTGGTTCACCATGATTGACCATGTTTGACCATGCTTGATTTTCATATTTAGACACCCTTTGGCACAATGCGATGTGGGACCATGATTTACCATGGTTGATTTTTATATTGAGACAATCTTTGTGATAATGTGATGTTAGACCATTGTTGACCATGGTTAACCATGATTAACCATAATTTGCCATAGACGACCATTTTTGACCAATTTTTACCATTATTGACCATGCTTGACCATGATTGACCATGATTAATTTTCATATTGAGAAAATGATTTGATAAACTCTAAGATAGATATTATAAGCCATGGTTGACCTTTATTCCCATGTAATATATATTAAACCTAAGGACAAATATTGTAAACTCTATGAATAATATTATACCCTAGGAATATTAACTATTAGATTAATAAACCCAATGGATTGATATTATAAATCCATGGTAGTAATAAACCCAAGAGATTAATACCAAAAACCTAAGGGATTATAAACCCAAGGGAATAATATTAAACCCAAGGAAATAATGACATAAACCAAAGGTATATAAACCCCAAGATAAATATTATAAACCCTAAAATAAACATGGCTAACCATGGTTTAAAATAGTTGATTTTCATATTGAGAGAATCTTTATCAGAGTGTGATGTTGGACCATGGTTTTCCATGGTTAACCATGATTATAAACTTAAGGGAATTATATAAAATCCAAAGGATTAATATTACAAACCATATGAATAATATACCCTCGAAATATGAACTCTTAGATTAATAAACCCAATAGATTGATATCATAAACCTAATGACATAATAAACCCAAGGAATTAATTCTAAAACCCCAAGTAATTATAAATCTAAGAAAATAATATTAAACCCAAGGGATTAATACTATAAACCTAGGGAGTATAACCCTAAGATAAATTTTATCACCCCTCAAATAAAAATTGTTTACCATGGTTCACCATGGTTGATTTTAATATTGAGACAATCTTTGTCAGAACCTGATGTTGGAATATGGTTTTCCATGGCTAACCATGATTGATTTTCATATCAAGACAATATTTGTTGCAATGAAAAGCTGGACCGTGGTTGATTTTCATATTGAGAAAACCTTTTTTCACAATGTGACATTTGACCATGGCTGACCATGGTTAGTTTTCATATATAGACAATCTTTGTGACAACGCAACGTTGGACCATGGTTGACCATGTTTGATTTTCATATTGATAAAATACTTGTCACAAGGTAAGTTGGACCGTGATTATAAACCTAAGGGATTGATATTATAAACCCTAGAGTATAATAAGCCCAGTGAACTAATTCTAAAACCCCAAGGTTTTATAAACCCAATAGAATAATATTGAACCCAAGGGATTAACATTATAAACCTAAGGTATATAAACTCTAAGATAAATTTTATAAGCCCTAAAATAAAAATGGTATACCATGGTTGACAATGGTTGATGTTAATATTGAGACATTCTTTGTGATAATGTAACGTTGGAAAATAGTTGACCATGGTTAACCGTGATTGATTTTCATATCGAGACAATCTTTGTCATAATGTGACATTGGACCATGGTTGATTTTAATATTGATAAAATCTTTTTGACAATGTGACAATGGACCATCATTGACCATGTTTGAGCATGATTGAACATGGTTGACCATGGTTGATTTTTATATTGATACAGGATTTGTCACAATGTGACGTTGGACCATGGTTAATCCTATTTGATTTTCATATTGAGAGAATATTTGTGATAATGTGATGTGGGACCATGGTTGAATATAGTTTATCATCATTATAAACCCAAGGTATTTATATTACATCCAAGAATTAATATTATTAACCCTATGAATAATATTATACCACAGGAATATAAAACCTTATATTATTGAACCCAAGGGATTGATATTATAATCCGAAGTGAATAATAAACCCAAGGGAATAATATTATAAACCTAAGGTATATAAACCCTAACATAAACATGGTTGACCATGGTTGATTTTAATATTGAGACAATCTTTGTCACAATTTAACGTTACACCATGGTTTCCCATGGCTAATTTTCATATTGAGACAATATTTGTCATAGTGTGACACTGGACCATGGTTGACCTTGATTATAAACCCAAGGGGTTTATATTAAACCTAATGGATTAATTATAAAACCGCAAGGTATTATAAACCAAGGGAATAATATTAAACCCAAGGGATTAATATTGTAAACACAAGGTATATAAACCCCAAGATAAATATTTAAACCCTAAAATAAATATGGTTCACTATGGTTTACCATCATTCATTTTCATAGAGACAATTTTTGTCACAATGTGACAGTAGACCATGGTTGACCATGACACACCATGGTTGATGTTTATATTGAGACAACATTTCTCACAATGTGATGTTTGAACATAGTTGACCATGGTTAACCGTGATTATAAACCTAAGGGATTTATATTAAACCAAAGGATTAACATTATAAGCCGTATGAATAATATTATACGCTACACTAGTATAAAATGAGAAATTAGTGACTAGGTGACTAAAAAAGTTAGTCATCACATCTTTTCCAAGTGAAATGCTACCGAAAATGAGCAATATTGAGTGAACCATCTAAAACAGACTAATATGAATGACAAATCTAGTCTCGGGTTAAAATATACAACTAAAAAATAACTAACGTGAATGACTAATTTAGTCTAAGAACAAAAATATGACTACCTAACAAGTACTACAATAATATGAATCAGTTGTTTATGTTGGTCATTTTAATTGTGGATCACTTCAACAATCTAACCTTACACATGATAGGGTATTCAAAGGTTGTTATAGACTCGCTGAAAGGTTATACTTCCTTAAACACTTCTTCTTTAGATCAATGGATGATTAGAGTTTTGGAGTTGATCAAAATATTTAGGGTTATATGTTTTGATCATCTTCACACGGAATTAAAGTCAAACGGCGATACATTATCCAAAATAGGAGTGGGCTTATAGCTAGATCAAGTACAATATGAAGAATACTTGGAAGGATAAGTGTTGGTCAATTAGTAGAGGACACATTTTCTTTAGCTGAAGATTTAAATTTTCTTGCATATCTACATTTTTTATTATCAAGGTTATATCCATTGAGATTAAGATACTAATTTTTAACTTGGATATCAAGTTGTTTATCTAATTTGAATTTACATTATGAACATAACAGTACTACACACTTATGAAATTGTTTTAAATCCTATGGGTTTTGATATTTCTTGAACATGAAATGTTGCACATATTATAATGCCACATCATACATGTGAATAATATTTAGTATACCATCTCAAAATGCGATATCTATATTGTCTTTTCTACAAGCAATATATATGATGCTACTATTATTCCTATTCCATTTTCCACCCTCCATTTTTCCATATCACTTAAGCATTGGAAGAAAAACCCTTTTAGTACCATCTTAATATTAAAACATCCTAAAAACTTATACATCTAGCTTGAATGGATATTTACAATGATTTGTCCCCCATCAATGTAATAATGTGTAGAATAGTTTTATCCTCTCCATCACCCTAATAATAAGTAATATAGTTTTTATCCTCCCATCAGAATTCAAATATGATCAATTGACATGTTTATATTATTTAATAAATTAACTATGTTACACTTTTAAACCAATAATTAATTAATTAATTATATAATTAAAATAATTGACTACTTAATTATATATTCATTAAACTTCCTCAATAATAAGGCACGCCACATCATCACTCCCATGGAAGAGAGGTGGGTCAGAAACTCTAACTATGATGTCTCAGAATTAAAAAAGAGTGACAATGGTTAACAAAGGGAATGCAAATGGCCATTATATAAAACATTGAGAAATATCATGCTAATGTATGGTGGAAAGCCATGGGGATTAGATAAGATGTCCTTAACATTCTCAAACACTTCTCTTCCCACCAATTCCTCTTATATCCCACAACATTGTGCCTTATAGAACCGCACATCAAAGCCTCTCAATGACGTATTCCTAGGAAATAAGCAAGAACTATGAAAACTTTTGTCTCGAACTACTAACCATTCTTCCCTAGCATGGCTTATAGGCATCGATTGTAGACTTTCTTACTACGTATGAACTTTAGAAGACAAGGCTTGCAAAGAACGTCTCTATTTTCTAGGACTTAAAATTCTAGATTTCACCACATTGTCAAAGGATAATATTGAAATTTTCTACATGGCTGAACAACTACAAGATCTATTTGGGTAGTTGAAGGATGTGTGTAAATATTTTGAAATGTGTTTGGGTTAAGGTTGACAGTATTTGATCAAAGCTAGTGGTTCGAGTCTTCTCAAGTGAACTATATTCACATACTAGATTTAGGAGGCCCCATGGTCTCGACATATTTAGTTATGTCTAGGATCCTTTTCTACAGGGTAGATGTTGTGCCATTGGAGACCACCAGGTTGATTCTTATTTCTTGAATTTCTTATTTTGGATTAAAATAATAATTTTGTATTGAAAGAAAAATGCAAATTTGTTGTGAAACATCTAAACTATTGTTGAAATTATAAAACCAATGTCCATCAGAATGCATTCTATTAGCATTTGGCCTACTGTTAACAAAATGCCATCAAAATAAATGCATAACGACAATTTTGTTTAACTGGAACATATCTACTTTTTTATAGAAATAGAAGAAATTGTTTTTTTTACAATAAGATAAAACTAATCTATGCACATTGGAAATTATAGAGAAAGATGAAACTAAGCTATATCTATTGGGAGACATACAACAAGATGAAACTAAGAAAATACCCTTTCTTAACATGTTTTACCATATCTCATATCCCATATGCAAGGACATATTTGTATGTTTATGGTTTCTGAGCAACATAAATGGAACTTCCATGGTGTATTTTCAATGGAGACTAAAGAGTCTCATCCCCAAAAATACAGAGGAATATTGGGGAGCCCAAACGATATTGGCACTGAAGTTAACATGTCAGAATAGGAGTAAAAAATTGGGGAGAAAGGTTTAATGCATAAGCTTTTATGCCCTCCAAATCGAAACCCTCAATGAAGGGTATTGTATTGTCCTTACAAGAGTCCAAGATCATTTGAGAACCAGGATAATTATAAACTTCCACATGAAAGAGTGTCAAGACCCGTGAGATTCACATATGAACATCAATAAGCCAAGACGAAAATCTATTGAAACAACCAACTAACCTACAAGATTTGGAAAATATTATCTTATCAAGGTCTACCACGGAAATGCAAAAGAATCCATTTTAATACAAGATTATTATAAATATAATTCTAACCAAATAGAAGACTAATAATCCTTGGCTCAATGTTCTAGGTTCTTGCCTTTCCCATAGACAATACTTCTTATGGATTAGGAGTAGGGTTTGATGGTATGTATTCCACTAAAATCACCCTTGGTCCTCCATTTGAAACCCATTCCTGGGTGGAACAGGCCACCATAAGAGTGGAACCTTGGTATATGGCTCAATAACCTATCATTCCCAGTAGTGAACCAATGACTCATGGGAAAAATTACTTTTATTTATTCTTGGGTTCTATTATATACATGACATCTCAATAATGGATTTATGCTCTCAATTTCCCATGAACCACAAGGCTGAAATATTCTTTACCCATGCAAAATACAGGATCCCAACTATGGAACTTCACTCTATGGAATTTGATATTCTTCGATGAGTGATTTTTTTTTGCCTGAAAAGGGAGCTACAATGTTATATGAAGTAGAGATAAATTATGAAGAATACAATTTCCACTATAGGTGTAAGAAACGAAATGTCGACTTTGATGCACTTTAATATATAGGTGGAATATGTATGAAGGGGGACTTTTATCATGCTAATTTTAATCCAATTCCATACATCTCTATCAAATTCCATCAATGTTCATAATTTTGACTCATTATGTACCTCTATATTTACTGACGCAGTCCATTTCATTACTTTCCACACTAACTATATACTTTCTTAGTCTCCTCTTAAGGATTGCGTTATGGAATCAATTGTAAGGTGTCTTAGCTTTACAGATTGTGGAATTTAAAGGGAGTTTGATTTCTATGCTTACACTCTGCTATTAAAAATGTCAGTTCTTGTCAATGGAGAAGTCGGGCATTACTCCAGGGAGCATAATAAGTTTAATTTACACTCTCAAATAAGTGTCTCAAGAACTTCCTGGTTAGCTTAGTAAGATTTGATGTGCCTAAAAAGACATGCTTGTAGACTGTAATATTTAATCCTTGTATGAAAAGTTTTGCATTCCATGTAGACAATGCATATGTAATTCTAGAGAATGTAATTTATCGATTAGTGTGTGAGGGGAAACATGTGTCAAACCGTGTTATCCACTATCCTATGAAGGGATGCGTATCTTCATTTCTGTGGATACCGATTTGGATTATACATTCAGGATCCACTTAGGGCCTGAAAACCTTAAATTTCCTATAAAATAGCCATCAGAGCTTTTCATAGTAGTTTTCATTCATGAGTTTGAGAGAGCAATGAGTGGGATATATTTGGAGATCTGATTTCTTAATGTTTACAATTCATGGATTTGTATTTGACAAAATATAATTAAATATATTTATTTTGTTATATATGTTATTTCTTTGTATCTTGATCCTGGCTTTATATAAAATGTGGCAGATCGATATCCATTTCCATGTAACTTCAATATCAAATGAAAATTTTATCAATCTTCAATTCTAACATTTAGAACCTAGCAAAAAATGCAAAAGGAAGAAATATAGAACTTTGCGAAATAATTTTACTTGGGAATTTTTAACTGTTGTGTATATTTTGTAACAATGATAGATTATATCTCACTTGAAATTTCAGTTAAGTACAAAATGAAATATGAGGAAGGCAAAATTATGCATCATATATGAGCTTGTAATGGAATGTATCTTGTAATGGAATGTATCTTTTTCCTTAACATTCAGGGGAGAATCATTAGAAATCTCACAATTATTTTTATTTTACTCGCATTCTTTTGTAAGAATATCAAACCAGATCTACTTAACCCAAATAAAAAGGTTTCTTTTAGTTTAAATGTTGGCTTAAATTATATATATAAATAAATAAAAACTACACTATTTTTCTGATTTTTTAGAGAAAAAAAAATCTGATCGTTTGACTATATTAATTTTTCTTGATTTCAGGCAAAGGATCTCTGCTCGATACAATTTGGCTGCCAATTTGTGAGTGCGATTATTATTGGTTTTAATAGTACTTTATAAGAGTGTTTCTTGAGGGATCCATAATGTTATATTGATAACAGAGTAATTATTTTACTTAAAGGAGAAGCAAGCTAAGAAGATATCCAAGAATTGTTTGGAGAAGATATTGACATTGGCTCCGTATTTGTTCCAACATGGATTTTGCAGTGACCTGCCTTGCATGGCCCCATTCATAACTAAATTTCATAGGATATGATGCTTATTAGGGAATAATATACATAATCTTTCCACAATGAATCAGACACACAAGCGGCACTCAAACTCTTTCTATATATTTTAAAAATAATTTCAAGCCCTTGAAATCACTATATATTTTAAAAATAATTTCAAGCCCTTGAAATCACTAAAGACTTTGTAGTATGTTTTTGTTTGTTCTATAATTTTCCTGAATGATATGGAAACTTTATGAGAAAAAAACAATTCAAGGAATGGCTCGTGATGTTTTCATTTATTACCTACCTTGAAACACAAGAAGTAAGAAAGGTTCCTATAAATTTTTAGTTGATTGTCTTATACACTAAGAAGATATTCTATAATATACATTGCATCATCACCATTCAAGAAAAATGATGCATTGATCACATGTAATACAAATTTATCTCACAAGACAATCATATTCATATATTTATTGTGTTTCTAGTCAAATTGAGCGATTGAACTTCAAGCATTTACAACCATCCAGAACCTATGATACTTATAATGCATTTTAATCTATGCTCAAACAATTAAGCACAAATCCTTGGAGAGGAACTAACCTAGGAGGATGAAATAATCAATGTATTTTGCACAAGATTATAATTTTTTCTTTAACTTTTCCCATTTTATTTCTTTATAAGATTATTTTTTTTTTGAAATTTTAGGGTTTCATGGTTTATCGTTGGGAGAAGACAAGTGCTTTTTTCCCACTAGGGATTATTGTTAGTTTTTGGTAGCATCAGATGTGATATAGCCATGAAAGTTGGTGGAGAGGCTAAGGCACATGAGTTCTAAAGAACCAAAAATCCATTTGATAAAATTCCACTCGGATTGTATTTTATTAAAATATTTTATATCTTTAACGGGGTCCCTAAATCTAAACTTAGGAAAGTTAAAATATTAATGGGTATTAATCAAAATATGGGTGAGAATGATCTAGAAGGTAGATAAAGTCATGTTTAAATCTTAGCCGTTGATTAGAGACTTAATCTCATCTGTTGAAGTCTCAACAAGAAAATTATAAGAAGGAGGCTTGGGGTTCATTTAGAAACACATAGGGAGAGAACATATTGATATGGAGTTCGATATTTGGGGCTAGGAAGCTAAGAATTTGAACTTAGTCATTAGTTGCAGCAGAGGGAAAGGGATAGTTCAGAATTACTGACAGAGAGGTAGAGAGAAGCTACGAGAGGAAGCGCAGTAGTTAGAAGGATGGATGTTTGGCCAATATGGGCCCACGCAGGTCTGGCACAAAGCCAGAAGGGCCAGCATAGAAGAAAAAGATGCCCTCCACGCAGAAAGTGAAAACTGTCAGGGAACTGCCAAAATTGCAGGGAAAGATGACGCAGTGGGAAGAAGAGACAGCGCAGAGCTAACCCAGAGCCTATAGGAATGACACAAGGCCTACGCATGGCCAGAACAAAGGTAGTCAAGGTTAGCTAGTTTTGTTGTCGGATTAGCCGGAATATGCCATGTAAAGCTAGGTAAAACTCACACAGATTTTTTGCCATTGTATTTTCTCTGTCACTGGATGTCCAGGAGGGCATCCAACATTTGTATTGAAAATTATTGCTTAATAATAGAAAACCCTCAGAGCAACTGCACCAGTTTTCCCACATTGTGTTTTTCTGGGGATGATTTTGTTAAAAAATAAGTGTGTCTTATGTATCTTATTCTTTGCTCAATTTTATGCTTCATGTAATCAAATATTAAAGTAGTGTAGGGTTGAGACGTAATTTTCTTCAGTATTCAAGGAATAACTTTGTAATGTATATTAAAATCAGGTGAAGTAGATTCAGATTTTCTATAGTAGGGGTTCCTTGAGGATTAGGAATTTTCACATAGTATTAGAGGATTGATTTTGAAATAGGAAGAGAAAAGCCAACACTGATCAAAGAGGCCAATAGCTGCATTTGGCACCATTTCAAATCCTCTTGAAGGGATTGTGTAATCCTTGCCGAGAAGTAGAGATTCTTAGGAAATATCTCCCTGAGAGAGTCAATAGACAGGTACAATTTCTAGTTCATGAGTTTACATAGGAAGAATGAGTCATATAAAGCCTCAGTGCAATTTTTGAAGGGCGCAGATTGTCCCGAGGAAAAAATCTGACAGAAAAGAGAAAAGATACATAGAAGGGGAATTTCCTCCACAGAGAATTTTTTTCCAAAAATTTCAAATTTCTCACTTGCTAGGTAGCTAAGCAATGACTAGAGGAGTCGCTTTGATAGTTGGGTGAGATGGCATCTCATGGTCTCAGAGATTAGGGTAGGTTGGAAGGAGCTTCCAACTATGTCATATGGAAGACTAAAATATTTGTTGTTCGGGAGGAGTATGATCTTAAAGCCTACGTCAAGGGTGTCATTGTTGTTCCTACTGACAATGATCAAAAGAAGAAGTACAAGGCCGAGAAGGGGAAGGTGAAGAGGTTCATAATCGATGGAGTTGAAGATCATGTGGTCTCGCACTTGCAGGTAAAGGGTACATCCTGAGAGATGTGGGAAGCTTTGTCTTCACTGTATGAAGGCTCTTCTGAGCAATGGAAGATGTATCTAGAACACAATTTGCAGTGAATATTGATACAGAAGGGAGAAGGGGTTGACTCCTATCTCTAATGTCTTCAGGACACTAGAGACCAGCTTGTTGTAGCGGGGTATACTCCTTAGTCTATCACAATGGTAAGGAGGACCCCAAATGGATTCTCAAATGAATGGCAAGTCTTCGTCCAAAGTATATTGGGTAGGGAAATATTACCTTCATGGGAGGAGATTTGGGAAACCCTTCAACAAGAGGAATTAAGGAGGGATCTAGCTAAGGTCAACCTCAATGGAAGTGGTGGAAGTGGCACGAATACCAAGGAGGAGGAGGAGAATACAGCTCTAGCATCAAAGGGACAACATAATTAGAAGTCGAAGAAGGACATTCAATGTGAAATGTTTCAGATGTGGCTAGATGGGCCACTCTTCATCCTAATGTCTTTTGAAGCAAAAGGATAAGGATGAGAAACATGATCCTAAAGATGCTCCAGTAAAGATTAACGAAAAGAATTTTGTCATGAGTTCCCACGCATCTCCAAGAGGGAAATGGGGTGATATTGAGTTGTAGTCGAGAGGAATACATATGGGCAGGATCCTTGAGGAGTCCACCCCTTGGATCAATTCCTTGCTACGAGAGCCCAAGATTTAGCAATAGTCATATGGACTTAGTGTCTGATGATGTAGTGGATTGATTGGAGAGACAAATGCAATATATGGAGACTAGAGACTGATCAACAGAGGGAAAGGTTGGCAATAGCATAGTTGGCACAGTGTAGAAGTCAGAAACAATGCAGAAGATTCAGAGGGTCAGAGACTAGAGCAGTCAAATTCCAACATTCATGGTATTATGTTGAACACAGTTAAGTTCAATTAATTTTGGATGTTTTGCAGTTGCTTCTCTTAGCAACTGAGTTGCAATACGAATGCAGTGTTAGTAGTGGCAGTGTTGGCTGCATAGCAGATGCAGCGTTTGAGAGGGAGTTATAGTACAAATGCAATGATGGCAGTGTCATGAGTAGAAGTATAGCTGCAGCAGTAGCCCATTTTTTGTGGTAGAAAAAATGTGGAAAGGAGATGCTTCAAAGATAGAGCATCATGCAGTTGGAAATTGTTGTTAGAGCACTTTCCTCCCTAAAGGGGCATGTTAGTTTCTGGTAGCATCGGATGTTCTCTAGCCATGAAAATTGGTGGAGAGGCTAAGGCACATGAGTTATAAATAACCCAGAAATCGTTTGGTAAAATTCCACCTAAATTATATTTTATTAAATAATTATTATTTTTAATGGGGTCCCTAAGTCTAAATTTAGGAAAATTAAAATATTAATGGGTATTAATCAAAATATGGGTGAGAATGATCTAGAAGGTGGATCGAGTCATGTTTTAATATTAGCCATTGATTAGAGACTTAATATCGGTTGTTGAAGTCTCAACGATAAAAGTATAAGAAGGACGCTTGGGGTTCATTTAGAAACACAAACGGAGATAACAGATTGCTCTAGAGTTCAATTTATGGGGCTAGGAAGTTGAGAATCTGAACTTAGTGATCAGTTCCAGCAGAGGGGTAGGGATAATTCAGGAGTACTGACAGAGAGGCAGAGAGAAGCTATTGGAGGAATCACAACAGCTAGAGTGACTAATGTTGGACCAATCTGGGCCCATGTAGGCCTGACATAGAGCCAGACAGGCCAACACAAAAGCATAATCTACCCTCCACATAGAAAGATGGAGCTGCCAGGAACGTTGACCCAGTGGACAGAAGATATAGTGCAGAGCTGGCATTGAGCGTGTAGGGTTGATGCAGGGCCTACGCAGGGCTAACTCAGAAGTAGACAAGGTTAGCCAACTTTTCTGCCTGATCAGTTGGAATCTATCGAGTGAACTGAGGTGAAACTCATATTTTTCGCCATTGTATTTTCTCTATCACTGGATTTCCAGGAGGGCATCCAACATTTGTATTCATAATTACTACTTAATAATAGAAAATCCTCAGAGCTACTGCAATGGTTGTCCCGCATTGGGTTTTTCTGGGAACTATTTGTCCAAAAATAAGTGTGTCCTACGTATCTTGTTCTTTCCTCAGTTATCAGTTTCATTTAATCAAATATTAAAGTAGTGTAGGCTGTAGAAGTAATTTTCTTCAATATTTAGAGAATAACTTGATAATGTATATTAAAATCAAGTAGGTGAAGTAGATTCAAATTTGCTATAGTAGGGGTTACTTGAGGATTAGGAATTTTCACACTTATGGTTTCAAGAAGAATACCCTTCTAAAAGTTGGCCTTTATTATTTCAAAGGATTAGGGTTAAGAGATCAGAACGTTAGGGGCATAATAATCTCTTATCAAATAAAGATTGGTTATAGAGAGAAAGTGCTTACAAGAAGGGGCTCCCAAATTAAAGCACCTTCACCAAAAGATTAAACTCTAGCTTGAATAAAATACTTAAATATATTTGTCGAGCAACCAAAAGGAAAAACAAAGAAAATAATTGAGAAATTATCCAAAGTAACAAAGTAATAAGGAAGGGATGAAACCCTAAAATTTATTCCTTCCAAGTGGTAAACTTACCCCTCAAATGGATGACTCTTGAAAGCTTGTAAAAGTATTGAACTATCACAAAAAACTTTGATATATTAAGATATAAATAAGGAAAAAGAGCTCCAGGAATTGACACCTAAACCTCCTATAGGTAAATATTCAACAAAATTGTATTCTAAAAAGAAAGGTGTCCAAAAACAACAATGTTTTGGAATGACAGGAGAGCCTTTATTTATAGACGAGGGTTGTACATATTCCTCATTATTTATCATTTTCCTACCTCCTTACATCTATCCTACGAAACCTACAAAAGTGAATATTCATCTATAAAGTGAAGGAGACCGAGTAAGTCTCACATACCCTCAAAATAATAACATCCTCTTAGATCACCATTACTAAAAAATTCCAAGGGGCATGGGAAGTAGAAATTTATCTTTATCTTTGTACTTTGACTAATGACACCACGTGAGCTTGTGCATTGGGATATACAAACTATTTTGGGAAGCACAAATTGTTGGAAAATGCGAGACTTCCATGTTGAAGAGTTGTGACATGATTACGATGCCAAGGCCAAGGAATGCCATACAAATTCAACAAGACAACCAAGTGGCGAAATGGTAGGTATGTCAGGAACAAAGGGATAATTTGAGGGAAGTGTACAATAGGCGATCACATTTATAAGGATAGACACTGCATGGTCTTGTAAATCATGATTTCTAATAGATCTACCTACATGATTCCTGCATGTTACCCCTAGACATAAAGATGTCCATCAAAATAGGGATCAGTTACTACCCACCAAGGGAATTTCATTAGTGCCATAAAACCAAACATCATGGAAATGAAGCTAAGAATACTGGCCATGATTGTCCACACATTGGTCTTCTAGGGCATGCCTCACATAAAAATCACCCCACAAGGCTTTATAGGACTTTAGATTTTCATTCCTTAGCCTTACAATGACAATGCCAAAAATGAATTTGCTCACATATAACCCTGCTAAAAGAGGGGTAACAAGAACCATTTCCATGTATATTTTATCGCAACATGCAACCAATGGTGTCAAACTATAGTAATCAAATTTGAAAACTTATTCTATAACACCATAGAAAGAATCATTTAGCATATTTCCTAGGCTGGGTAGCTTATGAAATTCTAGACATTGGTAATTGACTGTACATACATTGTTGTCACTTATTTGCATTATGAATTCCTAACATCTTTTTTAGATCCTCACCATAATTACATCTTAGCTATGTTATGGGATCCAAAAATGGATACACCAGCGATCTATATTTCGTAGATAACTTGGATACATGCTAGAGATGGACACATCTCAAGCCCATTTTGGATGCCATCTTATGATACATTCCAAAGAAAGAATAATTTAAGACACTAAAAATAAACAAGCCTTTCTAAAACAAATGAATAATTTGCTTTATGAGGTTTATTTTCACCATGAAAATAAGCAACAAAACCATTTTTGAGTATAGTGAGGCTTTTTTTAAGAAAATGTTTGTAGATGTAGTGTCTTCTGTCATTTTCAACAAGAGATATGGAGTGTTTTTCTGAGAGTGGAGTTTGACCAAGATGTTTTAAGAAATAATTCTAAGAAAGAAACTAAGGTTGCTTTCTATATTCCTTGTTAGTTGTTTGTACATACATCAATATATGTTGTATATCCAAAACTTTCTAAAACTTTGATTTATCCATATCTATCCTTTGTGTTTCTATATCATGGCAACATGTTATTTTAGCACATGGAGCCACACTGTGACCACATTCAAACTTGCATAAGGTATATTACTACATCATTTATGCTTTCCAAGAATTGAAAATTGTGAAAATAAATCGAGGCCCTTGAACACATTCTATAGAATATTGTTAGGAAGAAGTAGATGTGTCTGTTAGCTAAACGTGAAACTTAAAAAAAAAATGAGTAGAAACATTAAAGGGCATACAACTCTGATTTTGTAAGAAAGTCATAAAGTAGGTGCCATCGAATGAAAATTAATTTTCTCACAAGATTGAGTATGGATTTTTCTTATTAATTATCTTAAATTCTCCTTCAACCTAGTTGGGCATATTGTTTGGTGGAGGCTCTAACACAAGGATCTTATGCATTACCTTGATAGGAAATGTGCAACACTTATCAAGAATCATGTGTCTTTCCAAACATTTAAGGTTGATATCCCATCTAAGACATAGGGAAATGAGTTTTAATATGTGCTAATGTAGAGATTCTAATGTCAATTGAAACCCTTGAAATATGTGAAGGAACTCTTAATTTTTACATAGAAAAATGAGTTTTAATATATGATAATGTATAGCTTCCAATGTCAATGGAAGTCCTTGGAATATGTGAAGGAACTCTTAGTTTGTATGTTCTCTCAGTTAATATTGACTTCTTATTAGTATCGGATTAGATGTGCCTTAATTTTTTATCAATTAGGTGTTAAGTTTTCGATCAGAGCTCCTCCTTGTTCTGACTCAACTAGGTGCATCATTTATGCTTTTTCTGTTTCTAAGTCTACCATAGGGTGGAAATGACACATATAAAATCACTTTCCTAGCTATTTGATTGGTGAGTATGCAGGGCTTGTCCAGACCCCCTCCTCCCTAGGTGGGTGCCCTTCTTTAGAGAGACTCAAGTTTTGTCCCACACCCTAGGTCAAGTGCCATATTTATAACAAATTATGTAGTTCTAGGAGATCCTAGATCTAGGGACAAGAAAAAACTCTCTTCGTTTAGAGTAGTGTTGATAATATACCGATTGTTGGGTTGTGGTATATTGTTTCCACGATTACCCCACCCACGGGGGGGCCCAAGAACCCCTTGTGCGTTGCATCATGCTTATCCAAGGGGTCGCAAGGGGGTGGTTACCCTCTCTATCGGGGGGTATGTAGGGGGGCGGTAGCCCCCTTGTAAGAGGTCTGAGGCAACGCCTCGAGAAATTTGTTTTGGACCCTATATTGGGTGGGCAGACCTACCTATGGTTTTGTGCATGGATGTCCCACATGGTTTTGGGCATGATGGTTTTCATTCAATTGTGTTTTGTAGATTCGATCAAGGGAACTACGGCTATGTTCTAATCCAAGGTTAGTGCATTGGGTTCTATGGATGCTTCGATGTGTATATATTTGTATTTTAACATTGAAAGGAACATAATGAAAAATCAATCTGGTAGTCCTGGTTTAGGGATCTAGGGGAAAATATCTGTGTATATATGTTTTATTTTTATGCTCCCACCATTGTTTATTTTCTATTTTTTAGAATTCATATGGAAGTATTTTATCTATGAGGATAAAATCTACACCAATATATTGCTAATATTTTCATCAAAACGATATATTAATAAGTAAATATTGTGATATTTTCCATTTTGAAAATATCACGATATTTTCCATTTTGAAAATATCACGATATTTTCAAAATATCACAATATTTTAAAAATCTAGGCTAAATATTGTCATATTTATAAAATATTGGTTAAATTTCATTATTTCATTATATGTTTAAAAATATGAAAATATATGTTTTTTATGTTTGTCGATATGTTCGCCAATATTGTTGATAATATGCTTTCAGGATCCTCACCGGTAGTTTTCCAATACCGATATTTTCAACACTGATTTAGAGTATTGACAATTTCATTTCATTGAGTACACATTTGTTAATTTAAAGTCTTTTTCTCATCCCTTGGCCTTTAGTGGTAGGAGTGAACAAGTTCTTTACATTGATTCACACACTATTTTCTCTCTTAGGATTCTGCAACAGGGTCCCCTTAGCCTCGATTATTCTCCAAATGATATTGCCAAACAAGGTATCACGGTCTTTACAGTGATTGAGGATTTACAGGCGACTTTCTTCCTTTCTATTTAGGCTCCTAGGGTTCCATCTCACATGCTCTACCAGTATATATTTTCACTTTTGTACTCATTTCGTTTTATTTTCCTTGCATTAGTTCTTATATCTTTACTTCTTGTTGGTAGATTAGATATGGGAGAGGTTATGTAAATCAAATCTTGTATTAAATTAGCGTTGCTCCTTAATAACATTGAGATATGTTTGTGGTCATTTTTTGGACAAAATAAAACTTACCTTAACATATTTTGACTGTAGGGAGGATTACCTCTCCATTAGGAGTTCATGTACCTAAGATTTTAAACTTTTTTTTTTTTTTGTAAATCATGCTAATTCTATTATAGTACAAAAAAGATTACAAAGAGAGTTACATCCGCCACAAAGAGTTGGCTACATGAACAGTATGACATTCTGAGACTGAAACTGAGCCGGAGAAAAAGAGGGACTATGAAACTGTCCGCTGACCCCAAGCTAGAACCAACAGAGAACTGGACCTAGGTGCTATACTTCCACTCCCTGCCGAGGCGAGGGAGGAGTTTACAGACCTTGCAAATCCCACATTCAAAAAACCTGACATGACAGACACAGACATTATAATCGACATACAAAAAACTGAGTGGTGCGACCCGAAAACTATCACAGACTGACTCCCATTATTTACTGTAGCTGCTACTTCGACATCCTGAGACTAAAAAAAGTGTTTCCATAACACACAGAACGACCATGCAACGTGCCTAGGCATCCACGGAGGTGGATGGTTGCTTCTCCACCACTGGACAGGCATATGGATCTAGTTGCTCCTCCACCACTGTACAGGCATATGGGTCTGAAGCACTCGATTCTGTGTATGGCGCGTCGTCCTTTGCAGGCTCGCTTGTTCCCGTTCTATTCCCCGCCACCGCACCCGAGGCTTCCGCAGGCTGTAATCGCGGACCCTGAACAGGCGAGGGTGGCCGAGGCTCTGCTGGCGATTCTGGTCTATCTGCATGGCCGCATTTTTCAATGCACACTGAAACATAGTAGATTGCGTTGTTCAGATCACACGGGAACCTGAAGCGGGTTGATGGGTGCGAACCAAATGGACACACCGCGGCTCTTCCCCGCCCTCTGCCTCTTCCGCGCCCTCTTCGAGCTCCTGGTGAGCTAATCTCCTCCGACGGGGACTCGAAGGATGCCAAGGAACGTGGCGATGAAGCCCGACCTCTGGCACCGCCTCTTGAACCTCCCCGCCTGCAAGCGCCACGTAGCCTCTCACGCGGCATCCTGTAATCAACAAATAACCAATTTTGCCCAGAGGCCGCGAGTGCTTTGCGCCACCGAGGATTCTAAACCCGTGCAACAACTTATACAACAGATGAGAAACAGGTAATGGAACACGAATTCGAATAGCAATGCTTACCACACAGGTCGAAAGCCGAGCCTTTTCAGGAGCTGCACGGGGTAAATTTCTCCCAGAGAGCTGAGCAGACCAGAACCAGGTATGACCAAAGCGCCGAAGGGCCAAATCTCTAACAAGGGCGCAGAGGAACTGAAACACCGCGACACTCAGAGCTTCTGGAGGTCGAAGGCGCTCAGAGACTTTGCTTAAAAAGAGCAGAATGACACTCAATACACTGAACCATAGCATAGAGCCGTAAATTCTCTGACAATCCAGGGTTGAGACCAGGGCCTCCGTAGCCGAGGGCCAAGGTCTGAGTCTTGGCTCATGCACCCACGGTGCAGTCATCCAAGAGCCGAACACACCATTCACAATTAAGACCATACAGAGCTTCCAACAGACAATGGCGCTTCCCGCACCTTCCAACGGAACACCTCTCATCGGCAAACCAAGGCAAACGACCAATATACCTCTGCAACCAACTGTTCTCCCCTGCCCATTAATGTTCGCATAACTGTTGGCCGGACCGAGGTGATGGCTTCTCGAGGCTTCGGTCCATTTGGCTGGAGCGAGCGGCCACTTGCCATTTAATAAGGCCGCCTCCTCGTTCATTGCGCTAATTAACACCCACAGCCGGGGGTTGGAGATCCTGATTTGCCAGAGAGAGGCAATCTTGTTGTAGTTGAATGTCTGTTGTGTCATTGAGATTACCTGAGTAGGGGTGACTATTCAGATCGACTCCTTGATTGGCTAAACAATCAGCTACCTTATTGGCGGATCGTTTGACATGCTGAAAGATGATACTATTGGGGCTTCTGAGCCTTGCCTCCAGTGTTTCTAGTCTGCTAAGCAATCTCCAGCTAGAGGCTACCTTGGTTGCTGGTGTTGCTGCTTGAATTCGAATAGCTGCATTGATAAGGATCTGGGAGTCTCCCTCTGCTACCAGCGGATAGAACCCCTGTTGATCAGCTACACATATACCTTTCGAAAGACCTTCCAATTCTGCGACATTATTGGTATCGTTTCCAATCGAGCCAAAGAAGACGTGTTGGATGATTCCTCTGTCGTTTCAAATTACTCCTCCATATCCCGCTGGTCCCGGATTCCCCTTGGCTGCGCCGTCGAAATTCAATTTGAATGATGTCGAGTTGGAGTAGAGGGAGCATAGGAAACATGAAGATCCCATGATTTCCAAATGAGAAGCTCTTGGGGGGAGGAGAGCCAATCCGTTTCTTGCCAAATCTTGAGCGCCAGTGTCTCTTGAAGGCTTTGCTTGAGGAGCAGCCAAAGAATGTCTGGAGGGCGATTCCTATTGTTGAAGACTCTGTTATTCCTCTCCTTCCAGAGGGTCCAATAAAGAAAACCTGGGATGAGTGTCCACAGAGCGTTCAACAGAGGGCTTTGATATGGCGTCTTGGGCCAAGTTCTCAGAAGATTTGCTATATCCCCTTGACGATTTCCTAATCTTTGAGTACATCTGTCAGTTTGATTCCAGAGTTGAGTTGCAAGGGGGCATGTCTCCATCAGATGCAAAATGCTCTCTGAATGAAGAGAGCAATTTGGGCATCGGGATGGTCCTATAAAACCTCTTCGTTGCAGATTGTCCCAGGTGAGGATTCATTTTTTGCTTAAAAGCCATAGAAAGGTAGAGACTTTGGGCCACAATTTGGGTTGCCAGATGTTGCGCCATAGCTGATCTTTGTCATTGTGGTTTTGTGCATACCGCAGAGTGTAGGCTTCTTTTGTGGTGAAGACTCCTTTTGTTGTGTGCCCCCACCTCAATCTGTCCTGCTTATTTGACTTTTCGATCTTCCTGTGATTTAGTTCTTGTTCAATTTCTTCAAAGGTTTCTCCTTGCCAATCCTCCTGCCAAGTACTAGTGGGCCTCCATTGTTGATAGTCTGTGTGTGCGTGCTGCTGCCAAAATTGAGATATGTTAGCAAGATTGTTGCGTTGCATGTGAGTCTGCCAGAGGGGTTTTTGGAAGATTGAGGCGAGTTTTGGGAGCTGCTGCCATGAGTCCTCCCAAAAATGCGCTGAGTTCCCTGAATGAACTTCCCAGAAACTATACTCTTGAATGAATGCGCTGTGAAATTTTGCTGCGTTCCAGATCATGGAGCCTGAACTGCTTGGATTGAATCTAATCAAGTCCTCCCAGCAACTGCCAGACGCATATTTAGCTTGCCAAAGCTTCGCCCAAGGTATATGTGGTTTGACAAGCCAATTCCACCAGACCTTTGCGCCCATGATATTATTGTTGTGCAAGGGGTCCCGTAGGCCCAGTCCACCGTTGAACTTTTGTTGGCAGACGTCTGACCATTTAACTAGGGCCCATTTCCTATTAAGACACGATGATCCCCACAGAAAATTCCTTTGTAGATTGCGAATGGCTTTAAGGACCCATTTGGGAGCAGCGAGGATAGAAAATAGATAAAGAGGCATAGTTTGAAGAACGGATTTGATCATAACTAGTCGACTGGCTATATTGAGAGATCTGAACGTCCAGGAGGAGAGTCTGGCTTCAAGTTTGTCCAGGAGCGATCTCCACGATGCATGTTTAAGAGCTGAGAGCATAAGAGGGGCGCCCAAATATTTGGAGGGAAGCACAGCAATTGTGAAGCCAAGGATGCGAGCGATGTTTCTTTGAATGGAGACAGGGGTGTTGAAGAAAAAAAGCTGAGATTTAGAAGCATTGATAGAGGTGCCCGAGGCTTCAGAGAACAGCTCAAGCAGGGCTTTGAAGGATTTTGCTTCAGCTGATGAGGGATGTCCAAAAAGCATAGTGTCATCAACAAACTGCTGATGCGATAAGGGGGAGAGTCCATGAAGCGCTATGCCTTTGATGGTCTTAGAGGTGATAGCATGGTGAAGCAGACGACTGAGTCCTTCCGCCATTAGGACAAAGATGAAAGGTGAGAGGGGATCCCCTTGCCGAATGCCACGCGAAGAGCGGAAGGGCTGAGACGGAGAGCCATTGAGAAGGACCAAGAAGCAGGGATATGAAATGAGGTTCATTATCCAACGAGTCCAGGTGGCGCTAAAACCAAAAGCAAGCAGCATGTGCTTAATATACTCCCAGCTAAGCTTGTCGAAAGCTTTTGATAGATCAAGCTTCATTATCATGCCTGGATTTTTGAGGATCTTTAAGGAATGGATAACCTCATTTGATAGGATGATACCATCCAGGATCTGGCGTCCTTCGACATATCCAGTCTGCTCCGGGAGAACAAGAAGAGGCAAAAGAGGTTTGAGCCTATTTGCTACCACTTTGGAAATAAGTTTGTAGATTACATTACAGAGGGCGATGGGCTTGAATTTGTCAGGCAAGTTAGCTTCCTCCCCTTTGGGAACCAGCGCTATGAAGGTGGAGTTAAGGGAGGGCAGGAGCCAGTGCGTAGAGCGGGATTCTTCCACCAGTTCCCAAACTTCGGTGCTTACTAGATCCCAGAAATCATGAAAAAAGTTTGAGGTAAAACCATCCGGACCAGGAGCCTTACCATCTTTTAGCTGCGCCATTGCTTCCTCCACCTCTTGCTTTGAGACCGATTGAAGTAGGTTTTGGTTATGTTCGTCCGTGATGAGCTTGGGGATGTGCCGCGTGACCTCTTGTATGGCTGCTGTTCTGCTCCTGGTTTGCTCTTTGAGCGCTTCCTGAAAGTGATCTCTGAGTTCTTTTTCCATGTCTTCATGCTTTTCTAATTTTCCCCCCTGACTGTTATTAATGAAAGCAATATTGTTATGCATTCTTCATTTTATGGTAGATCGATGGAAGAATTTGGTGTTTTTTTCTCCTTCCTTAAGCCATCTTATTCTAGATTTTTGGCGCCAGAGGATTTCCTCTTGCGATCTTCTCTATTCTAATGCCGGCCAAAGGGATTGCTCTTTGTTGGCTAATTCCTCTGTTCTACCCTCTATGATGATAGTTTACTGGAGAATGCTCATTTCCTGCTCCAATTTTTGCCTGGATTCCGTGATGTTTCCGAAGTGGTTCTTGTTCCAGGCCTTCAGCACTTGCTTGAGATGTCTAAGTTTTTGTTGAAACTTGAACATTTTTGCACCTTCTGGGCGAATGAAGGACTTCCATGCTGTCTGGACCACTTCTTTGAAATTTGGATGACTTGACCAGAAGGCTTCGTATCGGAAAGGCCTGTTGCAGTGTTTTCCCGGTCTGGTCCATTGCAGCATAATGGGCCAGTGATCCAAGCCCCCTTGAGGCAATATAGAAGCGTGAAAGTCTCCTCCCAGATGGATAGCGTTATCTAAGAGTACAAATCGGTCGAGCCGAGAAGCGATATTGTGTACTCCTCTACGCTTATTTGTCCATGTATAGGTGCCGTTGGAAGTTTGGATGTCGATGAGCTGGTTACTTCTGATGAATTCCTTGAATCCATTGCTGTCTTCTTCCAGCTTCATTTGCCCTCCTTTTTTTTCCTCTAGATGAGTGATGATGTTGAAATCACCCCCGCTTATCCAAAGGGGGAAGCGTCTGGAGGAGTTCAAGTCTGTTAATGTTTCCAGAACTTCTAGTTTGTGTTACTGATCTTGTGGGAAGTAAGTGTTGGTGAGATGCCCATGAATATCCGTTCCAATGAGATGAAACGTGGCTTGAATGAAATGACGAGTAGCATTGAAATCTTGCAGCAAAAGAATCTGTGGGTTCCATACTATGGACAATCCACCCGACGCTCCCGCTGCATCTATAGAAACAGATCGACTGCCGCTCCAGGCTTTGTTGAAGATCTTTTCTAATGTAGTGGTGGTACTTTTTGTTTCCTGTAGAAAGACCACAGCTGGCTTTTCTGACTGTATCATATTTTTTAACATTCTGTGTTTTGAGGAGCTGTTGAGCCCACGCATGTTCCAGGAGATGAGCTTCATGAGGAACTATGGGGGTGGGGCTTGTAAAACCTCGTTAACTTCGGGAATCTCCCTGATTCCAGTAGTTGTTCTCCTAATATGATCGTTCTCTGCAGATCTGTTTTACGCCCTCTCTTCTTTGTTTCTTTTAGGATTTTTTTGCCATCCCAAGGACTGCCTGCCTGAATTCCTAAGCATTTTTTGTGCTGAGCTTTGGTTAATACCCCTTCCAATCTGTCTATTTCCCAAGGGGGAATGGAGTTATAAGCTTTTTTCTTACATGCATCTTCCAGTTTGAGAATGTCCAGCCCGTCCAAGCTTACATTCTCTATGTCTTCCTCCATGTTGATGGGAAAGTTCGGGTGATCTTCCATGACCCCTTCTTGCAAACTGAGAGCTAGAGCAGCGTCGAGATCCATGGCTGAGGGCTGCAAATCAGTGTCTGTAGCTGGCATTTTTGACCTCGAGGCAAGAGGAGAACTGATCAACTCTGATGAAGAGGGATCCAGGGGATTTTTGTGGATCGGGTCGGATGAAGGTGGGGGGGGAGTGGCTTGAGAGTTTTTTTGAGGCGAAGAGTCAGAGGGGTCCTGCGGGGTAAGGACATGGAATCTATTCGAGGAGTCGGCTTTCTTGTGGCTAGGGGGAGCATCTTTCTGATTTTTGGGGCTGAAGGGATCCACATTCTGCTTCTTGACATGTCTACGGCGATGGGGAACTTTGACAAACCCCTCAGAGTCTTTGGTAACCTCATTGGCTGTGGAATGGAGTTGAGCATTCAGAGGACAGTCTCTGAACAGATGGCCATGTTCATGGCACTTGCGGCAACGAAACGGGATATGTTCATAATCAAGAGGTTGAATCCATTCATAGTCATCGTGATAGAGGCTTACCGAGTCTGCTAGGGTCTTCTTTAGATGCATCTGGACACAGATCCTGGCATAGGAGGTGAACCTTCGATTTTTTGTTTCCTCTGCTGCCTTGATGAAGGTACCGATGCGATTGCTGATGTCCTTCAGAGTTTCTTCTCTCCAGTATTCCGAGGGTAAGGAGTACATGCGGATCCAAACGGGAGCATGGCTGAGGTCTTCTGTATCTGGATTGAACCTAGGTTTCCAATCTCGTAAGAAGAGACCCGCGGAGTTGAAGAAGTAGGGGCCACCTTCAAATACTCTTATTTTTTCCTCCAGGCAGTTGAATATGGCAGTGAAGAAGCCTTTAGGACCCAGAAGCAAGGAGACTTATCCTTTGGGCTTCCATTTGGAAGCGATCCAGCCATGTAGGCTTTTTCCGTAGGCCAGAAACCCAGAAATTTTCCGATGAGTGCATGGTCTTTCATGTACTGTATCTCGCCATTGATTCTATGGCTTGGAAGCTCCACTTTGATTCTTTCTGTCACTTTAGGGATGCATGTTGCCGAAGTCGCCTTTGGTTGTGACGCCTTTGGACTATCTGTCGTTTCTTCGTCCGTGACTGCATGCTGTTCTGGGGCGTCAGGCTGTTCCGAGGTCTGTCCTTGTTCGGTGGTTGGATCATGATGAAACAGGGGATTCACGGGTACGCCGTCAGTCCTGAAACGATCGTTCGAAGGAGGGGGGGCTTGGGAACCCGCCCCTCCCAACCGGGAGGACATGACGTATTACGCAGTCAAGCTCTGTCGCTACTACTACTAACAGTTCTGATGGGTATGACTCACTGTGGACGGCTGATGGCGCAGATACGCAGGTCTGAGCATTGGCTGCAGGTTGCAGAGCTCAGAGCTAGGGTTTCGTTCCCTAGAACCCAAAAACGAAAAAGCATTTTCAATTCTTAAACTTTTCTTTTGACCAAAGGTGAAATTGATGATTGGAAAGTTGGAATAAGCAAGAATTTACATGTCATGTGTGGTCCATGGTTGAAAACTCCAAGCATCATAAAACGAAAGTTTCCTTGGTCTCAACATTGAAAGAAAAAAGACTAATGCAATGATTCTCTCAAAATGTGTGAATTGTATCTTGATGTGGAGCTGGTAATATCCAAATCAGTTTGTCCTTCAGGAAATTGCTACCGAGGGTATCAATTATTTGTCAAAAGAGGCTTCAGTGGATACATGGGGAACTAAAGGGGGCTATACATGTAGCACAATTTTAGTATGTACTATTATTGCATGCATGTGCACATATACAACCCCAAAGGTTGAAAAAAAATGTAAAACATGCCCTTCGATAGTAGGTAAACATAATAACATACATAATGTGTCTGGTCTATCCAGTGTATCACCATTTTAATGTGGCACATAATAATTAAATATTAAGGTGTATTATTGTAAGATTAACTTGAACTGTGTACTTAGAGTACCTTTAAGTCCCATTGACCTACTAGTGTGGTCATTCGCTAGACATCAATAAATGATCTTACCTCAGTTTATGTTATCTATTTTTGTTAATCATAGACTTTGACCTCACGAATCAAAGTTTCACATGTTTTTGGACCACATGAATCAAAGTTTAACATATCTTTTGACCACAGGAATAAAATATTCCCAAGCTTTTTTTATTTATGAAGTTTCATGTATGGTTGCACCCATTTACTACCATCTCGAGAATTTCAAAATTTGTACTCATTTCAGTATCTCTTCTTAAATTTCGAGCTTAATTTAAGATTTTGAGAAACCTTAATCTACCAAAACCCTAATCCCCAAAATCCTAATGTAATTTTAAGATGTACAGTTGATATCAAATCTAGTATATGTCTTTAGTGCAGTAAATGTACTTTCTTAGACTCAAATGAGAAACATATTTCATGTTATCCTAGATGAATTACAAAATAGAGTTATTGGCCTGTCTTGAATCACTTCGTGCATTTGTTCACTAAAACCTATGGAAAAATTTCTTATCTGAGTTTCATTTGTCAATAGAGGTAGAACACATTATAACGTATATCCAGAAAACTTTACTTGGTGAATATAGGAGACATGAGGACCCTCTAGAATATTATGGATTGTATTTGGATGTTAGATGACCAGTTGGAGTGCAGTTGTCACCTAGTTTGGTCCTACCTGAGTGTATGAACTGGTCTTCAATCAACCTGTGTGACTGCAGTCTTGATCTGCAACCTTGTCAATTCTGAATAAACCATTCGTTTTAAGGCTTTTGTCAATCCACTCTATGTATTTTTCTAGGATTAGTGTCTCGATTGAGTTGAAGTCATTACAAAAGCAAAGATAGTTCTGCTGCAATATGTACTGATCTGGGTTTAGCCACACATATTTGGTGTTGGCCTCATGTGTGTTGGAAAGTGGCTATCCATCATACTTTGTTGCTTCTCTCCAGGCAATTGAACCCTACATTCCAACACTAAGGTTGGTAGTGCCTGTAATAGGGTCCAAGGGCAGCGCCCCTGGCAATATCTCATCAATGCTGCTGGGTGGGGTTGAGGGAAAACACTGCAAGACCTCAAGAATAGTCGTTGTATAACCATCGTGTTCCAAGTTTCACCCTGCACATACACACCTTTGCAATCTATGCATGCCCACCTCACATCCTATGCGTTTACATATCAAATGTAATGTACAGTTTCCGACATCCAAGAATACAAACTATTACTAAGACTATCATTGAAACCTAACATGTGTGAAAAGTTCAGAAAACAACACATGGTGCTCTCTGAAGATGAACAGTCTCTGACAGTTACAAAATAGAACTGCTTTAAGCAACTAAGAAGACAATTTTGTAACTGAAATATATGTGTACTATAGTATGTATTATAAGAAGCATAGCAACAGAGCATCTTTTCTCTCTCACTCTCTTTGAGAGTGCATTGTACATAGCACTTAGACAGCAAGACATACACTTTTATGTTTTATTTACTTTGTGGGCATCTTGTTCATTACTACTCATGCTTCCTTTTCCATAATTTAATCTTGCCAATCTATTTAATTTGTCCTCCCATTTTCATATTGGAAATCAGATCACGTACTCTCTTAGCATCACTAAAACTCAGTATAACACATACTAACTAGATCTTGAGAGTAAGGAAGACTTTTCATATGTTTATACCTTATCAATAGACTTAATCGCTTGGGTAATAACTTGGATTTCAATATTCCCTCTCACCTAAAGTAGATTGATATGATTTTTTGATTTTTTCCCATCACCGATACAAAATGGTTAATTAGTTACTAAAAAAATGACTAAATTCTGCATATAAATGACCATTTTTCAGTCAGTGACCAATTGTAGTGAAATTATAGTATCTTATAATGCGGCCCACTTTTTGTCGTTTTTAGCTTATTCATTAATTGGTTGTCTCGATTTTATTATATAGTAGTATATTTAGTTATAAATTTGGTCATTAATCTAGTCATCGATTTAGTCATTAATTGACACAATTAATGACAAATATACAACAAAATATATTACTATATGATCACCCTAGAAAACCAATTAATAACTAAGGAAATATGACAAAAATGTTGGTCGTGTTATAAGATATTGTAAATTAGCTATTAATAGTCATATATATGCAAATTTTAGCTATCATTTGAAACCAATTAATCACTAGAGAAATATGGCTAAAGTTTGGTCCTGTTATAAGAAACTGTAAATTAGCTACTAATAGTCATATATATGCAAAATTTAGTCATCATTTGTAATCACAAATTTATCGTTTGCGGTAGTTATTTATATATTTTTAGTAGTTTCATATTCATTATATAAATGTCTAATTTCGTTGTTTATATTCATTTCATTTATTTTCATTAATGATATTTATAAAAGACTAATTTAGTTGTATATTCATTTTATTTATGTTCATCACTAATCAATATAAAATACTAATTTAGTAGTTTTAGGTTGATTTTATGTGTTCATTGTTAATATACATAAATTAATTACTATGATTTTGTGACTAAATTTAAAAAAAAATGTCATACACATGTTCATCTAATATGAAAACACAAAGTTACATATTTTAATTACAACACTGAACAATATCAAGTGCAACTATAAATAATTTCAACCACATAATTTATATTATATGAAATGTCAAGTATTAAAATATGAGTTCCCAAATTAATATTACTTGGACTACAATTTACACATGACATATTGTTTCATCACTTCAAAACATTATTATTGTGTTGCCAAGGGATTACAGGTGAATTCACCAACTCTAAATATTTGACCATCCGTCTCTATATGTGTGTCTTATATGAGATATAGTCTCTAAGGATATCACTTGACCGATTCTCTTCTCTCTCTCTTTTCACATTTTTTGCTCCAATATTATTGTTCTCTTCTTTCTTCAATTCCTGATTCTTTTTTTTTGTTATGTAAGAGTGGAGCCTTCAATTAACCGAAAAAAATATTACGTATGGTAAACATCTTTACAAGTGTAAAGACCACCAAAAGACAGACCCATTAGTGATTAAAAAACAATAGGGTCAACAAAACCCAAAACCTTACACACAAAACCTCCGACCATTTTAAAACCTAATATCCATTTGATAAGAACCCAATTAATCCGACGGTCCTCAAACATATCACATCAGAAACTTGCATGACACTTACCCACTTCATGAAGTCGATATAGATTATAAGCCATTGGTCTTATAAAACATCGGGTCCGCTCTTAGACTTAACCTCTGACCATTTTAAGACCTGATACCCATTCAATCAATAACCCAAATGATTTGACAGTCATCAATGTTATCGCATCGGAAACTTGCACATCACTCACCCGCTTCACGGAGCCGATATATATTATAAGCCATTGGTCTATAAAACTTTGGGTCCTCTCTTAGACTTAACCTCTGATCATTTTAAAACCCGATATACATTCTATCAAAACCCATTTGATTCAACATTCGTCAATGATATCATATCAGAAACTTGCACGACACTTACCCGATTCACAGAGCCAATAAAGATTACATACCATTGTTCTATAAATCTTCAGGTCCGCTCATAGACTTAACCTCTGACCATTTTAAAACCCAATATCCATCTGATAAAAAAGGCCATCAAAACCTATGGCTTGCGGCCCTTCAACTAGCACATTGTTTACCAAATACTCATCCCCCGTAGTTAGCTATGATGTAAGCATTGACTGTGCGATCAACAGTTAGGATTTACTTCAGCACTTCAACCGGGCTCAAGGACATCTGCTCTCTCCTACTTCCACTAGTCTTTCTCCTGCTCATTATTTATGGTCTGGAAGTACACCATCACGCAGTTTACCAGAGGGTATAGAATCCCAATCGTACTAAATATAGCTTTCCTTACATAGCACTCCTTCATTTGCCATATGATTAGCTAACATATTGGCTTTTCTTCACACATGAATGAAGCTGATGATTCTCAGGGTTCACAAGTGGGAATGAATACGTTGAAAGACTTGCAATAGCCTCCAATGTTTCAACACTTTTCCAGGTGTCATTCCATTACACATTTTCTTAGTCGCATTACTGACTAATTCAAAGCTAGCTTCAATGATGGCGTTATGTAAATTTGACTCCATCAGGATTTCTAGGCACTGCTCTAAGGCCATGAGCTCCGCCATGTTATTAGTGGCAGTCCCCAAATGACTGTGAACGATATCCTTTATGTGCCCCTGCTCATCTCTTATGACACCGCCAAATCCAGCCATCCCTAGGTTAACCTTAGAAGCCCCATCTATATTGATTTTCAAAAAACCATGAGCAGGAGGCTACCAGATATCTTTACGAGTAGTTGTTTTTCTCACACCCTTATCAATATCTTGGGGAACTAGAGAATGGGGACCCAGCTGCAGTAGTATGCGAGCATCTTGGGGCAAAGGAGGGTCCTCAAAAATTTTCCACATAAGGGCTCCTACTGTATCTTTGAGCTGTCGTAAAATTTGGACAATGATGTTCTTGGTCGAGCCTGTTTTGTTCTTGAAAAGCCTGCCATTTCATTCTTTCCAGACATCTCAGATAATAATTCTTAGAACCAGAGTCCAAGCCTTGTTACTATTTTCATTACCTGAGAAGTGTTTCCTCCAATTCTTCAAAGTGTTGGTGATGTTGATTCTGTCCCAGTCAGTTTGCCTGAAGGCTGAGGCCGCAATCCCACAAGGTAGAGGTGAAGGGGCAGAGGTTTAGTAAATGTTCCATCGTCTCCTCCTATAAGCCACATAGATGGCATTTGGATGGGCCAACAAAACCCCTTTTCAGAAGATTCTCCCATGTGAGAATTTTCTTTTGGTGAACCAACCACATAAACAACTTGATTTTCATCCATTGTGAGTTCTGCCAAAGGTCATTCCAAACCTAATCAGGGTTTGGATAATCAAAACATAGGGCCATGCGTTTAGCTTCTTTGAGGTTAAGGGTGCCTTCAGTGTTTTGACCCCATTGCAGTTGGTCAGATGAGGATGACACCAAAATATTCCTCTACTCCAAGTCAAGAGCAAGAGAATCTGCCTGGCCTTCAAAGGACTCTCTTCATTATAACCAAGATCCTTCCACATTCTCCATTTACCATTGTCCCTTACCTGATTCCAAAAGTCACTTACCATAAGTAAACCTTTGTTGTCAGTGTCATTTTTGAGAGTGTTTAGTTCTTCTCTAAACACATTTGGTTCCTACTACCAGTTATCCTCCCAAAACCGTGCAAGGTTACAAGCTCGGATCTCCCAAAAACTGTGATGTTGTACAATGGCTCTATTCTCCCAAGAAAGGTTCCAAATGCGGGAGCCCTTGATGAGCCTTGACATTTGGATATGATCCCTCTCTTGCCAATTATTTGCATATTTCTTCTTCCCAAGCTTCGCCCAACAGGTGGTTGATTCCTTGAGCCACCTCCACCAATGTTTGGCTCTCGAAATTATGTTGATGATTTCAGGGTCATACAACCATGGTCCTTAGGTTTACAGAGATTATCCCAAGCTACCAAAGCCCACGTGTTTTTCTCTTCCCCTTTTCCCCAAAGAAAATCTCATTGAATACTCCTGATTTGTTTCATAACTCCTATAGGAGTAGGAAATTACATAAATGAAATTAAAATAATTGTAAGTAATTCAATTAAATAAATACTATGGGTTTAATGGTTAAGAACATGTGTTTTCCCATAAAAAATCACTACTTCAAATCCAAAGAAATAGAGTATGTACAACTTCCTAAACTATAACAATCAACCTAAAAGTGAATTTGAAAATGTCCATTTATTAAATAAGGAAAAGGGAATGAAATATTTTTCTTTTGGGAAAGTATTGAAGAATAAGAATAAGAAACTGATTGGGAGCTGTGTGGAAGTCCCCTACACTTAGTTGTAGTAGCACTTATACTCTTTCCACTAGTTATTCATATTGTTTGTGTAATAAGAATGAAACTATATTTATTTTTACCGAGTAATGATTTTCAATTTTTTGTCCTCACTTTATTCATGTTAATTTGGGTACTTCCAAGCCATTACACAATATAGAACACAACGAAAATTTAGAAGGTATCATCAAACAAACCAAATTTTCTCCATGGAATGAAACATCTACAATAGTGAGCCATGTAAAATGCATTGAATGGATAAGGAAGTCGTTGTGTAGAGATGATACCCATCATTGTAGAAATACCGCGTTCAAGTGCAAATTGCACTTGCACTTCATGATTATCTCTAGGCCCCAGTGACATTGTAATAATTTCACGATCAAGCAAATCACCACCCTAACTTGCAACCAGGATAGAAAGTATTCTCTTGTATAAAGAAGGAAATTTATACTTATACATTAGATCTCACAAGTCATATTCAAATAACATAACTATGAACATTTACATTAAATAACTTATTTTGATCTTTATCATGTAAGATACAGAAATCTACATATCATAGCAAGCAATAGAAATTACAGATAGATTAATGAATACTCGATGTAAGGCTATCTGAGAATAAACTTCTAGAAAAGACTTGTAATTATGCAATTTTTCTTTGTTAAGTACCATGTTAGCATGTTCACTAAGGACTAATTGTATAAATCCACCTTGTCACAACTAGTAGGAGGGAAGAGAAATGTCTCTCTAATAGAATTTTTACTATTAAACTCAGCTCAAGAGTAGGTTTAGATGTTATGCAAAGTAAAGTGATGCATAGAAAAATAAATTTAGATCAGTTACTATTAATTGTCTTGCTTCTGACATGAAATTTTTTGTTAGCTTTATTTTGATAATATGGATGTCTCATATCTGAGGTATAGTGAACATCATAAGGTGGATCAACCATGTGCATTGATGGTGTATCCATGAGTTTAACCTGACTCTAGATTCCTTTTTGATGTTTATGGAGTACACTTCCTTCATAACCTAACTATGTCGTGTGATCGACAATATAAATTTAGAAAGGTGTCAAAGACTAGATTTGTTTTGGTAAAACTATTAACACTAGTCATAATGTTACCCACCCCACATCCAGTATCAAGAATAGTTTGGACTATACCATATTTGATCCTTGGGATCCACTCTTCCATATGATCAACATATTCACCAAGTCCATTGGGAAACATTGTACCTCCACCCGGGAAGAGGAATTTGTGTCCTTCTTTCCTCAACCAATGCTGATTTTATTTTTCATTATTGATCCATTCATAGGGGACATTACTATGCCAATAAAAACATGTAAGAAGCAGTTAGTCTGGAAACAATGCTAACTTATTATCATAGATCCTCTACAACATTTGGGTGAAATAATATGCAGTTACCATTGCTTTAGAACTTCAATACTTTTATCCTTTTTGTAACAGTGACGAAAGAAACAATAAAGACGGATCACGTATGCAGCTATACCAACACTCATCCTTGCTATTTGGCCATATAATAGGTATCTTGTAGCCTTCTGGTGGAGGGATTAATCATTTGAATCTTTCATAAAGTGGGGGTTAATGTCGCTCCCTAAATGAAGTATTGTGAGCATCAAACTTTCTCCATCTTTGGCAAAGTGAGAGTCAGACCATTTTAGTAGATTGAAATTGAATGACATAACTTAGAAGGCATACAAAAAAACCAAAAAAACAATTTCACTACAAAGTAACAATGGAAAATAAGTTTAAACTTTTTTCAATAGCAAGGTTTTTCCATGTAAAAGTCATTAGGAAGATCTACCAAGCAGTTCACTAGACCCTGGCTCAGAAAGAAAGGGATTAATGCCCACAAATGAGCAAAATAGGTTGATGGGACTAGAAAGTACAACACATTATAATATATAGAGTAAAATAAGTCGTGTGCATCGTGTGTGCCTAACAAGAGAAAATATAATTAATTCATCCAATGTGGTTGATTGGTAACAAACAAGCAGTTGTGAGATCTAACAACTCACAAACATTAAGTCATTTAATAAATTCACCAAGAAGTACAAACTTTGTACTATTCTCAAAATCGAATTTAGAAAACACCACATATCTAAGATAATGAAACGACATGAATTTACTATAACTGGGTGAGTATATTCTAGGTTGCTAGGCACTTGTGATGATTTCAAAGGCTAAGAAAAAGAAGATGCAACTAGAGGATTATTCACTAGCAAATCTACTAATGAATCTTGTGTATGGAGAAGTTGTTGTTTGTTTACAATGTATGTAACCAATTCCATTGCATTGACTTAATACTATATCCCTACTTAAAATAATTCCAACACACCCATTCCTCTGTGGTAAGAAATACAACAAACAAATTGCAGTTCAATATGTGTTTACTTTTCCAATATTTGTAAGTGTTCAACAACAAAGTTATCCGTAATTAGTTCACTCAGCAGCTCTGTAATATAATAGTTCTACATAGGTCTACACTGGGCACTTGCTGATGGATATTAGTGCCAACCTATACCAAACTATTCTAAGATGATACTCACTCCACAAATTTGAAGGGACATGTTACAATCTGCAAGAACAAGTTGTGTGCTAACACTGCATTCCTTCTAATCTCAAACCTTCAATTAGACTTGATTTTTCATCACCATGACGTAATAAATGTTGGTACATATCAAGGACCCTCTTTTCGATTGAATACGATAGCATGATTATGAGAGAAATCTTTTATTTCACTTTGAACCTATAATATAGGCTACAAAAAATGAATTTCGTTGTATTGTCATGGCCATTTTAACTATAAAAGGAAAAATGTTGCAGTTAATACCTGTTTTCCTAGGAAACCATTACATTGGATCCTAGAGGAGTTTCTCATGTGTGATGGCATATCAATAAAATTGTGATCCTAAGGTAAATCATATTTATCATCAAGGGCTTCCTTCCATAAGACTCCCCTTGTATTCTAGATTCTAGAATATATATGCCAATCCATGTGCAAATTGTTATATAATTTACCCATTTTTGTACACTACATTCTATTTCTTCACCACGATGGAGATTACAAACCTTGTCTCTAGTATTTTCTACTTCGGCTACATGGAAATTATATCATATGCTTTCTTTGTATTGACATGTACAATTTATTTCTACGCATGCTTCTAGTTTATACAGACCATTTATGCTTCAATGAAGATTGACTGAAACCACATTTTGTAGCTAGAATTTTCTCAAGGCTCAAATTTGCATTTGAGCATAATCATTTGGTAGAATGCTAGATTTGTGTTATTTTCTCTAGTGTTTAGGAAAATAGAATAGAAATTTTGTTGTGCTAGCAATATGATATATCTAAGTGGGTATCATGAATATCACATATTATTTGGATATCATTAGTTCATCATGTCAGATATGTATATAGAGGTATTTGAAAACCTATAAAGATGAACAACCAAATAAATTTAAAAACCTATGAGATTGATAAATTGATGGCGTGGAGCTATTTTGATGGAGTTTATCAAAGTATCCTTGGAAAATATGGAGGAGAAGGAAATATAATTATTGGAGACAAACATGTTGTTGCTTTAAAGGTAGTATTCGGGGTTGATACTAATAACAGAATAGAGGTATTTGCACATTGTTGATGCTAAAAATTGTTGTTGAAAAAGGTCTAAAATTTCTTTGGATAAAGGATGATTCCAAGTTCATTGTAGAATGGGAAAATGGTAATTACAGTGTCACTTCTAGGGCTATGAGTAGATGTAATCAGGAGCTCCAAATGAAGGGCATAAGATTTGATCTATCTAGAGAGCCTCAGACTACCAAGAAGATGAAAAGCTCTAGTGTGGAAGACCAAATCCATTTCTCTCATATGGTGCTCTCAATTCTTCCTTCCTTTTACCTTGACAATCACTTCAGGCTTCATACTCTACGCATGCAAGTCCATTTCCTATAGTTCTTTACGTATTACAATCCTCTAGTAATTACTTTCACGACCTTCTCTATTTCCAATGCATCACTGGGCATATGTTTGTACTACTCTCAATATCAGATTCATAACAAACCACAAATATGAGGTCATGAAACAAAATGAATTTAATATAACTTGGTGAGTATGTTCCAGGTTTCTAGGCACTTGTGATGATTTCAAAGGCTAAGAAAAAAATATGCAACTAGAGGATTATTCATTAAAAAATCTACTAACAATTATCGTGTATCGAGAAGTTGTTGTTTGTTTAAAATGTATGTAACCACTTCCATTGCATTGTCTTAATCCTATATCCCTACTTAAAATAATGCCAACACACCCTTTCCTCTATGGTTATAAATACAACAAACAAATTTCAATTCAATATATGTTTACTTTACCAATCTTTGCAAGTTTTCAACAACAAAGTTATCTGTAATTAGTTCATTCGACATCTCTGTGATATAATAATTCTGCATAGGTCTCCATTGGGCACTTGTTGATGCATATTAGTGCCAACTTGTACTAGAATATTCCGTGAGGATACTCACTCCATATATCTAAAAGGACACGTTACAATCTGTGAGTACAAGATGTGTGTTAACGCTGCATTCTATCTAAGATCAAACCTTCAATCACACTTGTTTTTGTCATCACCATGACATAATAAATGTTGGCACATATCAAGGACCCTTCTTCCTATTGAATATGATAGCATGATTATGAGAGAAAGCTTCAATTTCCCTTTCAAATGGTAAGACTGGCTACAAAAGATGAGTTGCATTGTCTTTCCAAGGCCATTTGAACTGTAAAAATAAAGATATTGTAGTGAATATCTTTTTTTCATTTGAAAACATCACATTGGATCCTATACAAGTTTCTCATGTGTGATGGAATATAAATAAAAGTGTAATCCTACGATTGATGTCAGCGGCGAGAAGCTCTGAAGCGAGGTTGTTTTTGCCAGATTCGAGCTTTCCCATATTAATTTGTTCTTGTAGTGATTCGATCTCTTGCACCATCCCATCATAAATTCTAAATCCTAATCCTCCATACCAGAAACATAAATTCACCCTTAAGTCACAAGAAAATTAGCTTCAAAGTGCCAACATAAAACATTGTTTTGAATATGTCTTGAACCATTCCATGAAAACATACAAGAAAATTAGGTTGAATGGATTTTAAATTCATAGAATTTAATCTTCTATTGTTAAAAATAGCCATTAAAAATTCATTACACAGTGTCTTGTGTCTAGTGATTTATGAAAATACTAATCATAGAGATTTCAAACCCTAATTGAATAATTATCAAATAGTGATCTCAAAATATTCAAGCCCTAATTATTGATTTTTCCCATGTACAGAAAACTTACCTGTAGTAGCTCCCTCTTGGAAGAGAAACTTATGGAACAATTAGGTTTCTCCCTAGTTGCCCCTGCCAAGCTTTGAGGGATCAACCCATGTGGAGATGAATTTATCAAACATGAATATTACGGAACCCAGAGGGTTTCTCGAGCAATCAAATGTGGGATCCCAATGGTGATTTCTTCAATGTCTAGTAGAAAAATAGCCTACGTCAGTTTTGAACTATTGTATTGTTTAAACAGTGTTAATGTTTAGCTTTAAAGAAAATTTGGCTCCAAACATTCATTAGCATTGCATAGAAAAACTAGAATTTTTACATATATGCATGGTTTGATCTGTTATTTACAATAATTAGCAAATTCTCTCACCAAACCTCTGAATTGGTTTTCTCAATAGAAATTTTTTGCCCGCCTCTTTTTGGAGCGAGAATGATGACTAGCTGAGGTGAACTAGTTTATTATTTTATTTTTTTTATAATCAAAATATAAATTATAAAGCTACCATATCCATATATATATATATATATATATATATATATATATATATATTTAAATTTATTATAATCAATTAAGTTATTTTGTTTTTTATTTGGTACAAATTGAATATTTATTTTTATTTTAATATAATGAAAATATTTAATTTTATAGGTTAGACTATATTTATATGGTTCATTATCTCCAAATATCTTGGTTTGTAAATTTTGGCTTCAAGTAGCCAAGAAACATGGAAGGAGGTGACCTCTTTGTAAGAGTTCAAAATGGGAAGGGCACATAATGTCTAATATAAAGATATAAATCCAAGGACCTTCCTCATAAAAAGGGCTAGACATGTGTTGAAATAATGTAGATAATGACTCATCCATTTCTTGAAAAAGACAATTAAACATTCGTTGAGTCTCATAGTAAATTGGGCATCTAGAGATGAGATGATTCTCTAACTCTATATTGTGTATATGACAAAGCTCGTAGATTTTATTGAGATGAGGAAGATCATGATGACTATATGTTCCAACTCAACACTAATGTAAACCCACTCTGAACCCACCAAGGGTGATATGAAAGGTAGAAAACAATGTTATTGTATGTAAGTGGGTTAAGCAATAAGGCCACCTCCGATTTGTAGGTATTCTTAATAATTAATCAACACTTGTCCTTGTACGTACTCTTCATAATGTATTTGACCCAACTGTAAGCCCACTCCCATTTTGGATAATGTGTCAACCTTTGAATTTAATTCCCTATGAATTTAGAGAAGTATTTAAAGAACTATAATCATAGATCCACACACTCTACTCATCCAATGGTCCATTAAAAAAATATTTAAGGAAGTATAATCTTTCAATCAATCTATAACGACCTTTGAATCCACTATAAATTGTAATTTTAGATTGTTGAAGTGACACAACTGAAATGACTAACTTAAATGACTGGTTTGTATTATTGTAGTACTTGTAAGGCAGTCATATTTTTATTCCTTGACGAAATTAGTCATGTTGAGTTGTATTACTTATTATCTAGTCATATATTTTAACTCGGGGCTAAATTAGTCATTTTTGTTAGTTGATTTTAGTTGATCATTTAAGAATGCTCATTTTGGTAGTATTTCACTTGGAAAAGATGTGGTGACTAACGATTTTAGTCACCTAGTCACTAATTTCATCATTTTCTGCTTGTTCATGAGAACCCAATAATTAGAATTTAAATCTATAGTCATAAGTCTCAAGTTTCAACATATTACCTTACAATGGGAGTTAATATAAGTTTTCCTAGTGCAAGGACTATCAGCTATCAAGGTCAAGGACTTACAACTACCACTGATTTAAACTTTTCTATTCTCCTTCCCTTCTCATGTCAACAATTTTGAGTAATGATAAATGATGGTACATGTGAGGTGACCCAAAACATGATTCAACTTACTTTGTCTCCCTTTCCCAATTAAGACTAAGGCGTGGATTTAATTGTGAAAGGGAGAAATAGAAATATAAAATCGTATATCATTAGCCTGCAACCTTTCAAGTAAATATGGGGCGCTTAATAGTGCAAAAGGGTTAATTATTTGGTCTAATTCTCTTCTTGTCATGTCTCACCAATGATGTAGTAAGGATAATTTACGTTGTTCAAATAACTCACTTCATATGAAAGAAATTTCTTTAATTGTGTTCTATTTCTTAGGTGCAACTGTATTTTTAAATGTTTCAATTAGCAACTTAGAATATCTCTCCTAATCATATTCATTTACCCACATATTTCAAGGTTTCATGCCTCTTGTTATCAAGCATGTTATGGTACTTATATGTGAGGAGGCTTTTGTACTATTATCAAGGAGTAACTTTTTATTTCCTTTAGACATAATGGATTCTAGATTGCCACATTAAGAGACCTAGATTGAAACTTTTGCAACAAGAAATTGATGATTTTATTAAGAATAATGAAACTCAAGTAGAGACATTACACAAGAGTTTGTTTGTGGTTGTAAACATTTATATGTCTTTTCATATTGTGGCATTAACTCAAGTTAATCATCTCATATATCTCAGTCTTTTCGTTGTTCTCAAGTTGCATACAAGTTGACTTGTATGTACATTTATATTATAACTATAGGTCTGTGAATAAGTAGGTTATTCTATTACCTAAATCTTGCAGGAAAGAAAAGAGAGATAAAGAGATGTTGTAGTTAAAAGATGGATAGTTTTTGTTCATCATAGGGGAAGGAAGAAAGTTGTATATTTTGAAATTGAAATTTCTATGGTTTTGTTTGAGTAGTTGTTGCTCAAGCAAAAAAAGTGAAAAATAGGGCCAAGGAATCTGCTGTGACATTTTATAGATTCCAAAGGCGAGAGGCTCGCAAAAATGGTATGTTCACTATTTTGTATTTTAGTTTGAGTGAATATGATATATATACATTGAAGAAAACAAAACGACACACTTTTCTTGCTAGAGTTGCAAGTCTTCTATGTTTCAATCATTGTGTAGATTTAATGTTGACTATTTTATTCTATGTTGTCACTATTATAGTCGTTTTTGAATTCATTTCTCCTAAACCAATAATATGTTATATTAGGAAACATGCACTAAACATCATGCCTGAGAAGTAGGTTAATATTCTATGTAACTTTTGTACAAGGTTAAATCTAAAACAAAGTAATGAAAATGTTTGGTTGGAAGAAGAAACATAGTTGGTAATTTATTGTTCTTGTTTATTTTATTGACTTTTCAGTTCATGTCTTGTGTAATATTTTTATTTTATTTTCATTTTTTTTACTAGTGACAATGCTTTCCCTCATTGCATATGTTAATTTTTATTGTCCCTAGGTTACAACTTACATTCCAGCAAAACAGAAAAACATTCTTTAGAACTGTAGGTTATCCATCACTTGGATTCCTTTGGAGGTTTGATACTTTTCTAGCATTTTTCTAGTGATGGTCAACAACAATAGTTGCATGGGTTGGTTGTCTACAGATGTATGCTTAACCCAAATTCTATAATCAGCAATGATAACTATTAGTCATTCATAGGGATATATCCTCAGCATGGTAAAATTCATAGAGAAAGCGAAGAAGGAAATAGAAAATACCCAATATGATATACCTTATTTCTCTCATAGAAGAAATTTATGACATGGAGAGCCAAACAATTTAGCAAATGGTGTCTCACCTGGTGTAATATTTAAATTTTTAATCAGTTGTCTACATATTATGTTGATTGACAATGATTTTCTATACTAAACCTATATATTTGTGTTTTTTTGTATGTATTATGTACACCGTTAAATTGTTTATCTGTTTAAAAAATACAAGTGAAAAATGTTTTTATCTAGGCTAAAAGTTATTTATAATAAGATCAATCATAAAACAAAACAACTTGTTTTCGAACTATTGTTTTGTTTCCTAGTCATATCTTGCTAAAAATATGTGGCCATTTTTTTTTCATTCAAATAACAAACTCTTCGCTTCTTTTACTTTTATCAACCCAAACTTGTTTCAACCTTAAACTATACATTGAAGGTGAAATATAATACACTCTTTGATAGTGCTAAAGACAATGAAACCAAATCCTAGAGAAGGCCAAACGCCTGTGAGATACTTACTAAGCACCTGGAAATTATAACTTATCTTTTTGGGTAAATGGATCAGGTATGACCTCAGGGAGTTGTATAGTGTTAAAGGTTGCAAACCTCTAGCCCCCGCCTTCTCCTCTACATTTCTTGGATTTCCCTTATACATCAAAGCCCTATCATGAAATTTCAAAGTAGATTTTGTCTAGTGAATTATTTCAAAGATATGTGCTCAGCATGTGTAAGAAGGTTATTCTTTTCTATTTTCCCAATAGCTTCACATTCAAATTTAGATAAAAACTCAACATTTCCCGATATACTTTCATTCAAACATTCAAATTTGTGTAGGAATACTTAAGCCTACTAAAAACTAATGAATATTTAGTATTTACCCTCACCTTTGAAGCCATGATGCTTTTTTTTATTTTCTGGGTCATTGAATCTCATGGATTTTGAATCCAGGAGTTTTGATGGGTTGCATTGCATTTTCCAGTAAAGGTCTTCACTTTTCCTAACTTTCCACTATTTCAGGTGAAGGATCTCAAGCCAATTAGTTATCTACTCATTCTACTTATTCAATCTACTCACGTTATTATTGAAGCATGCTAAATACTTGTGAATATTTGCTCTCATCTTTGAAATTTTGATATAATTTTGTTTTTGCTTGTTCATTGAATCTCTTGGATTTTGAGTCCAACAGTTTCAATTTTCCTTTTTCGTTCAAGGTATTCTCTTTCAACAACTTTCCATGTTTCTAAGTTAAGGCTCTCAACCATATTAAATAACAATTATATCGTTATTTCATTTTATATACTTTTGCTTCCTCAAATCCTTATTTTATTCAATTAACATCACTCTATGAGTTGTTGAGCTACTTTCATTAACATCCATCTATGGGTTGAAGAGTAGTGAGTTTCTTAGTCAGCTAGAATTGGAAATTTCTACAAGAATGTAATCTCTATTGAATATTGGAGCTAAAGTAGTTATGCTACAACTTTTATCCTATGTAAGGAGGGGAGCTTCTATAACTTCTCTACTATGTTTTACACATTTTTTATGCATTAATGCAATTCAAGAAGGAAAAATCCACTTTAACCTATTTTATTTCTACATTTTCCTGATATCACCTCTTTTCAAAACAATAAAACTCCCTCTATTGGAGGGATTGAGCTTCTTGTTACTCATGTTAATCATATCTTCTTGCTCTCTTTGATCTCTTTATCACTTCCATAAAGTTAAGATACCATATACAACCTAACCCCCTCATGTGTTGCATGTTCATCATGTTAGAATGGTGGACAGATTCTTCATACATGTTAGATGTGTCTTGGGCAGGACTCGTGAATGATGCATGTATGAATCACAGGAATAATGTATTCTAACATCCCAGACATATTTAGAATGGAGAAGTGACCTATGGACTGAAAATATTAATTAATGAGGGATCCTACCTTAAATTCAACAAAAACTAATTCAGAAAAAACTTAGCAGAGTGTGTAGATAATATCTTTGAGATTTCTTACATTAAGTTCATCTATGTCTATATGAAATTCCTTCTTAAAAGCATCAAAATATGGTTCTCGAAGAGCTTGGTCTAACCCTGAGTTATTGCCTCAAATAATTGGTTGGTATGTTGGCGGGGAGTCAAGAGAATGAAGAGTCTTTTGATTTTTAGATTACGATTGAAACACTGATAATTCATAAAAGGGAGTTTTAGAAGATGTTCATTCAATATTTTTCCAAGAAAGTTTATTATAATTGGTTATAGAGAAAACTTTGTGTTTAATACACTTTCATAGTGGTCTTGGGCAATATCCAATAATAATAATCTTCACTTACCAGTTTCAGTTGGATTGTCTTGATGAGAATCAAATTCTTGTAGAAATTATTCTTTAGCCATGCCAAGGAAATTGGGCATTTCCTTGGAAAATATATGTTTTTTTCTTCTATATTCCTTGGAGATTCTATGATGAAGTAATAATTTATTGGTATTCCTATGCCACACCTTCTTAAACCATGTAAAATCAAAAAGCTTCTAAAGGCACCATGCCTAGAAAATTGGGAATTTCCTTGGAAATAGATGTTGTATTATTCTAATATTCCTTGGAGATTCTACTATGAAGTCATAATATATTAGTATTCCTATGCCCCACCTTCCTAAACCATGAAAAATTACAAATTTTCTAGAAGGCCATGGGAGAGTGTTTGTTGCTAGCCTCTATTTCTGAAAAAGAATATTTTTCATTAAAAGTTGCTTCATATCATATTCTCAATTAAAGTGGCTTGTCCACTTTCTCTATAATGGTTTTTCCTTAAAGCTCGTTGATTTTTTTTTCTTTTTAGGTGGTATATTCCATTCATTGTTTTTCTTAGATTTTCCATTGGAGCTATCCTTGGATGGATTACTGTTAAAATAACCAAGACTCCATAATATTTAAATTGCATAGTTGTTACAAACTGTTGTGGAGGCATGTGTACTTATACCTATTCTGTTGTGATGTTTTGAGCATTTATAGTATAGCTTGTGCAATTTAGAGGTATGTGTACTTATACATGTTTTGTTGTACAGTTTTGAACATTTATATTATAGCTTGTGTAGTTTTGAATATTTATAGTATAGCTGATTTTAGAAGTAACATAAGGAAAGACAATGGAGAAACTAAATGCATGTTCTGGTCATATAAAAACTAGGTTAAAAAACAGGTTGATCTTTGGTCTATTGATGCAATGCTATTTTTATTTCAAAAATAAATTGTTGTGTTGTATTCATTCATTTGTGAAACAACAAACACCGTGAATCTTAACCCACATTAAGTTATCTTTGTTAATTACTTTTCAGAGATAGTTTAGTTTAAGGAGAAATATGTTACATTTTTAAATTAACAATGCTAAATTTTGAAACAGAAGAAACTGCATCCTAAATAACATTGTCAAATTCTAATTATATATAGGAAACATGGGAAATCATCTTATCATCATTGCTCCTGCATTATGTCAAGAATGGAGAAGTCCTTTTAGATATCTTATCATTTGCAAACTAAATGGGACTACAGCTGGTTTTCTTTCTATGGTGGTATGACTGTTACTATTTTTTGGACTTTAAACATAGCATTGGCAGGGCTTCTTATGATTAGTGACCCAAATATGATCATTTACATCCTTCAAATTATGTTCATATTTTGTAGATGATAAATCCAAGAAGGGTGTATCTCTTTGTTATTTTCTGATTGTTTCAAATTAGCTTTCCAAATTGGTAGTATTTTCACATGGACTCATACCTACAATCTTATAGGATCAGAAATCCCAATTAATTAAATAAAGGAATTAGAAAATGGGATTCATAAGAATATCACAAATATTTCTTATTTAAATGTTGGAGAAACATTTAAACTTTTACAGAGAATAAAAATTTCCAATAGTGCCAAGTTCTGGAGGAGATTATCCTTTTGATCAGCCAAAGGAAAATGGCATGGTAAGGATTTCATTTCCATTCACGAATTTCAATCAAGAGGTTGGCATATGAAATCTAAAAAGTTGATTCTGAATTCTTCTAGCACTTGTTGAAGTCATCTTGATGCCTTTGCAACATCTTCACAATGAAGGTGGGTTGTATATCCATTGCAATCTCACCATATATTCTTATTTAGAAACTCTTGATCACCTTCACATTGAACATCTACCATGGTTTAAAATATTTGAATTTGAAAGTGCTTGTATCCATGAACAAAATTTACTTGAGTGAGAATTTTTTGTTGGAGTTGAAACTTTCCTTCAATGTGAGAATGGTCCCATCATATCACTTGGAAGTTTTTCTCATGTATACAATTTTTTTGAGTAAGGAGTTGTTGCACTAAGAATGGATATATGGTATTCGAGGAGGATTATCTTCGTATGTGCCATTTCCAACTTCATTGAATTCCATTAAGGAGAAAAGAAAGATGTTAACAATGGTTGTTAGATTTTGTTGTTGATAGGAAAAGATACAATCCAATAGGAATAATAGATAGTAATCTTTGTAGTTTTGACATTATGTTCTGAAGGATATTTGATTTAATATTTATTTTTTCTGGATCATACTAACTGAAATTTATTGTGTTTTTCTTGTAGGTAGTATTGTAAGCCTCTCGTGAAAATCCAAGTTGTTTTGAAGCCTTTCTCGAAAAATGTAAACACTACATGAAGAAACTGAAAATCTAATTCTTGAGTTAAAAGAACTTCCCATCATTGTTGTGGTAAGTCGTTCAGATATCACACTAGTAGAAAATGATGAAATTAGTGACTACGTGACTAAAAACGTTAGTCACCACAACTTTTCCAAGTGAAATAGTACAAAAAATTAACAATATTAAGAGACCCAACTAAAAACGACTAACATAAATTACTATTTTAGTCACCAGTTAAAATATATGACTAACTAATAAGTAATACTACTAAAAATGACTAACATAAATGACTAATTTAGTCTTGGAAAAAAAATATGACTACCTAACAAAAACTACAATAACATGAATTAGTCGTTTATGTTAGTCATTTTAATTGTCTCACTTCAACAATCTAAACATACATGTCATAGGGGATTCAAAGGTTGTTTTAGATTGGGTGAAAGGTTATACTTCCTTGTACACTTCTTTATTGTATCGAAGGATGATTAAAATTATGGAGCTTACTAGAATCTTTAGGGTCATATCATTTGATCACATTCATAGGGAATCAAATTCAAAGGTTGACAAATTATCGAAAAGGGAAGTTGGACAACACCTCCTTTTGCAACACGAAATGACCACCTATATATGTTGCAACAACCTTTCCAACTTATTTAGTTGGTTGCACACATATTTCACGTTTCTTATTTGTCTTGCAAAGTGGTAGTGCTAAGGAGAGGGTATGCACTTTGATTAAAGAATGTTCACATAGTACCACTATCAAATCTCCTTCGTGCAACTTCCATGATGATAAATGGATGACATTTGAATGTTACAAACGTGTAAGTATTCCATATCCAACTTTGTTGTCTTCATTGTCCTTAGTAACAATGACAAGTTTGAATATTTCCTTTATTTATCATCGCAAACACATAACTCTTTGTTGTCCCAAACATAGTTAATATTGTTGGTGTATGATCTCTTAATTGTGGAATGGTCTCTTGATGATGTTAAAGAACTCTCAATCTCCAATGCTCATGAATATGATGAATGAATGATCTAATGCCTTACTTGTATAGACAATTTATGATTCATTTTCTATTTTTAATGTGCCATTGTATATATGCTTTACTAGCATCTCATGCTATATGGTTAATTGAGCAAGCTTTATCTTTCATTTCTCAAGTATAATGTGGTTGCATGAATAAGAATAGTTTTGTAATTAAAATCATTCAATGTTTGATAATAATTCATGGTTTTTTTGACTATTTGCACACTTATCCCTCACCTTTTACTTTGAGAGTGAGTAGTGTCAAATCACTAGTCTTCGTTAAGGAACTTCCTTTCATTACTCAATGACCTAGCTTAGCTCGATATTTTAGGATTCCCCCTAGATAACAATATACTTCTTGTAGTCTAAAGAGTGATAGAAGGCCAGCAAGCTAGATAAGAATATACTTCTTGTAGTCTAAAGAGTGAGAGAAGGCCACCAAGGTGACATTGGGTGGCTTGCTTGATGGGTGGGGTTAAGACTTTTTTCTATATGAGATTGTTTGAGTGGAGATACAATTTAGAAAATGCTTCCATGAAAATTAGTTTCCTTTATTTCCATCATCTAAACTACTTCCAATAAAATCATGTGTTTTTAATAAAATTTAATTTTAATAAATAATTAATTCAATAAAATTTAAAAAATAAGATTATTATTATTATTATTGTTATTTTTTTGTAAATGAGAGAATAGACAACAAGCATGTTTGTACTTAAGGATCGATTCTATCCACTACCACAATCACCTCCAACTGTACCCACATTGCCTCACACGTGGCACACTGAGCTAATCAAAGTTTAAACCAATAACATCATAAGAAATGCATTAACAACCCATTCTATCATCAACTAATATACACCATGGGAAAAATTAAAAATATCTTTTAATATTAAAAAATATAGCCAATTTATTTTATTTGAAAATCAATTTTAACATCTAATTTGAGGAAACTCCGTAAAATAAAATTTAATGTGAAAAATGTTAAGCAAAATAAAGTTGGGGTAAATTATAAAAATTAAAATAAGTAAAGTGAAATATAAAATTAATAATTATAATTATAATTAATAATTCAATCATATCACTCCTAATTTACCAAGTGTCGGAGGCATAAAATCTCTTCATATACAAACCCTTTTTAAAGTGAAAAGAGATTTGATCCCCTCTGCTCTTGGTAAATCCAAAATTTATAAGATCTAAAATTAAGATAGAATCAAGCTAGTTTTATATCAATTTATGTAATTGAAAGTAAATAATTATTATTTTAATAAAAAGTTACTTTCAAAAATATTTGTAATTTCCTCAATTTTAAAATAAAGCTAGCCTAGTTCCATCTTAACTTTGGATCTGTCAAGTGACGGGAGGGATCACATCTATTGAGGAACAAACCTATTTTTTGAGTGAAAAACTTGAGGAAAGGTTTGTACATTGAGAGATTTGATCCCTCTCGTTGCTTGATAGGTCCGGAGTTAAGATGGATCTAGGTTGGTTTCAGTCATGAGCGACCAAAGAAAATCTGACGAACATATGATTAATTTTATCAATAATATGTAACTTCATCTAATATTAATATAATCATTTTAAATATGCTAATATGTCTCAGATTAATCTGTATATTGTAATATTAAATTTTCTTAGTTGCCTTAGTTTGTTGTGATGATAATAACTTTAATGATGAAAAATGATGAAATATAATGAAATATAAATTTTGGATGTAAAGGGACAATGCAATAGTGTTGAATGATATAAAATGTGAATAATAAGAATATAGTTAATTACAAATAGTCTTCATTGTGGTTAATCTAAAACAATTTTCTTCTATTATTCTTATTGTCACCCTTTTTACTTTTGTCATCGTTTTATATTGATTTTCATATTTTCATATCAATTATATGAAAAGCACAGGTTAAACCATAAACCATTTAAATCTTTAGCTCAATCTATTGTAGTAAATATCATTCCTTGTCTCTCCTTCTCTCCAATATTAACAGGTTGAATTACTATAACACAAAAATCAATGTACATTGTCAGTAATTTTTTCTTCTTACATTGAAATCAATGCACAATTTTAATCCAATCACTTTAAAATTAATGTACTATCATACATCCAATTACATCAAAACAAAAATCAACATTTACACTAAAATTAATGAATCTAGTGCAAGCAATTAAATAATATTAGAAAACAACATTTACACTCAAATCACTACATCTAATGAAAGAAATCAAATAACATTAGAAATCAACATTTACACTCAAATTAATGCATCTGGTGCAGGTAAGAAAATTGGATTATAAACCAACATCTACACTGAAATTAATGCACCTAGTGCAAGTAAAGAAATAGGATTATAAAGCAACATCTAGACTAAAATCAATGCATCTAGTGCAAGCAATCAAATAGGATTAGAAATCACCATCTACAATGAAATCAATGCATTTAGTGCAAGCAATCAAATAAGATTAGAAATCACCATCTACATTGAAGTCAATGCATGTAGTGCAAGCAATCAAACATTATTAGAAATCAACATCTACATTGAAATCAAGGCATCTAGTGCAAGCAATCAAATAGGAATAGAAATCACCATCTACATTGAAATCAATGCATTTAGTGCAAGAAATCAAATAGCATTAGAAATCAACATATACACTAAAATAAATGCATCTAGTGCAAGAAATCAAATTGGATTAGAAATCACTATCTATACTGAAATCAATGTATCTAGTGCAAGAAATATTCTTCCCTCTCCCCCCCCCCCCCCCACATATATATCTATATCTCCCTCCATCTCTCCTTATTTTTCACTCTAACTCAACCCCCCAAACACACATGCTATTTCACTTCATATCTATCAATCGCTTTGTCCCTCCCTCCCTCTCTCCATCTCTCTCTTCTTTCCTCTTTTCACTTTCCATCTATATCTCTATCTCCACTTGCCTCTCTATATCACTGCCAAAACATACACTCTATTTCTTCAATCTATCTACCTATCCCTCCCTCCTGCTCTCCATCTATCTCTCTCTCTTCCCCTTCTCTCCCTCTCCCTCGCTTCTATCTCTCTTCCCTACTTCTTTCATCTCTCCCACTCTCTCCATCATCTTTATCACTCCCTCTCTCTCTCTCCACCTTTCTCTCTATATTTCTTTCTCCTTACCTCTCTCTCTCTCCCCCTCCAACTCCAGCTCTCTTTCCCTCCCTCACTCCACTCTCTCACAGCATCTCTCTCTTCCTTGCTTTTCTTCTCTCTCTCTCTCTTACTCTTTAGCCTCCAACTCTGTTACTATATCCCTCTCTCTCTCCTTCTCTCCCCCATTCACTCCATCTCTCCTTATTTGTCTTTATCTCAACCCAAAACATACACACACTCTCTCCATCTCTCCATTGTTACTCCCTCTCTTTCTCCACTTCTCACTCTTTATGTATTTCTTCTTCCCTACCTCTCCCCCCCTCCAACTCCATATCCCTATCCATCCCTCTCTCCTCCTCCATCCTTCCCTCTCTCCTCCTCTCTCTCATACTTACTCTTTCTCCCTTTCTCTCCTAGCTCCCTCTCTCTTCCCCCATCACTCTCTCTCTCTCTCTCTCTCTCTCTCTCTCTCTCTCTCTCTCTCTCTCTCTAGTTTCCCTCTAATCCTCTCTCTTACCCCATCACTCTCCTTCTCTCTCTCAAGTATTATGTCTCATTGTTCCTCTCTCTCACTCTCTCACTCTCTCTATCTCTCTCTACCCTCTTTCTCTACCTATGTTACTATATCCCTCCCTCTCTCCTTCGGTCTCCTTCTCTCCCCCCTTCTCTCTATCTCTCCTTATTTATCTCTTTATCTCACCCCTAAACATACACTCTTTCTCTCCATCTCTCCCTTGTCAGTCCCTCTCTCTCTCCACTTCTCACTCTCTATGTCTTTCTTCTTCCCTCCCTTTCTCCCCCTCCAACTCCATATGTCTATCCCTCCCTCTCTCCTCCTCTCTCTCATCCTTCCTCTCTTGCCCTTTCTCTCCTACGTTTATCTCTCTTCCCCTCTCTCTCTCTCTCCCCCTTTCTCTCTCTCTCCCCCTCTCTCTCTCTCTTCCCTCCAATACTTTCACTATCTCCCACCCACTCTCCTCTCTCTTCCTCATCCATATTTGTGTCTCCCTCCCCCTTGTTTACCCTTCTCTACCTCTCTCTCCTTTTCTTCCTCCTCTCCCCTCTCCTTTAGTTTATCTCCATCTCTCCCTTGTCACTCCCCCTATCTCTCCACATCTATAACTTTATGTCTTTGTTATTACCTCCTATATATATAGACTTAAAATATATCATGATGTATTAATATATATTATAATATAACAAATTTAATATTGGATTAAAACAAAGTTATTATATTTAATAATATCAATATTATGATATATTAATATGAATATTAGATTTAATAATATTAATAATCTTTTAATATTAATATTATGGCTAATACTATTTTTTGCATGGTATTAATAATAATTTGGCCCATGGTATTTTGCCCATAGGGTTAACCTAAATAAAACCTTTTTTTTAGTGTTAGTAAGTGAAGAGGTTTATGGAGCAAATATAAAAAGAGGTTTTATTTATTTACCATACCTCTTGTTTATTTATATTTTTATTTATTTATCATATTTCTTTTATTTACAATGGTATTTGGCCCCTATGCTTGGTATATAATTAGATGTTGATTTATAATCTTATTTGATATGTTTTTATTTATTTACCATACACCTTTATACACCTTTTATATTTATTTGTTTATCATACCTCTTTGATAAATATGGTAATTTTCCCATGGTATTAATAATTGTGTCCCACAGGATCCACCTAAATAAAACCTATTTTTTTTAGTTTTCATAAATATAAGGAGGTTAATGGAGTAAAGATTAATGGATTAAAGATAAAAATAGGTTTTATTTATTTACCATACCTCTAGTTTATTTAATTTTTTTTTTATTTACCATACCTTTGGAGTAAATATATAAAAAAAAAGTCTTATTTATTACGATACTTCTGATTCATTTATATTTTTATTTATTTACCATAGCTTCTTTTTTTTACTATTCATAAACCTCTTTATATTTTAAATTCATGTTGTGTTTATACATAATAATAGATTGATTTTTAAATAGGGCCGACATTAGATTAACAATGTTAAATGTTAAATATTACATTTACATTTACATTTAAGTTTACATGTTTACATTTTTACGCGAGATCTACCCCATGGGCACAATAATTATTTTATTTTTAATCTGAAATTACAAATAGCTTTGAAAAATACATATAAATAACCAAACACAATTTTATATTAATTGAAATAAAATAAACTTCAATTAATTGAAAGTTAAAATAATATTATTTGAATGAAAAGTTTCTTTCTATTTTCAAAGAGAGTAAAGAGATTTGTAATTATTTTATTTAAACTTTGAATTACAAATAGCTTAATAGTTTAATAATTTAAACTGCCTTAAATTTGGGGTTTTGGTTAATTTTTCCCTAAACTGTAGGGGTTATAGATCATCTTCCCTTGACAATAGGCAATGTAAAGGCATTGTTTTACATCTGGCACTGTTTCTGCCATGCTAACACCTATCCAAATCTCCAAATATCTGGGAGGCTAAAACTGATCCAGATCGTGTAGCTGGATCTTCAGTGGATCCATGTGTTTGGTCCCCCTGAAAATTGACATCTCAACCATTAGAGTGATTTCAGATTCTATCGGCATTGAACTAGCGACAACTAGTTGGGAACTAGAGAAAGAGAGATGCAGTGAGCTGCTGAAACCTGGAAAAAAACTAGTAGGTTTTTAGATTCGAAGTTCCTTGTAATGGAGACATGGTGGGTGCTTCAAATGTTGGTTACATGTCTGGCAGTTCGAACCACTACCAACGGATCAATGGATGTCGAGGTTTCATCGAAAGTCAGTCTTTGACAAAGTTGAGGAAACCTTCGGATCCAATGCTCGATTACTCTCACATTGTTGTTGAGCTAAATCAAATATTTAGCTTGCAGAATGATTGATCCAATGGTTATGCACTATGGCAAAGGTCAATTATCTTGCTTCTTGGTGTTGTTGAGCTAAATCAAATATTTAGCTTGTAGAATGATTGATCCAATGGTTATGCACTATGGCAAAGGTAAATTATCTTGCTTCTTGCTCAATCCCTAGATCTGGTCAATAACTCTTAACAAAGTGTGAAAAAACATTTCATAATTAATTCTAGATTTTCTGGAGTATTTCCGTATTAATTTTTATTATTATTAGATTATGATTTTCATCTATATCTATAAGATGATAGTGGATGGTTCCAAATTTAGATTTGACATTTTTAATTATTGAAATCATATTTATTTGATTTTTTTGGAGGTTATCTACATTATTTATTTCTCTTGGGATATCAGATCTTCTATATATGTCTTCAAAACTTGGACCCAAAAAACCATTATCCTTTTTCCCTTAAATGTGTTATTTTTTTGGTTGAAATCAAATTACAGATATCGTCAGAAATGGTTGTGAATGAAACTTTAGCATCCATGGCCAAACACGCAGGAAAGCATGGCTTAAAGGTTTATCAGGTTTCTTCTTCGGTAGTAAATTCCATAACAATTCGAGAATTTTTAAAAATAATATTTGAACATTTTAAATGTAATCCCTACATTGATTGCAAAAGAAACCCAGTATTGTTGAAGCAATTGACCTGCGTCAACAATATGGGGAATTATGGGTAGGCTTTGGACACAGCAGTTAGTTCACCAAACAGTGTACGTTGTAACAATACTCTGTGTTTTTTACTCGAAATTTTTATGAATATAAGTGGAATTTGAAAAGTTAAAAATTTACTCATGTAAATTTTACTTTGCATATAATTTCTGCATATAATCTTTGTTCAAGGAGTAGATTCGTTATTTAATATAAAGAATTATTGATTTGCCATAATTATAAAAAAAAATACATAAAATGAATCATTGCAAACTGATAGTCATATTGCAGATAGCGGGGTTATCAAGATCATCTACAAAATATATGTTACAATAGTTGAAGCACTTGGAAAAGATTACGAGCCATATGCATTCTACGAAGGAAGGTAAATTATGTGCAATGGGGATGAAATAGAAATTTATTGGCCTTGTATTGTTTTAAACATTTTAATGGGTAATCAAGCAGAATACATAATAGTTTTTTAAATATATTTGGGCAAATTTGATACAATTCTGAAAAATTGTTTCAGGAGCTCTCTGAAGATGAAGGAAATTTCAAATTCGATGTGAAGATGAACTAGACAGTTTCGGATTTGATGTTAAGATTGGAAAAAATACAACGGAAATATTCATATTCCCTTACTTGGTGAATATATCTTAAATGGGTGATTATGTATGAGTGGATCACAATGGTTGCAATGGCCATGAAGACATCAATTTTCACTTCAATGTGTTCACTATTTCTGGGAGAGTGATGGGGGTTGTTGGAGAGAAAAGTTGTCCAGATATAAATGGAGGTCATGCCAATGTGAACATTGAACTCATTTCCACCAGCAATGATCTCACTAATTATGTGTTTACATCACAGGGAGGCAATTACACATTTACAAATATTACTCCAAGGAAATATAGGTTGGTTTCTTCCCATCATGAATACATAAACTTCATCAATCCTCGAGCAATATATAAATATCAGGTCATATCAAATCCCCCTACATTTTTTTCATAAAGGAAAGGCCATGATATTTTTCTCTCTTTGCCTTCATTTGATACACAAAATAAGTTTTGAGATTCCTTAAATATGAGTTTCCAGAGGACACAGTAGCCTCCATGAAATCAAACGTGAAGAAGTGGAAAGAGCGGGCTCTGGTAGCCAATTGTTAAATAGTGGAAGAAGATACAAGGTCATACCTAATGTCAATCCTAGCTAGGCTGGTGCTACGCATGAGGTACAATGATTGAGGTTTATAGAGTATAATTTCTATAATATTCTCTTTCAAATACGTGATTCTCATGTTCTCTTAACAATTGTCCAAGAGGCTCTCTAGAGATGGAGTTGGGCTTTGGAAATCTAGTAGTAGATGACATATTTTATGTCCCAAGTTATGATATGGATGGCTTATTTGTTTCTCAGGGTAACCATGCTTTATGTGTTCATGTATACCTTTATTTAGATGATGTCCATGAGGTGAAGTTCCCTCAAAGAAGCTCCTTGGAAATATCAAGCGCTTTACCATGCAATATCTGATGCATATGGGAAATTTGCTTTTAATTTTATTCCATGTGGAAAATAAAGGTTGTTGCCATTTTACAAGGGTGAGAATACAATATTTGATATTTCACCTCCATCTATAGACATTTTTGTTGAGGACAATCATGTTAATATATCTCATCCATTTCAGGTCACATGTTTCTTAGTTGGAGGACTTGTGGTGACTTCCAAAGGAGTTCGTTTTGAAGGTTTTAAGATATTAGTTGATGGATGAGAAAGAGCTACCATAAATGTCTAGGGATATTACAAACCTAATCATGCAATGTCAACACACTACAAAATCAAGGCTGAGAATGATCACTTCAAGTTTAGCATTTTGGAGAATTTCATGGTTGTGCCAAACATGGCTTCAATCCCAGAGATAGAAGCAACACATTATAATATTTGTGGTTCCCTAAAATTAGTGACAAATGGATATTATGGCAAGCATCAAGTTGGCTTGACACATGTGCTAGACAATGTTAAGCCTCAACTAAAGAGGATTGATGATATGGGAAACTTTTGCTTCAAGGTTCAACCATGTTAATATCGAATATCCCCACTGACCACAACAACATAACATGATTCTGGTCTTCAATTTTCACTGCCACATATTGATGTGAGAGTAACTAGACCAATGTTTAGCATTGAATTTATAAATACCCTTCTTGATATCTGTGGATCAGTGATATGCAAGGAAGGATGTGACTCCTCAGTTTCTATATCACTTACTTCTCTAGTTGTTGAACTCTAGGTTCAGAGAATCTTAACTCTTTATATTTAAAAAATGAGAGCAGTGACTTCATATTTGAGAAAGTCCTACCTCGTGCATTAGGTATTGAGGTAAAACATGGACCTTCATCTGATTTGTTAGATTGGGATGATGACTGGTGTTGGGAGAGAAAGGTTGTTGATGTCAATGTTGGTGTTTTTGATCATTCAAAGATAGTGTTTATTCAAAAAGGCTATTGGTTTCGTATTATGTCTACTCATCCTATGGCTTCTTACATTGTACATCCAAACAAAGAACCAATCAATTTGTTGATTGAGAAAGGATGGTAGAAAATCTGCTTAGAAGCTTCTCCTGTGCACATGCTTCATTTCTTGAACTCGTGCATTTTCTTTGGAGTGTCTACGTTAGAATTCAATGTATTGAACCATAAGCCTATATATTTGACTGGTGAAAAATATCTACTGAGTGGTGAAATACATGTTGATTCAAGTTCTTATCCCAAAGAAAATGAGTTGTCTCAAAGCATTATTGTAGACATATGGCAAAAGGAGGGTGCATTTATAGATATGATCAATAATGTCAAACTTGTTTCAAGTGCTAATGGACTAAGCAACATTATTGTATATCAATACACTCACTGGGTCAATCTTGAAGATGAAATGGTCTTTGTTCTAAGAGATAAAATGAATGCTAGTGAGAAAAATAGTTTTGAAAAGGTCTTGTTTTATCCAAGAAGTTGGCATGTTGTTGTTAAAACTGATGGGTGCCAACCTGATATTCCTTCTTTTGTGGGGTGTCCAGGAAAGTACATTCAGGGTCAGTGCTGTCAACAATACCATGTGTTGACATTAAAATAATTGCTCAAAATGGCAATAGCAATGGCCTTCTGAAAACGGGTGACTTGGTCCTTCAAACTTCGATAGGATCAGATGGCCCATTTTTGTGTGGTCCTTTGTATGATGGTATTGAGTACTATGTTGAAGCTTCCAAGGGATATAATTTAAAATCACTTGCATAGGACCCCTTTTGAATCTTAGTTGTATGCTCATCCAATTTGATCGGACGCCCCACTCGACTAGCCAAACCATAAAGAATATTTGATCATTAGTATTTGACCTTCTGTGCACTCCCTATGTTTGTGGTCCTCAGTAGAGGAATCACTGAATTTGCGTCAAACAAATGCTAGATATGGACAAAACCTCTTCAATCACATTTCTTCAAACTACAACCATGTAAGTCTGGATTTTACTATTACTTTCAATGCTTTACAATGAAACCAGTGTAAATGCAGGTTGTATGTGGATAAAATATAAACCACTGTAAATGTAGGTTGTCTTGTATGTGTATGCAGGGGCATACATGATAAAATATTTGAGAGTGAATGGGATATTGTTTCAAGAGCTTTCATGCTCTATCTTGAGACTCAATATGCAACGTGGAAGTAATTTGACTGTACTGGAAATGGACTCATATCCCGATAATGCATACAATTTCTTTGTGGACATATTGATTGAGATGATGGGGAGCTTTAACTTATTAAAGGATTTGGTCATATGTGTTGTGCCTTTTGTTAAAGAAATATGTGTCTTCTCAATTTTTTCTTCGAGAGGCTTCCTAATATCCAATGTTTGTTAATGGGTGACAACTTTATCTTGGTAAAAACATAATTTTTTATTTTATTTTACATGTTCAACGAACAACATGTTTCAATGTTTAATAATGTTTGCATTTTCTACTTAGTTGTCAGGTATAACATAAAAATAAAAATTATACAAAGCATATATTGATGTAGCTTAGGTTGACTATTATAATTTGGTTCATTATTATGTCATGTTTGTAGATTCAATATATCTAATAGATATGAAACAAAAATAAGTAACGGCTTTGTTTCATATCTATTCCTTAATCAAAATCTACACTACCTAAATTAAAAAGGTAACCTGCTATAAGATGTGAAAAGATCATAAAATTATTCCATGTTTTCTTTCCATGATGTTCACAATGAATATTCATGTCTTTTACCTCGTAAATGAGTGCAGAGTTGGCTTATTCTAGTTTTGAAATGCAAGGCAAGAACTTTCAAAATATCCCATACCTCAACGTCTCAAATCCCCACTCTCTCATCTCCATATATACAGGTTTATGTAGACATAATTGAATTCCATGATAGGGAAATCAGTGTATTAGGTTGCTTCCTTCAGAGCACCCCTACTCTAGAGATTATAGAACTTCATTTGATTGATGACTTGAATTATGGCGATCCACGATATGTAAAGTTTTTGGAGGAAGTGATGTATTTGAATAGAGTTTCAAAGCAAGTAAGGACATTGGTATGAGAACATTCTTTTTAAATACATGCTTCAAAATCTTTAAACCATTGACCATTAAAAAGGCTTTCGGGCTTCATTTTCTTTTATTTTTTCTTTATGGAAGGGTATGACCAATACAGGTTGTATGTGAATACGAGGATGAATTCTAACATGGATATGAGGATGTGGACACCAGTGGAATGACCTACTTGGTCTTGGGTAACATCAGGTATGGAAGCGGATGACAGTCTCATGGAGTGGGTGTGCAACATTTTGCCCCATTTTCATTTTGTTTGTCATTCATTGTTTACGTTGGTTCTAATAGTCAGTTTTAATTATTTATCTTTTTATTATTTATATCATTAACATTCTATGTTTACCAGGCAAGGTAACATCTTTGGTTGCTTTAGATGAGCAACCTGTAGGATTAGGATTTTCCCAATGAGTTTTGAACATTTGTCCAATATGTCTTGTTTATTTTGGATTGTCATTTGCGGGTTAACACTTTAATTGTTATATGGTTTGACATTTGATTGACAGCGAAATTCCATGCTTTTATAAATTATTTGTATGTTAACTTTTAAAAGTATTTAAGAAATTTGTCTTCAGTAACCACACTTCAAACAATGGATTTCACACTACTAGCTTTAAGGTTTGGGTTATGTACTTGGTCAAAATTTCCCAAGATTTATATCATATCTCAAGTGTCGGGTTTGGGTTATTTATTTGGTAAAAATTCCCCAAGATTTGTATCATATCTCAGCCTTTTGAAATTCATACATTCATGTCATTTGAATGTAACACATCACAACAAGGATGAGTCCTATTAATCTCACCAACTCTGTTACTATGCTTCATGAATCATAATTCAAATGGACTCTGAATTTGGTTATTTCCCTTGACTAAACAATATTAAGCAAAATCCTCTCATTCAAACTCAACCCCAAGCCATACTCAAAATTTTGACATGTGAATAGCATTGGCTCGGTGGCAAGTTTGACACTGAAGTCCTTGCAAGTTAGACAACACTGTCCATTGTTTTTTAAAATTTATCATATCCTTAAATTGTTAGCCCTTGGACTCCTTCATTAAAGAAAAGAACATTCTATGATATTGATAATTGGTCTATCAAAATGTGGATGGGGTGAAATATGAGTTAAGGAGTAGAGAAAGAAATTTTCCATGACATTACCTAGGATATTTTGAACTTTTTGGGGCACATCACATGACACTACCATTATGACACCAACACTTTTTGGTAAAGTTGCACTGTAAGAGGCATCCACTGATTCACGTTCCACAACCCGTGACCGTAAGGATGATTCTTCCTGAACATTTTTCCTAGATGATGATAATGACATATAGTCCTTATCATCATAAAGTATGGATTTTCTTTCTTCACCCATGCTCCACCTTCCCCCTACCAATTGCATATAAGCATTAGTTTCTCTTACATGCTTCCCTATGATTGCAAAGTTATACCCATACCTAAAATCCTCATCTTGATCTTGGTTCTTATGCTTTTCTTCTTCTTCTAAGCTAAGAAATCAGAAAAACATTACCTCCCTACCACCACAAATAGATAAACCATTTTTCCTACACTATCTTTCAAGCTCCACAAGAGGAATACTAAAAAATTCTTGAGTTGTTGCTCCCTCTCCAATCACAATAGATAAATCTTGATTTGGACTAGATCCATATTTTATGTTTGTAAGATTAGATTCATAACTATCAAGGTCCTTCAATGGTGGGGCATCTCCGCATATTGAATGAAAGGGAGGGGCACCTTAATTTCCAAACCAAAGAAATGTAACTCTCCATCCATTCACATAATCATATGAAAGGAGAAACGAATCTGACCAAACTTGGAGTACTTTCATCACTCTCTCCTGTAAGGACATCATAATATAAATGTAAGAAAATTCACAAAAAGATCCATACAGTCATTACACTAATTATGATATTTTTTTTAAGAGTAAAAATTACTAGTCGCCTTGATAATTCATGACCAATAAGGGACTTGATCTTAATACATGATCTATTTTCATCATTACTATCCTCAACATGTTCTATTATTTAGAGTAAAATTTCATGAATTTGCAGGTGTTTTTTTCCACATTTCTATTTTTATATCCCATACAATTGGAATCTTGCTACATTTGGCCTCCTCTACTTCCCTAGGCTACATGTGTTAAAGAGGGTACAAAACACTAATGATATGTTCTTTTGCCAAAAGTAATTATTCCTATGGTTCCTAATGTTGTGATTCTTTCACCTCATGGTTATTTTGGGCAAGCAAATGTTTTAGGAATGTGTGACAATATATCGATGGATAGGTAAACAATTTTTTTATAATTGCAATGTTCATTCCATGATATCCTATCTTTATTGTTTGATTGTATTTTGAATGTTTATTTCGATTCTTTTTTGTATTTTAACTATGAAATTGAAAGTATTTGGTATTATGTTTGTTTAAACAACAACCAAGGCTTGAAGATGAAATTAATATTACACAATATTGATTGAAATCCTTTTAACTATTTTGTATTGAAATATTTTCATGATTATTAGAAAAGTTTACTTTCATATTGTTATTTGAGAACATGTTTTTTATATACTTGACCAATTTCATGCATTAGAAAAAAAATTGTTGTTGCGAATAAACTGACAAGGATTAGACATCACACCTCAGATTATTTGTTTTAACAAGTTATTTACAGCTTGAGCTTTTTAGCATGTAACTTAGTTGGCATGATTGTGCCTAAGCTTTCCCTGAAGGTTGAATACTAAGTTACTAAGGTGTTCTTTTCTATGGTGACATTAATTTGTTTATACAAGTCATCTGGCCACATAGTGGCCACTATCGCTCAACTAAAGAAAACTTGTTCGAGTTTCTTGCTCTTATGGGGAAGAATGGCTTTAACATTGTTGATGTTGAGGTATATGTAATAGAAATCCTTTATAGTCTACTTTCATTTTTATTCTATTGTTCATCATGTTTCATGTCTTACACTCTGCACTCTAGGTTCTTTTCTTTTCAGAAAAAGAACTCAGTATTGATGGTAAGCAACAAGATTTGAAGAAAGAGGAGAACACTAACACTCGAGCGACAAATGCAAAAAGAGAGAGAAGATAATTGTTCTAGTGGTAGCCTTAAAGCCAATGTCCCGCATAAGACACACACATAGAGAATGATGTTCAGACCTTCATAGTTGGTGAATTCACTGGCAATGACTTGACAACACAATGATAATGTTTTATAGTGATGAAACAACATTTCATGTGTAAATTGTAGTCCAGCCAATGTTCAGTTGGAAAGTCATATTGTAATACTCAACATTTAATATGATACAATTTATGTGGTTGAAATTATTTATAATTGCACTTGATATTTTTTAGTATTTTAACTAACATATGTAATTTTGAATATTCATATTAGATGAACCAATTCACATTTTATGATGTTTTTTATAATTTAGTCACAAAATCATACTAATTAATCTATGTTGATTAATAATGAACATATAAAATCAATCTAAAACTACTAAATTAGTAGTTTATATTGATTAATGATGAACACAAATAAAATGAATATATGACTAAATTAGTCGTTTATAATATTTATTAATGAAAAAAAATGAAATAAATATAAATTAGTAAATTAGTCATTTATATAATGAATATGAAACTACCAAAAAATATAGATGACTACTGCAAATGATTAGTTTTTCATTACAAATGACAACTAAATTTTGCATATATAGAACTATTAGTAGCTAATCTACAATATCTTATAACATGACAAAAATTTAGTAATATTTCTTGGGTTATTAATTCGTTTCAAACAACGACTAAAATTTTCATATATATTACTATTAGTAGCTAATATACAGTACCTTATAACAGGACCAACATTTTAGTCATATTTCTTTGGTCATTAATTGGTTTTCTTAGATGATCATATAATAATATATTTTGTTGTATATTTGGTTATTAATTGTGGCAATTAATGGCTAAATCAATAACTAAATTAATGACCAAATTTATGACTAAATATATTACTAGATAATAAAATTGAGACAGTCAATTAATGACTAAAAGTTGGTCGCGTTATAAGACACTGTAAATTAGCTACTATTGGTCACCGACTGAAAAATAATCATTTATATTACGCAAATTTTAGTCGTTGTTTTGGTAACTAATTAGCCATTTTGTATCGGTGTCAACGTGGATGGTTTTTTCCTTATATATTTTTTGTTTTGTTTTGTGAGAATTGCACATAAACTTGTAAAAGAGTTGCTTGAAAATTGACTATGTTTATCCTAAGTTGTTAGATGGAGTAACATCTAAAAGAAAAGCAAGTAGAGTCAAAATATGAAATGGGTATGTTGAAACCAATGTTCCACCAATTTTTTGAGTTGTGAGGATGTAGGAGTGGGAAAACACATCTCGGGGATGTGTGGAAACACCTAGGAACATCATAAGGGATGTTAGGTCCCCAACATAGGGAACCTCACTTAAAATATTAAAAAATTAATATTTAAATATATGAAAATTTAAGCATAAATCATTGAAATCTTATCTTATACACCAGTATATAACCATCTTAACCCTAGATGTAATAAGCACCAAGAAGGATCAACATAAATAGAAACATAATTCCCTTCCTGATTAAAGGATTAGGGGCTAAGATAGAAGTATGTTGGATCTATCTTGTTTTATGGACTTAAATGTTTTTCAATTTAATTTATTAAAATTAGAGATGTGACACTTTCTCTTGGGCTATAGATGTTGTTGATGCTCCTTGCTACTCTAGGTGCAATAACAATGCACCAATAACATACATCATTACATGAAACATAATAAATCATAAACTATATATGTAATGATGTAACTAATTATGATTCACAAATTATCTATCACTATTTTATTTCTTAGTATATTTAGAAATTTTAGAAGATGTAGATCGTTTTCTTAAGATAACTAATATATGAACATGCCCATTAAAAAATGAGCATCAATTGCTTATGGTAATTCCCCAATAAACTTCACTGTATCCACCTATTGCATGAAGAAATAAGGAGCAACCATAAGCATGTCACTCTCTGAATCAAAATCATTTACATTCGCTGGGATACTCATTTCCATGCCAAACAACTCATGTTGTCTCATTCAGAGCCCTCTCATTTACCTATGCATTAAATAGCATGAAGAATTAATGAAAAACCATGGGAATGTCACTACCTAAATTAGAATAATTTTTGTTCTCAAAAACGCTGCCTATGCATTAGGTTTACATTTGTTTTATTTTTTCCTATTTTTGCTTTTTTTGTGGGTGAAAAGGGAGCATTGGAGTGTATTAATTTTTTATGTTAGGAAATGCCCCCCTTACCGCCTTTAGAGTAAAAAACCCTAGAAGCATGCGCATAATGTTACCTATTGTCTAAAATGCATCCCTCTATAAAACTAGCTGAAGCAATTTTACGGGGTTGGGGGAATGCAAACTAGGGACAAGAATGCGCACTAGTCCCTACTCTTGAATCACTATTAAAAAAGAAAAAAATAGTTGATAATAAAACAAATTTAAATGATAATAAAGTAAAATGAGAATATGTTATAGACTTAAAAAATCTAGGCTACCGACAAATTAAAACACATAAAAGATGAAGGAAGCCATTATTTCACTTCTTTTTATTTGGTGACCCAATATTAAGCATTCTATTTTTAAGAAGAAATAAACAAGGAATTTTCCCAGACAGTATTCTTATCAATAGTGAGCAGTGTGTGAGTTTGTCAAGGAGAACCAATTTTTTCTTAAGGAGTGGGAATTTTCCAACAGTTGGTCATTTTTCTTCACTTCATTAATGTTTATCCAGCATTTTCTCATGTTTTCGTTTTTAATTTAAATTACCTCATGAATCAACCATGGAAGGCCTAAGGATGCAATGCAAGAATTCCATGATGATGAGAATAATGTTACTAAAAGTGGAACATCTTCCACAATCCCTTGAAGTTCACTTCCTTCATCAAACACTAAAGGCACTTCATCTACAAAGAGATATTTGATAGATGCACTTGTGGATATGTTTGATATCAAGGGTGTGGTGGGTGTTGATCTTGCTATAGCAAGGTTTTTATTTGCATGCTATATCCCATTTGATGTAGCCCATTCCCCATGGTCTAAGAAAATGGTCTCTGTCATTGATGATGGTTTTGTAGGGTATAAAACACATAGCTATGAAAGGCTTTGCATAGTCTTGATCAACAAGAACAAAGCATGCATTAAAAAGGTTATGGACCCTTTGGAGGTGTCATGAATAACTAATGGATTTTCTATTGTGAAGTTTGGATAAACACCTAAAATCATCCACTTTTGAACATCATTCTATCTTTAATATATTTCCTCTATCTTTTTAGGGAAACCATTTGTTCAAGGAAAAGAAAACATTCTTTGTTCTCAAAGGACTAGTTATTTAAAACCATTGATGAGAAGGGGCCATCTGATTTTGTGAAAAGAAAATGCGCCTTAGCAAAGTTATAATGTTGATAGTCCAAAATCAATACATGCATCATTTTATTTTCTCATGTATTTAATAATGCCTAGAGGAGATTGAAAAAACAACTTGGATGTTCAAGTTAATTGAATATGGTTAAATATTCAGATGTTTATATATAAACATCACCAATAACATGTCATTTTCCAAAAATTTGATAAGGTGGGGTTTCTTAAGCTAACCTATACTAGATTGTTTCATAATAGATTATTCAACAATGGTATGCGAGTTAAAGGGGATTTATGTATAACTGTCATTAATGAAAAGTGGGAATTTAGGCATTTTAATTAAGGTGTGGCATAATATTTTTAATGGTTATTTTTAGGATGATGTTAAATTTGTAGTTGATTTCATTGAACCACTATGTGATATGATCCACTACATGGAAACAAATAGATGATGTTTAGGAGAGATATATGAAAGCATTAGCTGTGTGAGAGAATTAAATCCATCACCAATAAGATAGATCCTAACTTATATCCATGATTAGAGTGATGTATAAATGGGCATAAAACAAGTTGATCACACTTCTCATTATGGCATCTTATTCCTTGAATCCAAAATATGATATTGAAGAAAGAAGGTCCCCTTTCAAAAAAATAAATACAGGTAATGGAGGGATTCCTGACTACAATGAGTAAAGTTGATTATAATGAGAGGAGGCATCCATCATCCAATGTTAGTTTTTCGAACTTCTATGTGGACAAGGTAAGGTTGGCACAAAGGAGGTTAAGTATAATATGTTAGTCTGCATAGATTGAATAGATTAGTGTGCACTTCGTAGAAGATATATCCCAAAATATTAAAATATTTTCTATATGATTGCTATCACAAGTAACTGGGTCCTCGGCCATACGATAGGAATTGTACTTGGTGTTTTTCACTCAATGAAGAGAAAAATCTTGGATCAAAGATGCAAGAAAATCCAGTGTACAAAAACAATGTCGTTCAACTCACTTCTTGGAAAGGCCTCTGGCACTATGAAGGTGCCACTAAAAGTTGGGATTAATTTATGGTGAAACATCAATCTATTATAGCATTTGTTACCCATAGAACTTGATGTAATTGGGTTCTAGATATATAGGCTTCAAATAAAAGTTGATTCATGTATTTGTGTTCTAGTATGATATTCTATTTGTTATTATAGGATGCAGAATTTATCGTTGGAGCAATCCCATGAGAAAAGGCTTAACTTGTTGGTGTATATTCTACTCTTTATTTATTTACCAAGGCATGCATCTCTATGATCAATCTTTAGTAGTCCATCTTGTGTAATGTTTAATTTTATTTTTATAATAATAAGTGAAAATTATAGTTTTTAACTGTTATTGGTCATGGTTGAATGTATGTTTTTTTTAAAACATGAGCATTCAGTTCATGAATCAACTTACTTTTCTTTTTCCCAACTTTTTTTATAGCATATTTGCTTCTAACTATTTTAGAATTTAGTGATATTTGGTTGTCGGGAACCAATATGAAATGTTAGAAGCAAGTATTTACATAACTAAATTTATTATTTTCTTTGTATATTTGGTGTAGATATGGAACCATCCAATGCATCACCCTTGTATTGGGACAAAATTTAGTCAAAGGGAGCCTATATTTATCTTGAAGAGGTTTCTACTCATAATGTAGAATTTATGTTTAGTCTAGATGTGAAATCTTTTGATTTTACTGATCTTAATAATGTGTTATGATTAATAGTAATATATATTCTTTGAAGAATTCTTCGGCGAAAATCACATGGAGAAATTTTTGTCGACGCGTTTTGAACCAACCAGTGTGGTTCATCGTCAGGACAAGTTGAATGAGTAGATCTCGCTATGCACTTTAAATAGATAGGGCAAAATATTCAATGACTCAAATTTCTTGATAAGGTAACGGCTAAAAAGACAATAGCTCGATTTGACCTGATAACGGCTTGTTTAACCATGATAATGGGGTATTATATTAATTTATATTATTTATTTATTTATTTGTTTTATTTATATAAAAGAAATTTGAGTTATTAATATAGAATAAATTAATATAATATAATAAGTAAATCATAAAATAAATTAATTTCAAATAAATTAATTTTAAATATATTAATAAATCTAAATTAATTTAACATTGTTAGAAATATATACTAGAATAAGTAAAATTAATATATTATAATAAGTTAAATAATAATTTCCAATATATTAATTAATAAGAATAAAAATAAAATTAATTTTGAACTGTTAGATAAAAATATTAGTTAGTTATAACGGCTAGTTTGACCATGATAAGGGGTATTATATTAATTTATATTATTTATTTATTTATTTTTTTAAAGAAAATTCGGTTATTAATATAGAATAAATTAATATAATATAATAAGGAAATCATAAAATAAATTAATTTCAAATATATTAATATATTAATAAATCTAAATTAATTTAAAATTGTTAGAAATATATAATAGAATAAGTAAAATTAATAAGTAAATCAATCAAAAAATAAATAAATAAATAAAATAATAATAATAATAATAATAATAAATAAATAAATAATTTCAAATATATTAATTTTAAGCCTCCTTGGAGCAGCTTTAACAGAGATGAATTTTAAGCCCTAAAATCCTTAAATCAGAACAAAGATATTGTTGTTCTGAAAGCTGAAAAGGGGGTGGCTACTGTCATTCTTAACAAGGAAGACTACCGCAATAAAATGTTAGATCATCTTCATAATAGTGGTAGTTATAAGAAGCTTCCCAAAAACCCGTTAAAGAGGATCTCCAAGATGGTGGCCCTTGCCATTAAATCTTGTGACTCACTGAGTCCCCTGCACCAAAAACTCATTGAGAGAAATCCTATCACGCCTAGAATCTATGGGCTCCCTAAAATCCATAAGGAAGGAGCTCCCCTTAGGCCTATCGTCAACACCATTGGAGGTCCTACCTATCTTCTTGCTAAGTTTCTTGCCTTGAAGCTTAAGACCTTAGTTGGTCGTACAACATCCTTCGTGAAAGACTCGGCCTCCTTTATTGAGGAGCTCAAGGACATCATGCTGGACACTGGAGACATTCTGGTCAGTTTTGATGTTGTTTGCCTCTACACTTGCATCCCTATAAATGAGGCAATGGATGTGATTAACCGTCTAACTGATCCTGATACCGCTCGGCTAGTTGAGATTTGCCTCACCTCAACCTTTTTTAGTTTTGAAGGAGAGTTATTTGAGCAAACTTGTGGGGTTTCCATGGGCTCACCCCTATCCCCTGTGTTTGCTAATCTGTTTATGGAGGATTTTGAATCTAAGGCTCTGAACTCAGCCCATCTCCTACCCAAACATTGGAAAAGGTATGTAGATGACATTAATGTCATCTGGTCTCACGGCCAAGAGGAGTTAGATCTCTTCTTCGATCATCTCAATAATCAATCCTCAGCTATTAAGTTCACTATGGAACAAGAGGTTAATGGCTGCCTCCCATTCCTTGATATTCTTATCTCTAAGAAGGAGGATGGTTCCCTCTCCCACCGAGTGTTTCGCAAGAAAACTCATACGGAGTAGTATCTTCAAGCTAGTTCCCACCATTTCCTGGCCTAGAAGTTGGGGGTTCTCAACACCCTTGCAACTCGTGCCTTAAGGATCTCTGATGATAAGAGCTTCAAGGAGGAGAAATCCCACCTCCTTAATGTCTTTGTTGAAAACGGTTATTGTAGACACTTGGGACGAAAGGCTTTCCTCAAAGCAACTAAGAATTTGTTAACCAAAATAGGGCCTAAAGAGCAGATTCCTAGTGTCCATCTTCCGTTTGTTCAGGGGACCACGGATAAGATTGCGAGAGTTCTTAAGAAGCATAATGTCCCCACAACTTTTAGACCTCTCAACACCATTCGTAAATCCCTCAAACTTGTAAAGGATCCCATCGACCCTAAGGACATGAAAGGGGTTTATATTATTCCTTGTTCTTGTGGGACCCCCTATATTGGTGAGACTGGTCGCTCCATTAATCAAAGGATTAGTGAGCACGCAGCAGACCTCAAGCATATGAGAACTAAGTCTTCCGCTTTAGCAAAGCATGTGGAGAAAACCAATCATCATGTCTGCATCAAGGAGGCTAGTGTGATTGCTAGAGTGTTGCAATTCCATCACCGGAAATTTAGGGAAGCCCTGGATATTGAAAAAAGACCGAACAATCTCAATAGAGAGGATGGCTGGAAGATCAGTAGTTGTTGGATCCCAGCCCTCTCCTCCTAGTCGTTTTCTTTCTTTTCCTCCATTATTTCATCGATAAATTAATTTTTAATACGGTAATTTATTTATTTATTTTTTATTATTATTTATTTATTTATTTTATTTATTTTTTATTATTTTTTATTTTTATTTTTATTTTTTTGTGTATCAATTTAATCTTAATTTACATAAAGCTAATTTTAAAAATAATCTATTTTATAATTAATATACAATTTTTTACCTTTAAATAGACCTTGAATTAATTTTTATGTTTCCAACCCTTGAGTTCTCTAATATTTTTTTTTTTTTTTTTATGAATATTTATATTACCAACTAATATTTTTATCTAACAATTTAAATTTTTTTTTTTCTCGATAAAGACTAATTCTATTAATTAAAATATATGGTACAATCAGGAGAAGCAAGAGACCAGCAGACCGGAAATGATGGATTCATCAACCTTGGTCCCGGAGAGAAGATTCAAACTCATAGCTACAGCAGATGACTTGAGATCACAGACTGACTAACTGACTTTTACCCCATAGGGGCAGAAACTCCAACACATTGTTTTTTCCCCTTCTTTTTGTTGACTTTTGTCCAGCCATCATGGGGAGAATGAGCTAGGACAACTTGAAGACTGGAATTCTCTATCATCGGGAATTCCTTTTCTGATTCAGAGGAGGTCTCATGGGCGCGTTTCTGGGATATCGCTGTGTCATGGGTGAGCCCCATATTATCCATGGGCAGATCCATCGGCTGAGGCACCTGGTCCGGTTCTGAGTCACTTTCCCCATCCTCCGAACTAGGGGAGCTGGAGCTCCCAGCTGGCGGTGGAGGACAGGGAGCCCAACGCTTGGGTTAGGTTTTTGCAGAGGTTCCCTTTTTCGATCTTGCTGTCAGCGAAGGGCAGGAGTTCTGAAGGTGCCCTGTCAGGTGACAATGACGGCATCAGAAGGCAGTGTTTTTGTAATCTATAAACTGGGTCCAAACAGTGTCATTAATCTTGAGATTGATTTGCTCTACCAATCCCTTGCTTAGATCTAGCTCCACACAAACTCTGGCATATGTGTAGAGACCTTGCCGTTCCCTCTCGTAATCTCCCTTTATGAAGCAACCCAAAGTGTTGCCTATTTTCCTGTATACTTCTGTTCTCCACAGTTGTATTGGGAGATTTGGAAGTCTGATCCAGACAGGGGCTTTTGTGATAGCTGCAGAAGTTGGGTCAAAGTCTGGGAACCATGGAGTTAAGAAGAGACCTGCCGAACCCATGAACCAGGGGCCTTCCTCTAAGGCCTCTTCGTAATGCTCGAGATTATCGAACAGTACTATAAAAAATCCCTTTGCACAGAAGTAAATCTTGCAACGGTGAGTCCAGTTGTCCTTGATCCAGTCATAGAGATCCTTTGAGCGTGGCCAGAGCCCATTGAATCTGTAGATGATTGCCCTTTCAGCAAATTTTTGGGTGTCGTCTGCCAGGTCCGGGTAAGAGATCTCAACAGAAGGAACCTCCTCCGATTTGTCAACCAAAAAAGGCTTGGGTGGAGCCTGATCCTGTGGGACTGTCTTTTCAGGCCTCTTAGCATGGACTGCATCTTTATATGAAAATGCCTTAGCTGAGGATGAACCTCCAGCAACTCCTCCTCTCAAACGAAGGGTTAAAATAATGGATGCATCTTTCTTAATGCCATAAAAAGAAATAGGATGGAGATCCTCTAGTTGTTTACCTTCGTGGAGAAGCCGTTGAGCTGCAGAGGGGATCCCCAGTTTGATGTTCAGTGTATGCTTGAGCTTCTGCACCAGATCGGTCTGGCTTACCCATTGTAGCATAGTTTTGCCTGTAATGAGCTTGATTTGTATCTGGAATGAGGAAGAAAAGTCTGAATGCCTCTTTCCCCTACAGATCTGTGAAGAGTGGAGGCATACGCGTTGATTGATTTTCGTTTCCTGGATTTGCCCCATGGGCAGAAGAGGCGTACAGCCAATCGGTGCAAACCCTTCCTTCCCGAAAGCCGAGCTTCCTTGAGCAGATCTGCTGTGGCTATTTCCCATCCGGGGGAGCGGATCTGCAATATCTTGCCCGATCTGAAGCGTCAGAGACATTGAGTTCGGGCGATCCGTCTTATTCCGAAGAATCGATTCCAGGACTTGATGATCCACCTGAAGCCGCCGAGAAGCTTCAGCTCCCATCTTGCCATCTCGTATAACCCTAAGGTTCTTCAGCGGCGAACCCTTCCGGGTAGATAATAATCGGAGAAATAAAGGTTCACGGGAGTACTGGGCCGAGATCGGGTAATGCTTTGTCGCCCAAGAGGGAGATGCGTATGAAAATTTGCTCAGAAGAGCTCCGGACCAGCCTTCGATTTGCGTTTGCTCTGTTCGAAACCCTTGAGCCCTCCGCGCGGCAGCCAGAGGAAGGGAGGCGGCATCCAAGAAAAAAGGAATCATCTTACCAGCCTGCAAATCCTTGCTTGACGCGAAAACCAATTCCCATCTAACAATTTAAAATTAATTCTATTCTTATTAATTAATATATTTGAAATTATTTATTTATTTATTAATAATAATAATAATAATAATAATAATTATTATTATTATTATTATTTTTATTTTATTTATTTATTTATTTTTTTGATTGATTTACTTATTAATTTTTCTTATTCTATTATATATTTCTAACAATTTTAAATTAATTTAGATTTATTAATATATTAATATATTTGAAATTAATTTATTTTATGATTTCCTTATTATATTATATTAATTTATTCTATATTAATAACCGAATTTTCTTTAAATAAATAAATAAATAAATAATATAAATTAATATAATACCCCTTATCATGGTCAAACTAGCCATTATAACTAACTAATATTTTTATCTAACAGTTCAAAATTAATTTTATTTTTATTCTTATTAATTAATATATCGGAAATTATTTATTTATTTATTATTATTATTTTTAACTTATTATAATATATTAATTTTACTTATTCTAGTATATATTTCTAACAATTTTAAATTAATTTAGATTTATTAATATATTTAAAATTAATTTATTCGAAATTAATTTATTTTATGATTTACTTATTATATTATATTAATTTATTCTATATTAATAACTGAAATTTATTTTATATAAATAAAATAAATAAATAAATAAATAATATAAATTAATATAATACCCCTTATCATGGTCAAACTAGCCGTTATCAGGTCAAATCGAGCTGTTGTCTTTTTAGTCGTTACCTTATCGAGAAATTTGAGTCATTGGATATTCTGCCCTATCTATTTAAAGTGCATAGCCAGATCTGCTCATTCAACTTGTCCTGACGATGAACCACACTGGTTGGTTCGAAACGCGTCGACAAAAATTTCTCCATGTGATTTTCGCCGAAGAATTCTTCAAAAATTTGATATGGATCACACAAGTCTCAATTCAATAATATATATTCTTTTACTTTTTATTTTCAAATGATGTATAATCCAACGCATGGTTAACTTTGCAGGTTTAAGTTCTTCAAATCTAGGACCCGTGATTATTGACTAGTTATCCATGTGAAATCTCGTATTACTTCCATTGATTGGAATATCCATAGGTAATGGGGCGACAAATGCAAAAATAGAGAGAAAATAGAAACGGTCTAGTGATACCCTTAAAGTAAATATCCCACATGAGACATAAACATGCAAATTGATCATCAAGTTTGTAGAGTTGGTGAATTCACCTACAATGCTTTGGCAAACAAATCATAATGTTTCAAGTGACGAAAAAATATTTCACATGTAAATTTTAGTCCAAGCTATATTAAATTGGAAACTCATATTGTAATATTTGACATTTCATATAATATAGTTTGTGGTTGAACTTATTTATAGTTGTACCTGATATTGTTTAGTATTGTAATTAACATATGTAGCTTTATGTTTTCATATTAGATGAACATACACGTTCTATGACATGTTTTAAATTTAGTGACAAAATCATACTAATTAATTTATGTTGATTAATAATAAAAACATAAAATAAATCTAAAACTATTAAATTAGTAGTTTATATTGATTAATGATGAACACAAATAAAATGAATATATACTGACTAAATTAGCCATTTATAATGATTATTAATGAAAGTAAATAAAATGAATATAAACTATTAAATTTGTTGTTTATATAATGAATATGAAACTATAAAAAAAATACTATTATAAATGATAAATTTGTGATTACAAATGACGACAAATTTTGCATATATACAACCATTAATATCTAATTTACAGTATCTTATAACATGACTGAAATTTGGACATATTTCTTTGGTCATTAATTGGTTTCTTTGGTATCTTATAACGTGACCAAAATTTTGGTCATATATATTTGGTCATTAATTGGTTTTTCGGGTAATCATGTAGTACTATATTTTGTTGTGTATTTGGTCATTAATTGTGACAATTAACGACTAAATCAATGACTAAATTTATGACAAAATATACTACTAGATGATAAAATTGAGATCATCAATTAATGATTAAACTAGATATGACTAAAAGTTGGTCGCATTATAAGATACTGTACATTAGCGACTATTAGTCACCGACTGAAAAATGGTCGTTTATATGCAATTTTTTGTGATTTTTTAGTAACTAATAAGCCATTTTGTACTAGTGTTGGGAATATTAACCCTTATGTTAATAAACCAAATGGATTGATATTATAAACCCAACGGAATAATAAGCCCAACATATTATTCCTAAAAACCCAGGGGATTATAAACCCAATGGACTAATATTAAACCGAGGGGATTAATATTATAATCCCAAGGTATCTAGAGCCTTAGGAAAATATTATAAACCCTAAAATAAATATGGTTGACCATGGATGGTCTTCATATTGAAACAATCTTTGTCACAATTCGATGTTGCATCATGATTGACCATGATTAAAAACCCAATGGATTTACATTAATCCCTAGGATTAATATTTTAAACCCTATGAATAATATTATACCCTAGGAATATGAATTCAAACTGAGAGATTGATATTATAAACCCAAGGGAATAGTAAACCCGGGGATTAATATTAAAAACCAAAGGGACTATATACCCAAGGGAATAATATTAAACCCAAAGGATTAATATTATAAACCCAAGGTATATAAACCTTAAGAGAATGATTATAAACCATAAAATAAAAATGGTTTACCATTGTTTACCATGGTTGATGTACATATTGAGGCAAGTTTACTCACAATTTGACATTGGACCATGGTTGAGCATATTTGATTTTAATATTGAGACAATATTAATCACAATGTGATACTAGACTATGGGCGACCATGATTATAAACCCAAGCGATTTATATTAAACCCTAGGATTAATATTGTAAACCCTATAAATAATATTATATTCTAGGAATATGAACCCTTAAATAAATAGACCCAATGGATTGATATTATAAACCCAAGGAAATAGTAAACCCAAGGGATTATAAACCTAAGGTATACAAATCCTAAGAGGAATATTAGAAACCATAAAATACACATGGTTGATATACATATTGAGACAATCGTTTCCACAATTTGACATTGGAACATGGTTGACCATGGTTGGCCATCTTTGATTTTCATATTGAGACAATATTAGTCAGAATGTGACGCTAGACCATGGTTGACCATGATTATAAACCTAAGGGATTTATATTGAACCAAATAATTAATATTGTAAACCCTATGAATAATATTATACCTTAGGAATATGAAACCTTAGATTTATAAACCCGAGGGATTGATATTATAAATCCAAGGGATTATTACTAAAAACCTAAGGGATTAATTCTAAAAATAAAAGATATTATAAACCCAAGTGAATAATATTAAAGCCAAGTGATTAATATTATAAACCCAAGGTATATAAACTCTAAGACAAATATTATAAACTTAAACTAAACATGGTTGACCATAGTTGACCATGGTTGACAATGGTTGATTTTCATATTGAGACAATCTTTCTCACAACGTGATGTTAGACCATGGTTGACCATAATTAACCATGGTTGATCTTGGTTGAGCTTGGTCAACCATGGTGAATCACTGATTGAAACAAACTATTTAGATAGAAAGCTAAAAGGAATCCATGGTTGATCATTTGTTACCATGGTTGATCTTGGTTAAGCTTTGTAGACCATGGTTGATAATCATTGATCATCATTGATCTCAGTTAAGCATTCTAACTATGTTGATATTTGATGACCTTGGTTGATCATGGTCTTGATTAACCATTATGGTTGTTTATAGTTGATTATGGTTGACCATTACCATAAACCTTGGTTAACCATGCTTGAACAAGGCTCACCATATCTAACCAATTTAACCATGATGATCTTTCTTTAATATGGTTGACCATGGTTGATCATGGTCAACCATGGATGACCTTAATTAAGTTTGGTTTACCATGTTAACCATAATGATTTTTGATTACCTTGGTTCGCCATGGTTGAACATCATATATTACGATTGCTCATCATTGCTCATGGGTCACCATGGTTGACCATTATGGTTCACTATGGTTGAACATCAATGACCATGGGTGACTATGGATGGTTGACGATGATTGACCATGGAAAACCATTCTAACCATGTTCAATAAATAAATCTTGTTGATCATGGTTGACCTTGGGTGAGCATGATTGATTATGGTTTACCATGGTTAACCATATTATGTTTTAATAATATTATAATTCGAATAATATCAACACAAATATCAATATTAACATTATATTATCTTTTTAATAGAAAAACATATGAAATGCTACTAATAATGCTATTAATAGCATCAATACTAATATGAAGTATGTAATGTAATGTTGCAACAATGTTTGTTACATTGCAACATTCATAATATTTTTGTAAAAATTGTGACATCATAATATTAGGAGTAAGGTTGACCATTAGTGACCATATTGACCATACTCTAAATATTCACAATGTTAATAGTAGGGTTGGACCATTATTGATCATTATTAAGTGTTATTAATAATGTTAATAAATGTTACTAATAGTAGGGTTGACCATTATTAACCATTATTAAATGTTACTAATAATGTTATTAGCAACATTAATATAATAATATCTCATAAAATCTCATGTGACTGATGATGATGATGATGATGGTTAACATCCACTGCGACCAAACTTTGGTCTATTGGACCTAAAGAAATGAATTATTTAGTTTGATTTAAGATTTTATTCCTATGCTCAAAAAACTTAGAGAGAAGCCTCCCGAGCTCACTGTAATTTTGACAACGTAAAAGGCTAGGAAGGTCAGTATTGCAACAAAGATTTTGAAACTGAGATCTAATGTGGTTGTACGTGGGGAACCTTAAGAGGAAGTGATTTTCATCCTTGATGTTTGTATTCTCACAGAGATGGCAGAACCTTTCCATCCATGGTGTTTTAGGAACTGCCCAATGACCCGTTTCACTGTGGAGCTCATGAGAGTTCGTTCTAATCTTGGCTGCTAATTTAATGTCATAATTAAATATTAATATTATATTTAAATGTTAATAATATCAAGTAGAATTGTATTAATAAATTAATTATTAATAAACTAAAATTTAATTAAAATACTTATATAATAATGTTTTGATTATTACATTAATATATCAATTATTATTTCAATTCACGAAAATATTATATATAAAATTAAATTAAATTTATTAAAAGTTACATTTATTAAATTAAATTATTATTTATAATATTTATTTAATAATTATTTAATTAAAATTAATGAAATTAAAATTTATAACCCTGATGTTGATGGGGTCTTGGATAAACTCTAGGGTGTTTTATAAAGGTATTCCTTGATTTGAAGTCACCAAATCAATTCAATTCCCTGCTCTTATCCAGGTGATATATTGAACATCATGAAAATATAGTCTCACTAATCTTACAATAATAAAATAAAAAATAAAACCCAAATAAAATCAGTAAATTAGAAATAATAAAATCTCATATACTAATTTAATTTCTGACTTATATATATATATATATATATATATATATATATATATAATTTACCTAAATATATATATATATATATATATATATATATATATAGATATATATAATTTACCTAAATATATATATATATATATATATATATATATAATTTACCTAAATATATATATATATATATATATATATATATATATATATATATATATATATATATATATATATATATATATATATATATATATATAATTTACCTAATAATAATATAATAATTAATTAACGCATGCCACTGTGGTTTGTTGGTGATACATGGGAGTTATGATGGGGAGGTCATGGGTTCAAACCTACTCTCTCCCATCACATTTTTTTTTGGCGGCTGGTTGGCAAACCCTAAAATGATCCAACTCGTAATCGAGTTCTGCCCACATGAAAGACGAAGGGGACCCTCATCCTCCCCTCCCTCCTAAGATTGATGTCTTCAAAAATCTGGTAGCCTCCTGCGAAAAGAAGAAAGCAAACCTGAATCAGTAGAAGTTTGTTAAAAAATTCAAAACCATCCCCTCCGTTGATCTACCTGCAAAATGCCCGTGCCGGACTGCGATGAACCTAGCAGAACGCGGGCTCATTGGTCAATTTACGGGCCTCTAGCCCTCTCCCAAAGCTAGGTATGGATGGGTCCAGTGAAACTAGAGGCCTCTTGTCTCTGAAGGAATCCAAAATCATGTGGTAAACAGAGGCTATTATGTCTTTGTCTTCGATTCAGTAGGAGATCAAGACCTTATTTTTCGAAATAATCCTTATTTCATGGGCCCCCAAGGGCTCTATCTGAATAAATGGATGCCAGACTTTGATCCTTCCCAGGATATTCCTTCAGCTGTTCCTATCTGGGTAAGGTTACCCCACCTCCCTCTTCATTGCTGGAACCTGGAATCTATGGAAACAATGAGGAACAAACTAGGCAAATACATTGATGGGGCTGAAAGGACAGAAAAATATTCATGTGCCAAAATATTTCTTGAATTCAACTTGGAGATAGGGTTGCCCGAGGTGATCAAGTTAACCCTAGCTAGCTGGTCTCACATATAGGAACTTGATTATGAACAGCTCCCCTTCAAGTGTCGACATTGTCACGGCTATGGCCATTTCGCTCGAAATTGGAAGAAGAAAAGGGAGGAATAACCTGGAAAAGAGAAGGGCGAACAATGGACAAAAGCCTGAAAAGCAGGCTCATCCAAGCAGACCAATAGAGCGAAAGGGAAAGGAGGGACTACAGAGACTCGAGGACCCTCTCCTGGGAAGAGACTACCTGAATTTCAAGTCACAGCAAATGCCACCACTTCAACAAACCCTTTTACTATTCTAAACCCTCCAGAAGATCAAAACCACCCAAAACTTGAAGAGGGAGAGGTGAAGCAGTATATTAAACAGATAGCAGATGCAGACATAAACTCAGGATCTGAGGAACAAACTGGAGTAGCCACTTCAGAAATCCCTTATGTAGACGCAACCCTACAAGAAACCCATGGCTCTCAAGTAGGTGCCATATCCCCACTTTCTTATGCAGAAATGATCAAAAAGAAAACGTTAATAGACAACCCTGGTTCTTCTGAAGAAGACTCTTTTGAGCGATTCACTAAAAAGGCAGGAAGGAAGTCTCGTAAGCAGATGAGAGAAGAAGAGGTGTAGAGATTAAAGATGTAGGGTAGTCAATCCATAATCGAAATGTCATTAGGCAGAAACACAAGGGCCCGATCCATAAAGGGAGGGCCTACTCCTCCCTTCCCTAGTAAATAATGCAGTTTGCCTCTTGGAATTGCAGGGGTTTGGGGAATCCATTGAAATCTGAAGCAGTAAAAGATCTATCAAGAATGGAACCCTCAGATATCCTTCTACTCCAAGAGACAAAGATAGAAGAGGATGCTCTTTTATCCTTAAGTCGAACCAACTGGAAAAATAACTCAGGAAAAGCAGTCATCCCCTGACGTACGTGAGGGGGTCTTGCAACCTTATGGTCAGAGGATATGTTTCAGCTGAGAAGCTCCTTTGCAACCCAACATTGGATATACAGAGAACTTCAACATCTTCCAAGTACAATTTCTTTGGCTCTCTTCAATTTTTATGTCCCTGTTAATTTCTTGGAAAAGAAGGATTGCTGGAATTCTCTCTCAGAATTCCTAAAAATCTACACTCCCCTAAACATCATACTGGTGGGGGATCTTAACATCACATTAGACCCAAAAGAGAAAAAAGGTGGAGTTCGCGATAAAGATCCCTTCCATGTCTTGGTGGAGTCTCTGGTTCTTTCTTGGGACCTCCTTGACCCCAAACCTAAGAAAGGTCATTATACCTGGACCAAAAATAGAGTTGGTAATGCTAACATTGCTGCCGACTACACCGGTTCCTAGTTCAAAGTTCATTGATGGAGGGGAAGCATTTAATTTCTTCAAAAATTTTGCACAAGATAACATCCCACCATAACCCCATCTCGATGCTGCTAGAAAAAGAGGAAGACTTAGGCCCTATTCCCTTCAGATTCAGTCCTCTTTGGGTAGTGAGAGAGGGCTTTATGGACATAGTGGCTCAACCTTGGTCATAACCAGTTGAAGGATCCCCTAGCTTTGTGTGGGAGCATAAACTTAAGTACAAAAAGTATGCCTTAAAAACCTGGGCAAAAAAAAAAAAAAAAACCTCTCCACTCCAACAAGCAATAGATAAAAGACTGTGCAGGCATTAGCCGAGATTCAACTAGGCATGGAAGAAACTAAAACCACCAAAGCTTAGCTGCTCAATGAACAAAACGCCCAGCTCAACTCTTCTCTCTCCTTCTGCCAAGAAGAGGAGTACTAGTGCCTTAAGTCTCACATCCTCTAGTTGCAAGTCGAAGATAGAAACACATCATTCTTTCATAGACAATGTAGAGCTCATCTCTCTCGGAATTACATCTTGGAAATATCCACCAGGGAGGGGGAAGGCATCAAAGGACAGACTCTTTTAAAACAGGCTGCCACATCTCATTTTCAGCAACTGTTTCAGGAGGATGGTTCTTCTGATGATGATCTGGCCGCTCACTTCTTGTCAAACATCCCTTCACTTGTCACTACAAATTTAAATGTTGGGTTATTGAAACCTTTTACTGAAAAGGAGATAGTTGAAGGCATATGGTTAATGGAGCCAGATAAAGCCCCTGGGATAGACGGCTTCACCATCTATTTCTACAGAGCTTGTTGGAATGTAATAAAACTTGATCTACTCTGAATGATAAAAGCCTTCCAAAAGAAAGCCAAAGTGGGAGGGTGCACCAATTCCACCTTCCTTTCCTTAATCCCGAAAGAAGTTAACCCAGAGACTTTCAACAGGTTCCAGCCTATCCCTCTCTGCAATGCCTCGTACAAGATCCTAGCCAAACTCTTAGCCAAAAGAGTCAAGCCATTGTTAGGGAATCCGATATCCCCCTTTTAGGGTGGGTTTTTCAAAGGAAGGCATCTCATCGACAACTTGATCCAAGTGCAATAATCCCTCCACTCTAACCACAATCGAAAGGAAAAATGCATGCTCATCAAGTTGGATATGTCAAATTCTTTTGACCGAGTTAAACTTTCATTCCTATACAAAATCCTTCTCTCTTTTGGGTTTAATTTTGAGTTTTTCAACTTGATAAAAGCCTGCACAAATAGACCTTGGATAGCGCCCCTGGTCAATGGCAGACCTGCTGATTTCTTCCAAGCTTCAAGAGGGCTCCGCCAAGGGTGCCCATTGTCACCCTTTCTTTATATCCTGTTGGCAGAATCCCTAAGCAGAAAGCTAATAGTTGAAAGGGAAGTAGGCTCTATCCTAGGCATTAAGGCAACAAGAGGTGTGGATCTTATAAATCATGCCCTCTTTGCAGATGACTCTCTCCTCTTGGGAGGGGCCTCGATTAAGATAGCAAGGGCTTTCAATGAAATTCTTCAACATTTTTGCTTAATTACAGGAGCCCTGATCAACAAAAGAAAAAGTGTTGTCTATGGATGGAATGTAGATCATCCAACTATTCTTCGAATCGCTCGCTCCTTGGGATTCCCTGGGTATGACAAATGGGAAAAGATCAAAGACCTAGGCCTTCCCTTAAGCTTGGGACCAAGCCCTCCCTTCCTCTAGATCGAAGTAATTAGCAAGATAAAAGAAAAAATAGCTTACTAGGGAGGCTAATGGATAATAAAGGCTGGGAATCTAGTTCTGATAAAAGCAGTCCTCTCAGCCCTCCCCATCTTCCAGTCTTCCCTCCTGTTAGCACCCAAGTCTATCACAGAACAGATCTCCAAACTCCTTCGTTATTTTCTATGGAACGGGGGAAAGGGAAACTAGAGCAAGTTACAACTGGTAAGATGGGATATCCTCAAAAGACCACTCCAGGAAGGTGGGCTACAGATTTGGGATCCAGGCCTGGCAAATCTGGCTCTTGGTGAAAAAATCATATGGCAGTTGTATGCAGACAAAAAACATCTTTTCATCAAGATCCTCTTGAAGAAATACCTAAAGGGAGGCTCCATGAGAAATCTTACAACAACATCCACTCCAACAAGAACAACAATTTGGAATTTAAGCAAAAGATGCATCAATCACCTACGGCAGCATTTATACAGAATCTCGGTCAATGGTCAGGTAACCTTACTGTGGGAGGATTCTATTCAAGGGAATGCCCCTTTGGCCTCCCTAAATTCCTGCAACAAGCTAAATATCTTGCTAGTGAACAAAGGACTCCTCTGTCTTGCAGACATTTGCTCTTGGGACAGCAAAGGGAACTGGCAGGATGGACTATTCCAAGGGTCCCAGAACCTCTTCAGGCTAAAAAAAACTTGTTGTATACATCTCTCTCTAGTCTCACCCCTATCCACTGCTCATCCAAGGACAAATGGGGGTGGGGAAGAACAGGTATTTACACAGCAGCTCAAGGTTTCTCCTCTTTACAATCTACTCAAGCCCCTTCTCTGACACCAAAGCTCTAGAAATCAGTTTGGTCCCCCTTTATCCTTCCAAAGGTGAATTTCTTCACATGGTTACTCATGCATAAAAAAGCACTAACAAGTAAAAATATGAACAAATGAGGGTTCCACGGCCCCATTAGATGCTGCTTATGCAACTCTGCTACTGAAACCTCTGATCACTTACTGGTTGACTATGATTTCACACAAGCAGTCTGGAAGATGGTCCTTCACAGTCTTAGTGCCCCCTCCCCCTCCCAGACAACTGTCGTTTCTCTTTACATCTCCTAGGCAGACCAAAATCCCGAAAGAAAAGGCTAAAAACGCAGTCTACAACAATATCCGGCAAGCTTTTCCAAAATGTCTTTGGTGGAAAGTGTGGTTGGCTAGAAACGATTGCATGTGGCAACCAAAGTGAAAGCCCTCTTGCTGGAAATTACAGGAAAATCAGCTCTGGCTTCCTCTTTACCTTCAGAAGCTTCTGTGTGGTTGGGATCCTACTCAACAAGAGAGAGGAACAATTCAATCAGCAAACTGCTGAATGCCCCTTTTTGGCGCTTGCGACTCACTGAAGGTGACTTTCACACGTGATGGTGGGGGACCTCAAAAACCATGATCTTCTTTGATGGAGCATCCAAGGGTAACCCAGGAACTGCAGGTGTAGGGGGTTTGATTCTTTCCCCGAATAGATCAAGTGAAACCGGCTTTACTTGGGGCCTAGGCACTAGCTCGAACAATCAAGTAGAGAGTTACAGTCTCTTAAAATCTTGTCAGATTGCGAAGGAGCTTGGTTACAAAATAATTCAAATTTTCAGAGACTTAGAGCTTTTGATTAAACTTTTGAACTCCGAAGATCATTTTCGTATCCCTACATTAAACAAAACTCTGCAATGAATCCGAAACACTTTGAAAGATTTTGACAGAGTTGACTCTTACCACATTCTATGGGACTTAAACAAGCAAGGAGACTCTCTAGCAAATAAAGGATGTATGCTACCTCAAGGAAACCTTAGTCTCAATGGAGGACCCTCCATTCATCATCCTCTTCCTTAACTAAGCTACAGCAGGCAGATCTGTAGTCATTGGCCTCAACACTTAGATTGAGCGTTGTACTAGGAAACTTGAAAAAAAACTCAGTCACGGAGGAGACCTTTAGTTCAGGGCTCCCTGGAGAGGTGACAATCTTCCAGCCATCTGCGTTGTGCAAATCTCCAGCCTCCAACCTCTCTCACCCTCTAGCAACCATTCCCGCCTCTTCACCTTCCCCCCATCATCACCTCTCTCCCCTATCAACCACACTCAGGAATACCAAGCAACAAGCAGAAGGAACAACAACAAGTAGAAGGAACAACAACAAGCAGAAGGAACAACAACCATAAGGAACAACAAAATAATAGAAGGAACAGCCACAGCCAACAGAAGGAACAACAAGCAGAAGAAACACCGAACAATAGAAGGAACAACAACTAGAAGGAACAGCCGTAGCCAATAGAAGAAATAGCAAGCAGAAGGAACAACATAACAATAGAAGGAACATCAAGCAAAAGGAACAGCACAACAACAGAAGGAACAACAACGAAAGGAACAGCAAGCAACCCAAGGGGAAAAGGAAGGAAGCAAACCAAATGGAATTCAAGATAAGAAGAATCAACCCTTTCAAGAGTAGCGAGGCCACAAATCATGAAAAAATACCAGAGAATCAATGTTATGTAAATTTGTCTTACTAGTAGGACAATATGTTAGACACTGTACAAGCATAGCTACAGAAATCTATGAATTTTTTAATATAAGCACAGGAGAAGGGACTGCGTTCTCAACACATTCTCACAACTTAGTTTCCATTTATGCTACAGTTGATTGTAATAGGAACTTGCTCCATTACATCTCTTGGTAATATAACCACTATCCATTTTTGTTAAAATATATATATATATATATATATATATATATATATATAATAATTAATTGAAACTGAAATGAAAGAAAACCCTCACATTTAGTGAAAGAAAAGGCATTGACATCACAATTTTCATGGCTTCCAAATGTTCATCGAAAGAGATAATCATTGGTCAAACCCTAAAACTTAAATTTTAAGATATTTTTTTTTTAAGTTTTTTTTTATCAAGTGAAAAGGCGAATGCTCCTCAATACTTAGTGTTAACTCTACATTTATCCTTTTACGCTTTTATTTCTCATCTTTTAATTATCTTCCTTCTCTGGTTTTCTTGAAAATATAATCTCCTATATAGATTTACAGTGTGAATGTAAGTGTTAAAGGTTGAGCATGTAAGAGTTAAATGTTGAGAATGCTTAACACGCAATTTATTATTTTTGGGTGTGAAAGTAAGAGTTAAATGTTGAGAATGCTTAAGACACAGTTCATTATTTTTGGAATCGCTTACAAGTAATGGGGCAATTTCTCGTCTCCCAGATCTAAATGTTTAACAGTGAGAATGATGGAGCACGAATAGGACGTGTAGTATAATATTCTTTGCCGAAAGCAAATCAATACCCCTTCATATAAATTGATATTTAAATTCAATTAAAAAAATTTGTCAATCTTAAATAATTTTGGCTGTCATAACTCGTATTTTTAACTCAGTATTAACTCGGTATTAAAGTTAGATGATAATAAAACATTGTTTGAATTCTAAATTTGAGTTTTTATTCACAAGTTTCAGTAACTAGTGAACATGAAGTTAAATTACATTATAATAAAATTTAGAGTATTCTTCACCGTGAATTAAATTTAGATAATAATACAACATTATATGCAGGTAAATAGTTTTGAAAAAATATTTATTATTGAACATGAAATTAGTATATATTATAATTTTTTTTCAAATTTAATGTGAAAAGAAATTTAATTTAGTTTTCTTGAAAAAATAATCTCCAATATCGATTCACATTTGAATGTAAGAGTTAAACATCGAGAATGTTTAAGATACAATTTATTATTTTTGGGATTGCTAACCAGTGATGGGGCAATTTCTCATACCCCAGATCTAAATGTTTAACCGTGGATTAAGTGCACGGTCAACTAAATTTTTTGTTTACTACGTGGATATTTGTTTATTATGCTGAACATAGAAGATATATTACAAGTGCAACTCTGTTGATGATATGTTCATGCTTTAGGCAATGCAGAACAACGCCTGACTCACACAAAAATTGCGTGACTATTATTTTCGTAGAGGTTGAGTGTTATCTTGAATGATAGTAGTATACCCCAGGTTCCTTCATCGTTAGGAAACAGCAGAATGTTCAACAAAAAAATCAAGCATTTTATCAGGTAGCCGAATTTAAACACAGAGACAAATTCGGGTTCCTAAGAGTTGTGGTATTTTATGCATGTAATAATGTTCAGTCTTTTGAGCATAGCAATTTGGGCCATACTTTGTGGTATTTTATGCGTGTAATAATGTTCAATCTTTTGAGCATAGCAAATTGGGCCATACTTTACAGCAATCATACTCTCGTGAAATCTGCAGCAGCCGGAACTATTCCGAAGTGAGGAATTCGATGTCCACTGCTCATGCAGCGCAAGAAGCACCATGATCTAACCCCAAGGATCACGATCTAACCTGCGTTTATAGTAAGGTGGCCATTGGGCACGTGAGAAGCCTATCCATTCAAATTTATTATATGTATTGCAGTAGTGGATAGTGCTGGGAGTAACACTTACCTCCATGTAATGTGTAGTTTTTATTGTGAGTTACCAAGTGTCATAGAAGTTGTTTATTTCTATGTTATGAGTTACCAAGTGTCATAGAAGTTGTTTATTTCTATGTTATGAGTTGGAGTCATGATCTAGATGTGTAGAATGTGTTATGTTCTATATATTTGTACGTGTCGTGATCAATAATTATGTCAAATGTGATTTGTTGTGTGCAATAAATGGCTCTTTCATCTCTCTATTTTCTAACATGTATCACAGCAATGAGTGGCTTGGTTCCCTTACCTGAAGAGGGGAAGATGTGAGAGGAGTGTTATTGATCCTCTGTTAAATTAAATTAGAATAGGAGATTTGTTCGAGAATCTAATTCCAGCCAAGTTTTAGGTGTCAAAACTATCCCTCCAAGTGTCTTAGTTTAGTGTCAATTAGTCCAGTTGATTTTTGCTGGAGTCATTTATAACTGATGCTTCCAATATAATCTTATTTAACTGATTACTAATATGAGAGGAGAACCTAAGCTCCATCATTTTGTTCTCTTCAATTTTTGTCATGGTATAAGAGCTTTGACGACGTGATACTTCTTCCAAACAGGAGAAGAAAAGATAAGCTAGTTTGCATAAGACTGATAAGCTAGTTTGCATAATACTACCTCATAGAGAAACAATGTGAGCAAAAAGAGAGAAGCAGAAAGAATAGATGAACTTGCATTAAAAATCTTTGAGAGCGCAACAAAATTTTGAAGAAGCCTCTACCCAGAAACAGCAACTAGAGAGTCAATTCTGAAGAAAAAAGATGACATTTCACTGTAACGCTTAACACATCTGAGAAGTTAATTCATCCTCCTTATTAATGCAACCCAGAAATTCATCAGATGTGTTAAGCGTTACTAACCCCTCAGAAAAGGGTTAAGAGTCGCGTCATAGTAAAACGATCCAGTTTTTTGATTGAAAAGTCAAAGTTCACGAGTCATTTCAAAACAAGGTTTATGCATTTCTTTTAGGAAATACGTTTGAAGTTTTTGGAAGCGTGTGATTTAAATTCTTTTAAAAAGCCAGGTTGCTTTGTTATATTTTAAAAAGGAGGATTAGAAAAAAGGGTATGTTATATTTTGTTAGATATTTTTATAAAAGCTCTAGAAGAATAAGAGTTTTTTTTTTTTTTTAAGAATAAGGTGTTTGATTCAATATTTTTATAAAAAAAGGGAGCTGCATTTTTTTATGGTTGAAAAAGGAGATTTAAAAAGAAAGGGTATTTTTCTAATAGATTGAGCGCATTGTGATGTTTTTTTAAAAGCTTTTGTGAGAGAGTCATTTTTCTGAAAATTTTTAGACCCGTGTGTTTGTGGAAGAAAACTTTTTTTATTGCAGTTAGATGTGATGTTTACAATTTGTTTTGCTTGTTGAGTCCTAGTGAGCCAACACTCAACAAATGGGAAAATACAAGAGGCTAAGAAGGTCAAAGGGACAACAATTGATGTTTGAGGTCTTTTTAGATATGGAAGTGAAGAGGCAAAATGATGCCCTTTTATTGACATGCATAAAATAACTTTTAGATGATAGCATTCTTCCCTTGATTTCAGATCCCAAGACAGCCAAAGAAGCCTCGGATACCCTTAAGAGGAGTTTTGGTGTAAGGAGGAGCATTGAAGTTGAAGATGAAGGTGGAGTTTTGGTGTAAGGAGGAGCATTGAAGTTGAAGATGAAGGTGGATCTATAGCATCAGATCTACATCGAAATGAAAAGTTTGTTGAATCCCACTATGCTCAGTGACAAGTGGGTGATGTCTGTGAAGAAATCACAGAAGCAAGAGAGAAGGAGCATTTAGATGCTCATGAAACCCACTGAGCACAACTGCAAGTGGATGAAAATTTGGTAAAACCAGCAAGAGAGCTTACTCATGAAAGTTTGCTAAATCTTGCAAGAGAGCTTGCTAATGAAGATTTCATAAAACGAGCAATAGAGCTTGTTGATCAAGGTTTGGTAAATCTAGCAACAGAGTGTGTTGATGAAGATTTTGTAAAACGAGCAATAGAGCTCGCTGATGAAAGTTTGGTGAATTTAGCAACAAAGCTTACTGAAGATAATGAAACTACCATTGAAGCAGTAAATGTTATGGTCAATCCAACAATTAATATTACTGATGTAAATTTTGGTGAAGAGTTGTTGGCTAATGATGAATGGTTGCACGGGATGCAACAAAAACAACATATTGACATGATGTTATTTGGTGAGATAATCCCACTTGAATTTGAAAACCAAGTGGAAGACAACATGTTTGCAGCACCACAAATTACTACAGAAGTCGAAGAGATAGAGAGAGAGAGACGCACAAACAAAGACAGAGGCAGAATGAGAGAAGGAAGCACAACACAAGGAACAGAACCAATGTGGTTCTGCAAATATTTTTAAACTTACTATTCGAGTGTGCACGTACATAGAATGATGTTGAAGAACAATTAAATTTCGTTAAAGCATGGCTTGCAACACCATGTCTAGATGAAGTCTGCATAGGAAATGCAGAAATGAATGTTGAAGACATCATGCACGATGAAGATATTAATGAAATTTTCAATTATTGCAGCCCTGAAGAAATATTATTTTATTATAATACTATGTTGCACCATATTGATGATGAAAAAATCACTACAGAAGATAATATGTGGCAACAGCCCACATACAAGTAATTTTTTGAAGAAGTATAGGATATGCTTAGACAACCTCAAAGAATGGAAGGCCTACACCAAGAAATGAAGAGAATGAGGTTTGAAGGATACAACAAAGAGAAAAAGTTGAAACAATTTAGAGGCTATAGAATCTCGAAGAAGAAAAAAAATGTAGTTGAAGTCAATTTTTTTAAATTGTAAGCCTAGCTAAGAGAGACAAGCAGGCATCTTAGTTTAATTTTTTATGTGGTTATAATTAAGGGGAGTGTTGGAGAATCTAATTGCAACCACCAGTTAGGTGTAAAAACCATCCCTCCAAGTGTTGTAATTCAATTTCACTTAGTCCAGTTTAAGTCGAATCTTACTCCAGACATTTATTACTGATGTTTCCAATGTAATCTTATTTAACTGAATCTTAATACTGAGAAGAGAAGTCCTCTGCTACATCTTTCTATTCTCTTCAATTTTTGTCAAGATTGTGGTGTGTGAAGTGTTCGTCTAAATAAACTTTTTTCTTGTGTGATCTATGGATTTGTGTGCTTAGTTATCTACATCTGCACCTCTTCATAAATTGTTATGGTGTCCCATGGAATTAATTGGTTTGGCCTTATCATGAGAGAAAATATTCAAGTTTCGTTTCATCTGTTTAGTTTTAGGAGCATAATATCCTTTGGTCCCCTTTATTAGTGAAAGCTAGGCTCCACTCTACATTTCTGAATGACGAAACCTGACCATGGTGAAATGTGATTCCTGTGTTGTCGCCAGGAATCACAATATTCTCGATGAGGCGAAGGGGCATATAAGAGCATTGTCACTGCTACATTGGTCTTCTTCAGATCTTGGAGAACGCAAGGTATCCATCTTCGATTCCACATGGATATTTCATATGTGAATCGATAGCAGGGCAAACACTGTATCTAACGTAGTTCATAGAGACCATATAAAGTCATCCTCTATGATTGTGGTTGATCTTCTCGAATAATTTGTAGAGATGGATAAACCATCAACACACAATGCGACCGAGTCGTTGGATTTGGTTATTTCAATTTCAAATTTTCTGCAAACACATCCCGACTGGCACACTATTTTCATCTCCCTTTGCGAGCATGTAGTTAATCCTCATGCTTTAATTGTCATTGCCAAAGAACTCCGAATAGAAGTTTCTACCCTACACCAAAATCAAGACCAATCTTAAGTAGGGAGTATAGGTTGAAGAGTTTAATGGTTGCTATGGGTTGTAGTTTGTTATAGAGAGATGGTGGATTTGTTATATATTTAGTCAGGAAGGATTGGTGAAAGAGACAAATTTTCCTCATAAGAGGGCTGGTTTCTCCTTTAGAAATCAACTATCTTTCCCTGCAGATAAATTCAGATCTGAATTTTATTGTCATTTCTTAGAGATATAACATCAACAGAGGAAAAGTTTTGTTCTTAGGGACCGAGTCTTTTCTTATGTGTAGAAATTGTCTTTGTGAGTAAAGGGTGCCAAATTCAAATTTTCCAATTGGATCAATTTGTTGAGATTTAAGTATTTACATTGGGCTAGAAGTTCCAAAATCCATTTCAACTCTTAAATCAAAATTGATTGGAGGTAGAGATATCTATTTCAATTGATCTTGCAGACTTCTATTGAAGGTCGAGATATTAATGGTGATATGAATATAAGATTGATTGTGTGTTTGTTTATAAGTTTGTTATGTAAGTTGTAATATGTTCTGATGTTATAATGTGAAAAATCAAATGAAGAACCAATCATAGAATATACTAAAATATTTTCAAATTGGTGGTTCTGGACGCATACAATTACATAAGAACATATCACTAATTTGATTTTTATGTCGTAAGGCATTTCCCTCTCAGAAACACTCCCCTGAAATGCTACTCTATCACCTTTAACACCCTTTAATCAATTGTTAGACGATTCAAAAAAATTTAACGATTAGATCTCATCACCACCACAACTGCTTCAACTAGCCAGCGCATAGTGCATGAACCCTAACCTCACCACCACAACTGCTTCCCATAGGCGCAGCCCATTTTCTGAACGCTTCCCGTTTTTTCTGCGTAAAGCTGGCCACATGAAAAAGAATGTGGAGAAGAGATGGCAGTATACCCATCCCATTTTCTCAACGCTTCCCCTTTTCTCTGCATAAAGCTGGTCACATGAAAAAGAATGTGGAGAAAAGATGCCATTATTTCCTGAATGGACACAACCACTGGTGGCTGCCTTCTTTACCTGCACAGGAATGCCGGTAGTAGCAGAATCTTTTTGTTATGTAATGCCATATTTTGAAACATTCCCTTTAAAATTATTGGGAGTTTGATTTCAATGGTGGCATTCCTCCCATAGACTCATTTTGGAAACCCATACATTTTTTCCTTTCAAACTGTAGAATAAACTTTTTGTTGATGGCATCTGTGCCCAAAGGGAATTCTACCCTTCTGATCAAGGTACCATTCCATCATTTTCCTTTCAATTTTTTCAATTGAGCATGCCCATTGCTATTTTATCAATTTCATGGAGATATGTGTGCAGTGATATTGATTGTTTTTTGTAGAGAGGGGCTGAGCAGGAAATCGAATCGCCATAGCGAACAATTGCAGTTGTGGGTCTATCCATTCATGGGGACTTGGACGAAGAGATTGATGGATTGCATCGTAAGGTTTCCCAACTCAAAAATGTAGGCCATGCATCCCATATTTGTTAACCCTTATTTGTCTACAAACCCCAATAAAGGGATCTTGTATTGAGTTCTGTAATGAAATTGCTCTGTAATTTTCGAAATAGTTTGTGAAGGTAATCTTGGCCTTTTGTATTATTTTCATCAACTTCTAGATAGCTCAGAAGATAGAGTCAGAGGCTAGGTTCCAAAATGGGTTTCTCAACGAGCTGGTAAGGATGAATTCTCTCAATATTTCATTTTCTTGAAAATGATGGTCAAACTTATCAAAAATGTAATAATATCACAAATATAGGATCACCATCTCAGGAATTTAGGGCAAACTATGCAAGAAAAAGAATGAAAAGAGAGGACAACCTCATGCTTAAAATTTTAATCAGTAAATTGTCTGTAGGTTAACATATCAGAACAAAACTTACAAGGCTCTAGTTTGATGCAATATCTATTTTCTTCCTTTTTAGAAGTTATTTTGATAAACACACCTTAGGGTCGAGGTTTCACCACATAACACAAACTTTCTTCTTCTTAGGTGCTAGGCCTGATGGGTTTCTGTTCTACTAGAGTTGCACAGGGCTTACACTGTCCCTTACCCCTTTTTGACATGCGATTCAGGTGGGGCAGACGAGAGCAAGAAAGAAAACCCCAATGGATGGCTTAATTTTTACATTTGGGCTACCTACTTTTTGGTTAAATCCCATGTAAAATGGAATGTGCAGTACATTATTGTTTCAGTGATAGAAAATTGAAGCATATTTTGAGACATTATGAAAATAATGTAGGATTGTATTCATGGTCTCAACGACCAGTTTTTAATTATGATAGAAATGTGAAACCTCGATGTTGGATCACTATGTCGACCAAAAGCATATCATTTGAGGCTTTTCAATTGAATTTGTGTGAAATGCCAGATTTTTGGCTGGAATTTGGCATTCAGTAACTTGTTTTTGTAGGGAAGAGAAGTCGCATTCAGTGACTTATTTTTGTAGGGAAGAGAAGTCGCATTCAGTGACTTATTTTTGTAGGGAAGAGAAGTCACATTCAGTAACTTATTTTTGTAGGGAAGAGAAGTCGCATTCAGTAACTTATTTTTGTAGGGAAGAGAAGTCGCATTCAGTAACTTATTTTTGTAGGGAAGAGAATTCTCTCAAAAAATTCAAAACAAAACAGAGATCTATTTCCAAATTATGTTTGAGAGTTCATAAATTACAAAACTAAGTATATTTTGAGTATATATTTTTTACCAGAAAGGATTGATATCAGAACCCTTTTTCTAGTTATTATTTATATAATAATTTCATTTTTATTGTTTAAGCAATTGTCCTCTCTTTCATTATAAAAAGAAATTGAAGGAAACCTGCAAATTGTCCTATGTATCTTAAGAATTTTCATGTGAAACTGCTGATCAATATGATGTGAGAAGTTGGTAAGGTATTAATTCTTGGTTTAGGTCTAAAATACTGTCGGGGTTGTGAGTTCAACCTATTGTGCAGAAGCTAAAACTTTTCACGGTTATACTTGCTAGTTATTTTTTCATGGTCCATTTAAATCAAGGATTAGGTTTCAGCGTTGGCATTCTAAATCTTTTTCAGCATTTTCTTTCATGCATTGAACGTCCATTTCTGGATGTTGTTTAGTGTTGAAATCAATAATTTTTACAACATTTGGGTTTAGAAATTAGAAACAATGAAATCTATTTTAAAGTGCAAAAATAAATCAATGTTATATCAGTGATAAATTCTTAATCCATGAGACCACTGTAGTTGAAATTAACTCACTCACATGTTGATGATGTAATTGATACAGGTTTTTTATTTTTTTATTCTTAATATCTTCAACAAGCTGTTAGTTTAAATCAGATCAAAAGGATTCTTTGCGCTCACCTATAACCAAAATATAGGAAAATGCTAGGTCATTTACAACATTTTCACATATAATCAAAATACAGGAAAAGTTCTAGGCCATTTACAACATTGCACAGTTATATTCTACTGAATGGTTGCTTCTTGTTCTTTTGGGTATTTGTTATTAATTTGCATCTCTAATTTGTGTAGCTTATTTTTAAAAGCTGCCTTGGTTATTTGATTAGGAATGACATGGTTGTGGCAGTGAATGACAATGATCAAAGGTCAAGCTAGAGTTAACAACATGAAAAGATTAAACATAAATATAGTTCTAACAAAATGTCAAAAATATCCTGACAGTGTTACATGATAGTGTACGACAACGTACATAACTAAGTGCATAATTATGTTCCCCTAGAATAATATGTACAGAAAAACCCAATGCAAACATTTTTTTCTTTTGTCTATGGCAGTATTTACATATATATGACTCGAAGTTCAAGTTCACTTTCACATTACCAGCTACATGAAAATTTCATGATGGGTAAACCTGTGTAATTTAATTGATTGATTAATAATTTAATTTAATAAAAAGTGGAGAATGTGGTTTTTATATTTTATATAAATTGATTTATTTGAATTAAGAAAATTAAAAATTAAAATGGTGTATATATGTGTAAAATTATATTTTTATTGAGTGAGATTGTATGTTTTTTGTCATTTGAATTGTATTTTTGAATACATAAATGAGTTCAACACTTTAAACAATTATTTTTATTGGTTTAATATTACAAGTATTTTGTAGATTTTTAATATGGTTAAATTATATCTTAGTTGATTGATTGATAATTTAATTTAGTAAAAAGCGGAGAAATTGGCTTTTAATTATTATATAAATTGATTTATTTGAATTAAGAAAATTAAAAATCAAAGTGGTGTATATATATATATGTGTGTGTGTGTGTGTGTGTGTGCAAAGTTATATTTATATTGAGTGAGATTGTATGTTTTTTTTGTTATTTGGATTGTATTTTTGAACCCTTAGATTGTGTAGATTAGATAGCTAAAAAATGATAAAAAGGTTCAATAGTTAAACTATACTAATTAAAATAGTGCAGTCTTATTATAACAAGTTTTTATTTTTTTCCAAAATTTAAGAAGACAAATTTCAATGAGATTCTAGGGATATAATTTGTAACACTACAATATCATTAAATTATAACTTAATTGATTGATTGATAATTTAATTTAGTAAAAAGCAGAGAAGTTGGCCTTTATTATAGAAATTGATTCATTTATATTTATATTGGGTGATATTGTATGTTTTTTTTGTTATTTTAATTGTATTTTCGAACCCTTAGATTGTGTAAATTAGATAGCTATATATATATATATATATATATATATATATATATATATATATATATATATATATATATATATATATCTATATCTATATCTATATATATATATATATATATGCAAAGTTATATTTATATTGGGTGATATTGTATGTTTTTTTTTGTTATTTTAATTGTATTTTCGAACCCTTAGATTGTGTAAATTAGATAGCTAAAAAATGATAAAAATGTTCAATAGTAAAACTATACTAATTAAAATAACGCAGTCTAATTATAAAAAGTTTTTTTTTTTCAAAATTTAAGAAAACAAATTTCAATGGGGTTCTAGGGATATAATTTGTAACACTACAATATGGTTAAATTATATCTTAATTGATTGATTTATAATTTAATAAATTATATCTTAATTGATCGATTGATAATTTAATTTAGTAAAAAGGGGAGAAGTTGGCTTTTATTTATTATATAAATTAATTCATTTGAAAAAAAATATTAAAAATCAAAGTGTTGTATATATATGCAAAGTTATATTTATATTGGGTGAGATTGTATGTGTTTTTTGTTATTTGAATTGTATTTTTGAACCCTTAGATTGTGTAGATTAGATAGTTAAAAAATGATAAAAGGGTCTAATAGTTAAACTATACTAATTAAAATAATGCAGTCAAATTTCAATGTGATTCTAGGGATATAGTTTGTAACACTACCTATCATATCACTTTTGGTTTTATGGGTTATAGGAGGTTTTACTGACATTTTAAGTCAAATTTCTCAATTATCATTCATATACCAAGTTACAAAAATGTCAAATATCTAAAACTTTGTAGAAATATCTTAAACTGACAAGATTGCAAGGATCCTAATGAAGCATAAGGGGGCTTCAACCTTCAGGCCTTTAAATACCATCCGAAGCTCCCTTAGATCTGTAAAAGACCCATTGGACCCCAAGAATATGAAGGTTGTGTTGAAGAATCTAGGGCGTTGAGGAATTAGTGAGAGATTCTTCTTGTTCATGATAAAAATTTGTGAAGTTCTTAATCACCATATTATTATTAGTGTGTGATTCAAACTACTATCGAAACAAAACAGACAAGAACACAACGTATTTAGCTTTCTTACACGCATCATCATTGTCTCTCTTAGGGTCATACCCACCAGGGTGTTCTCTGAGTATGCCCTACTAGGAATATTCTCATCTTGGGTTCCCAGCCCTCAAGAGTATCAACCCTCTTACCCACTCTTGTCTTGGATGCCCTACCACATCCTCAAGGAGTGTCAGATGCTAGATTATTACACAATCCTCCATTCTTTCTTCCAAACTGAAGACAAGAACGTCATGTCTAACTCTCCCTCTTAACCAGGGATGACTTCCAAGTATTTTTACTCAGAAACTTACTCAAGTTCCTTTACTCATAGGAACCTCCCAAAGCTCCCTCTCACCGAGGGACTCTATCATCAGTACTTTATAGGTTCTCCTAGTTGACTGATGATGTAAGACCTCAATGTCATCAATTTCTTCATATGTAGGGTTTGGTCATCCATCACTTTCCTCTTTCATGTCATTCCTTCTTTCTCAGAAAGTATCCTCCTTTACATCTACGGCTTCCTTCATTGGGAGATCCTTTTTCCTTTCGATCATGCCTGATCCATGTTACATGAAACCATATGTCATGACATCACAATATTAAATACAAGAACAAGCATACATACCACATTCTTCCTTTAGCTCTCTTGATTGAAAATTAGAATATAGATTTCATGGTCTTAGAAATTTTAAGTGGAATATATATATATATATATATATATATAGTAGACATTGGGCTATTAATATCATGGTAATATACAATGACGCTTCTCCAATTTATGCTTTACGGCATTTTCTTTGCAACTTTTGGTGCAATTGCTAGTATATAATCTGTTATAAACTGGTGGCGTAGTGTGGAGCTAGAAACATCAGCTTACATGTTAATTTGATAATGTGTTTAAGAGGTAACCTTGTATAATTGACTTCACGATACATTCGATACTCAGACTGCCTTCCTAGATAATTGAGGAACACAGTGGAATACCATGTGTTCAATAGATGGAGGTATGTCCATAGGATGGTTCAATATCGAGACTATCCCATTGTGCTCCAGGGATTTGAAAAGCATCAATTCTGCAAAGTCCATCAATGATGGTCAGAGGTAGTTATGTTTTAAATGGAGGTCAAGTGATAACTCAGAGATGTAGTGGTGAAGAAAGAACAGTGTTTGCGAGATTACAGAGTGGATGTGAGTGTTGATGAAGACTAGTGAGACATATATCATATTTTTGTTGTAATACGTGTTTTCCACGTAAGCATTAAGGGAGAGTGTTAGAAGTAATGTTTCTATGTAATGTGTAGTTGTCATTGTGAGTTACCAAGTGTCAATCTAGAAATTGTTGATTCCCATGTAATGAGTTAAAGTCATGATATAGATGTGTCTAAGTCGGTGTGTTATGCACTATATATTTCTACACGTAGTGATCAATAATTAAGTCAAGTATGATTTGTTGTGTGCAATCAATGGCTCTCTCATATCTCTATTTTCATATCTCTCTATTTTCTAACAAACCCTAGCCATGCCATTTCAGATAACATGGGCACGTTTCTGCCCTCATCTATATGCCTTCACGACTTTTAGATCTCCTCAAGAGGGAACGTGCTGATCGAATTTCAATTAAAAAAAACATGTAACATTTCAGATTACATGGGTACGTTTGCGCCATCATCTGAATGCCTTCATGTCTTTTAAATGTCCTCAAGCGCCACGTTATTGATGGCAAGATGGAATGGCCCAACCAAATTTCAATTAAAAAAATAACATGTAACCTTTTTTTTGCACACTCTCTCGTCGCAAAGTTGTCTATATAGATAACTTAGACGAATCATATTCACGGCATGGCATATTCATCTAATATTTAATCTCACTCCTGAAATTATAATTATAAAAAAGTCAACCAACCTACTTCCCGGCATATTCACCTCAGATTTAATCTTGCTACTCGAATTGTATTTATAAAAAAAATCAACCAACCTACTTCCACCTAAAATTGAAATATATACACCTATTCGCTAATAAACCTAATTAACTACTTTTTCCATCGATTAAAATATTATAAATAAAAAACTACATTTTATTTTGTAAATGGATTTTGTCATACGAATTGGATATGGAAAGTGTTTTCATTTGACTTTAAAATGCAACGATAATCTAGGAGCCTTATTATTTGTAAAAATATTCATAATATTCATAGTTGGATAATTAACTAGTTAAAAATGTCAACTTGGGTGGCTATTATTCCTCTTAGTAATAACATTGTGCACAAATTGTTTATGTAAATGGAATTGGTAAAAGCAACCATGAATTCCCATAGTATATTCATTCATCTCCTTTTAAATTTGGTACCAAAATTAGGTAATGTTAATGAAACTTATCGATGGACATTGTTTGAATATTTGTTTTTGAATTTTCGTTTTTAGGGTGTGAAGTGGTTTACATCAGTTTCATTTTTTATTTTAATGCCTTATTAGAATTAAAAAATGTTTTAAAAGTCTATTAAGGTTCTAGTTATTAAAAGGTATTTCATTGTGTTATTGTCATGTTAAAAATATATGTATTTATTTTTTATTTTTTATGACTAGTATTTATTTAGAAATAGATGGTCATGATAGTTTTAAGCGGCAGTAAGATTTCTATTATGATAATAAATTTCTTTAAAATTGTTGCAATATTTAAGTATTATTGATTCTTAGTGATACATTGGTTCCTAGTGATACTTGGTTTTTTTAAAGGGTATGGATTTCAATAGAATATTTATGCTTCATAGCTTGAGAAAATATTTTCATTCCATATCATCTTTTAGTTATTTCATAAATTTGAACAAAGTTAAAAATAAATTAATCTAGAATCTAAGAAGAATTAATCTAGATAGTCTAATAAAGCCTCCATTCAGATAGTTTAAAGGTTAGGATAAAACTATGCACTTATTTTTATTTACTAGTATTCTTTTGAATGTAGGTAATATTGATAACTTATTGCAATAGTTCTATGCTATAGTTATCTATGAGATTAAGAGATAGTAAAAGAAAACATAATTGTTACCAATCCTTCATTCATTCATATTTGGTTTTTGCTTAGGTCTTAGATATGGGGGCATTGTTGTAAACATATCTATAGATATTAACCAATGATTGATTTGAGATTTCACTATTAGCTTCTACATGCATGATTGTTATTTTTTTAGGAATCAAAGAGCCACAAGTTTTTTTTTCCGTTAGTGGAATTTCACATTTGATTTTGAAATACAAAGAGGTCCATAAGCTATACTAGAACCCTAGTTACAAAAGATATTGTGGTACAATCATTTCATTGTTAAAATATAAATTTTACCTTCATTTTTGGTTGGATTATTTTTCTCTAGAAATGGATAGTCTTAACAGTAGCTATACCTCCACAATAGTAGTATCTTTGTCCAAAATAATTGGGCTTTTGAAGCCTCATGTTTTCAATTAGCATTTCTTTGATGCCTTGAAAAATATACTATTCATCATAATACTTTTGTTTGGCATGTTTCGAAATGTGATAGTCAATGTTAAGCCATATCAGAAAAGAAAAGAGCTAAAAACTCATGTTCATGCCTTGAGTATAGTGTTTAAATACTATGTTTGACTTTCTAAACTCTTTTGATGTGACGTTTTACCAAAAAGGCCCTAATTTTATGTAGAGATGTGAATAAGATTTTTATATGTTAATGTCTTAATCATTTTGTGTAGGGATATCCTCTAGTTTAATGCAACCAATATTTCTAGATAAATATAGTGAGTTATGTTTAATGGACACCTTATGAAAATATTCTTTAGTTTTTCTTGAAAATGTTTACCAATATTATATACACAAAGTGAATTATTATTTATAATATAAATTTTATAATTATTTTTTAATGTTATTTTTTTTATTTATTTGGTAAATAGTATTTTCAAAGATGTAGATAATTCTAATAACCCCAAATAAGAATTAAATATAAATTATAATGATAAATATTTCCAAAATTAATTAGGTCTTAAAGAGGCGATAAATAATCTTAGTAAATTGTATTGATACTTAATTCTCCATTATTATTTTTTTTGTATTTTTTCTCAAATTTAAAGTTTTGTAAATTTATTTTTATTTTATGAGTAGTGATAGTGCGAAGGATGATTAAATAAAAACAAACCTGATTAATTCATTTTTCCGTGGATTAAAATAAAGAAAATAAAAAACTATATTTGATTTTCTAAATGACTTTTGTCATGCGAATTGATGATGGAAAGTGTTTTAATTTGACTCTAGAATGCAGCGATAATCTAGAAGCCTTACTGCATTTCTGTTTGTAAAAGTATACATTTCTGTTTGTAGAAGTATTCATAGTTGCATCATTGACCCATTAAAAATTTTAGCTTCTCTACATAGCATTTTGCACAAAGTGTTTATGTGTGTGGAGTTGGTAAAAGCAACGATAAATTACCATAGCATATTCATTCGTATTTTTTTAAAATTCCCAAATTAGATAATGTTAATGGAATTCTTTTTGGTTTTTTTTTTTTTTAATTTTCATTATTAAGGTATGAGGTGGTTTACATAAGTTTCATTTTTAATTTTAATAACATTTTAAAATTAAGAGAGTAGTGGTTTATATAGATTTTAATTTTAATTTTAAAGTTTTATTAGAATTAAAAGAGTTTTAAAAGGCGGTTAAGATTTTTATTATTAAAGGGTATTTTGTTGTGCTATTTTTATTTTAAAAATAAAAAAATTTAATTTATATTTTTGAGGGCTAATATTCATCTAGAAATATATAGTCATGGTGTTAGGTTTTCTACACCAAAACCCTCAAGTATTAGTAAACTTTCAAACCATTATCATTACTTTTTTAAGTGGGCCTAGGGCTCTGATACCATGTTAGGCTTTCCATTACACCAAAACCCGCAGGAATTAGTAAACTTCCAAACCATTATCATTACCTTTTTAAGTGGTCCCAGGTGGATCTTGGAGAGGCAGCTAGTCCACGTGATCAATTCTGATGAGGTGAGTGTAAAAATCCAACACATGATACCTTATAGTGGTATTTAGGCTTCTAATATGATAATAAATTCACTTAAATTGTTGTAATGTTTAAGAGTTAGTGGTTCCCAAGTATATTTTGATTCCTTAAATAGTATGGAATTCAATAGAATATTTATGTTTCATAGATTGAGAATTGAAATTATTTCCATATCTTATTTTATCTATTTTATAAACTTCAACAAATATAATAATTAATTAATCTAGAATCTAAGGAAAAATAACCTAGATAATCTAAGATTGTACAATATTACATGATCCACTCTCGTAAACTATTTGAGTGGAATATCCGTAATAGTTTAAAGGTTAGGATAAAACTATGAACTTATTTTCTATTGGCTAATATTCCTTTAAAGGTAGGTAATATTGATAACTTATTGCAATAGTTCTATGCTATAGTTATCTATGGAATTAAGGTATAGTAAAAGAAAACATAATTATTACCAATCCTTCATTCATTCATCTTTGTTTTTTCTTGTGTCTTAGATAAAGGGGCATTTTAGTAAACACATCGATGAATATTAACTAATGATTGATTTGGATGTTTCACTATTAGTTTCTACGTCCCTGATTGTTATTTTTTTAGGAATAAAAGAGATGCAAGTTTGTTTTGATTAGTGACATTTCACGTTTGATTTTGAAATATTAAGAGATCTTTAAAGCTATACTAGAACCCTAGTTATAAAAGAGATTGTGATTGCATCATTTTGTTGTTAAACTATAAATTTGACCTTCATTTTTAGGTGGATAGTTTTCCTATAGAAATAGATAGTTGTGTTAACTTATAATGGTAGTTATACTTGCACAATAGAAGTAACTTAGTCCAAAATAATTGGGCTTTTGAAGCCTCATGTTTTCATGTAGTTTTTCTTTGATGCCTTGAAAAATATAGGATTCATCTTAATAATTGTGTTGGGGAACTTTCAAAATGTGATAGTGAATGTTAAGCAATATTAGTATAATAAAGAGCTAAAATGTTATGTTCATACCTTAATGGAATATAGATGTTTAGATACTATGTTTGGTTTTCTAAACTCTTTTTGATGCACAATTTTACTAAAATGCCATAATTTGAAGTAGAGGTGTGAATGAGATTTTGATATGTTAATGTCCTAATCATTTTGTATAGGCATGTACCTTAGCTTAGTGATGCTAGCACTATCTCTAGATCAATGTATTGATTTATGTTCAATGTAAACCTTATAACAATATTCCTGGGTCTTTCATGGAAATCTTTACCAATTTCATACGCACAAATTGAATTATTTTCTGTAATTTGAATTTGGTAATTTAATTTTTTCTCTCGTTAATAAATTTGTTGAATTAACAATTAAGATATTTTTGTGGATTTTCAATTAAATTGTTATTTATATTTAAAAATGAGAATTTATTTCTTATTACTTGATGGTGTTTTCACAAACGTACATAATTTTAGTAACATCAAATAAAAACTAAATATAAACTATAATAATAAATACTTCCAAAATTAGTTTGGGTTAAAAAAAAAATTACTAATGATTTTATAATATCTCTGATGTAGGGAGATAAATAGTCTTAGTCAATTGTATTGATAGTTAATCTTTCATTATTGTAACATTTTTCGTACTTTTTCGTGTGTAGGAAGATGCGACATTCAAGGCGATACTTGTATTCGATATATTGGAAATGTGATAACTTATAAATATGATAGTGGAAAGAGCGATTATATAAAAATGAACCTAATTAATTGCCTTTTTCGATGGATTAAATTAATGAAAATAAAAAATAATATTTGATTTTATAAATGAATTTTGTGAAGATGGAAATTGTTTTAATTTGACTCTAAAATGCAGCGATAATCTAGAATCTTTACTATATTTATATTTGTAAAAGTATTCATAGTTGGTTTATTGACTGGTTAGAATTGTCAACTTTGTAGAAATTATGGTGTAGATTTGCAATTGCTCATGAAGTTTTTATAAAAATCACAAGACACAAACCTACCCTATTGCTCATTGGAAGTTAATTCATAATTTAGAACAAAAATATTAGACATGAAATAAGAAATCACACACATGAAAATAGTATTTTTCCTTCGAGAAAGGAACATGCTAAAAACCCTAGTGCATGTTTGCATTAATCTAATGAATACAGATATCTTACAATTGCTTTGCTAAACTAAGCACAACCTACAAGTGAATAACCTATCTTTCTTCTCACTCAGAAGGTCTATCCTAGACTTGGTCAATTGTTTCCTTTTTTTGAGCTCCTATTTACTTGCGCAGTTCCTTCAGCACTTACACCCCTATTATTTAGGAGTTTCTCCAAAATGGATTGCACAATTCCGAAGGTTTATCATCTAACTACATGCAGCACCTGTACACTCAAGACTGGTCTACAACTGATGTTACACTACCTTTGGATCGCCACCATAGCTGTGGAACTTGAATTGTCTACGTGCACTAGCTATTTTGGGTTGATTGATTAGTTATTGCATGGTCACTGAGTTTGACTGAAGTCCCTCTACACAACTGACCTTCCACTATTTCCTCCTAAAGTTGGAACTAGTTTAACTGAAAAAAACTTGAGACGATTGACTTTTATTGGTACAAATTAGAAATCACACATGCTTAACTGAAATCTAACTCCTCCAACTCGAATTTACTGAGTAAACTGGGTGACACACGCCATGTCACACAAGTTATTTGCATCCAAGTTGTCTATTGATGTGGAAATTAAAATTTTCTCAATTTAATCAAGGCAAAATCAAATTGAGAATTTCTTGTTGCATTTTTCAACACTCCTTCTCAGCACAAAAGGGATTATCATCTACCTTTATCATTCATCTGTAGAATTTGAACTTCCCTCTTCACAAGGCCTTTGTCAAAAAGTTGGCATCTTATTCCTTTGTCAGAATGTATTGTAACAACATTATCCGCCTCTGCACACAATTTCGTAAATGGTGATACTGAATATTTATATTCTTGGATCGATCATGAAAACTAGGATTCTTAGAGAGCTTGATTCAACTCTGATTATCATAGTATATCATAGTTGGATCCATCATCTGACCAATAATCTAACAAGTATCTTTCTCATCTAGATTGCCTCACATTTTGGTTGACTTTCATTCATGTATTTTGCTTCTGCCAAGCTGAGCACCACACATCTTTGCTTCTTGTTGTACCAAGAAATAATTGGGGACTCAACACTGAAAATTCCACCTAATGTACTCTTTTGGTCTCAAGGGCTTCCTTCCCAATCTGCATATGTGAAACTATGCTACTTTACTCCCTATGTTCATTTATACCATAGTCTAAACTAGGTAGTGCCTATATGGTACTGTAAAACATGCTTAGTTTCCTTCCAAAATAATTTGGTTGATCTAACCATAACTTGGCTCAGCTAGTTGACTACATAGCACATATCTAGTGATATGTTCATAAGATACATCAGTGAACCCACTAGCTTCCAATAGAGAGTAGCATCCTCTTCCTCACTTGAACTGGCATCCTCCTTTCTCCATTTGGTCACTCGAGGTGTCTCCATGGATTAGCAACTCTCCATGTAGAATATTTGTAGTATCTCATTTGCATACTTTTCTTCAAAGACAAATAGTACCCCATCACCTTGAAATAATTCCAAGTTGAGGAGGTAGGGCATGAGACCCATGTCTTTCATTTCAAACTCCCTTGCAAAGTCCTGCTTATAAGATCTGATCAGCTAACGATAACCAATTAAGATTAAATAATAAAAATGTAAGACAATAATGATAAACCTCTTACAAATATATGATAGATTTTTTCATCTACCTCACTTTTGTTGAAGCCTAAAACGGTGAGATAACTATCGATCCTAGTGTACCAAGAACAAGGTGCTTGTTTGAGACCATACAATTATTCCTTGAGTCTACACGCATGAGACTCTTGATTAAAAGCCTAAAGTCTTTCTGGTTTCTCGATGTACACCTCCTTAATAAATCCATTGAGGAATGTTATTTTTACATCCATCTCATGGGCCTTCCACCCCATATGTGGATCCATAGCAAGAATTGATTTAATGGATGAGAACCTTGCTACAAGAAAAAAAATTCTCCTCATTGTCAATTCCCTCAACTTGAGAATACCCCTTGGAAACAAATATGGCCTTATACTTCTCTATGCTTCCGACTGCTTCCTACTTCACCTCGAAGACCCATCTAAAACCCACAACTAATGTATCTGTTGGTCATGGGACAAATTCCCAAACAATTTTATATACAATGGATTCATATTCCTCTGTCATTGCATCAACCCATACAGGTTTCTCTACTTCTTCCTCAAAAGAGGATCGCTCAATATCTATAAGCTTAGTCATTAGATCCATGTAGGCAGTGTACCAATCAGGTGACCTTCTCTACTTGTGCTGATTTGAAGGAGCACCCACCTTCTCCCTCACATCGTGCACAAGTCGCTTAGCTTCCGTCATTCTTTTATTACCTTCTATGGATGTTTTTGCTTGAGTGGTTGTCTCCACTCTCTGCTCCTAATTTTTTTTGCTGCTCCACAACTTCTTGGGTTCCTCCTTTAGATCTAAAAGCTCTGTTTTTGGTGGGATTTGAATCTCCCTCTCAAGAGAGCACAACGTCGCTTTCTCCTCATCAAATTTTACATCCCTTTACAGACCTGTCATTCTAATGGATGGAAAGTACACACAATAGTTGTGGGGAGTTTTTTGCAGCCCACAAATACCCCCAATTATGTTATTGGCTCTAGCTTTTTCCTTTATTCTTTGGAGACATGGCAGTAAACATACGTTTCAAAATCCTGAAGTGCAATACATCCGATTTTCCCCCTAAGAAAGCCGCCTATGGTGTAGTCATGCCCAGAATCTGATGAAGACTTCGGTTCTACAAATAGACAGTTGTGTTGCATGGCTCAGACCAAAAATGTAGAGGTAGGCCTTGGTCATGAAACTTCACCCTCGCTACTGCCACAATGCTACAGTTCTTTCTCTCAACCACCTCCTTCTATTGTCAGCTATGGGGCTTTGTCAACTCTTGTCAAATGCCTTATTTTTCACAATTGTTTTTAAATTCATTCAACACATACTCACCTCCATTATCGTTCCTGAGAGATTTCACCTTCTTTTGTGTTTCTTTCTTAAACAATGCCTTGAATTCTACAACCTTGGAGAATGTCTCATTTGTCTTCAATATGAAGAAGATTCAACACTTTCGTGAGAATTCATCCACAAAAATGACAAAATATTTGTGTCTAGCAGTGGAGGTTGTCGAGAAAGGTCCATAGACATCAAAGTGGATCATGTCAAGGATTTCATGTGCTTTGTTGTACCGATCCTGGAATGTGGATTTTGTGTACTTCCATAAAGTAAATCCTTCACATCCATCCTGCTGCTCGAATTCCCCTCTGTGAAGTCTTGTGGTTATCTTTTGCATAATCTTCAAGGCACCATGATGCAAATGGCCAAGTATTTTGTGCCAAGTTTCATGAACATCATGGCTCTTCACCTTCTCTACCTTTTTGCTTAATGCATCACATTCTTCCACACCTAGCTTATATAGGTTCTTCACGTGAACCCTAATCTGCTTCACCTATTGTTAGTCTAATTTATGGAGTTGAATTAGAGCATTTATTTTAATATCAATCAGTTTTAATTAACTTAGAAGCACGCCAAAGTATATGGAACTTAGGTTTAACTAATGTATGAAGTATTTTTTTAGATGAAAATAATGGAAATACATATTACAAAAGTAAATTATTGATTGTAAAAAGGCATTGAAATTTTGATCTAAAAGAAAATGTGCAAAGATTTTATGTGGAGTATAGTCAACAAGGAAGAGGCTCTAAACTTTTTGTCCTTCCTCATCATTTCTATTCCAACAAAACCAATTCCACCATAAAGCATAACACAATTAAATTAAGAAATAAGTAAATATCAAATGCATAAACACAATTTCCAATTAAATTCTTAGCTCACAAAGAAGATGATCTAACTTAGATGTCTAGGTTGTCCTTCCTTACTTAAACCAATTAATGAAAGTAAGTCACTTCAAAAATATAAATGGCTATGACATGAATTGACTTGAAAAATGTTCACAAGAAATTGTAACAAAATATTCAACAAACTATGATATTAACAATTATGCACAACAATTACAATGCAATGTACTTAGCTTAGAATGGGGGCCCTCCACCTTTGCTTGGTACATTTAAAGACTACTAGCTGCAATAGATCATAAATCACATCCCACATCAATCATAACAAGAAATATAAGGCAAGTTCTTCAGATTATATTCAGGAATACAAAAGTCACAATAATATATATATGTGTGTGTGTGTGTGTCCATAGTTGTTTAATTGTTGTTCTTAAATAGGTTAAAAGTATAACTAAATTAGCTATAATGGTTGTAACAAACAAAGAGAGTCCTATTCCACCTACTAGGGTCTAATTCATTCCTTTTCTGTACAAAATATCAGAAGTTCCCACAAAATCACAAAACTGCCCTAAATCAGGAATTTCCTGAGTGACTCGTCAAATTTGACCAGCTTTGATCAAGCTTGTTCTTACTCATTTGGAGTATTCCAATAGGATTTTTTTCATCCTTGTTTCATGTACTTCTTGTATCTATCTTCATATTGTTCCTAGGTGTCCTGCACATACGAATTCAATGGAGCCATTACAGGAAATTATGTTTTAGCCAAAAATAATTTTTAATACCCATTTCTTTACTAAAAATTCTAAAAATTAAAAGACATGATTATTTTACCTTGATGTGATAAAAGTGGAAAAAATATGAAAAATATGATCATGATATGGAGGTAAGGAATGATATAATGGTGGAATATGCAAGGTGAAAAAGGTGAAAATTAGGGGCCAACATCTCCCCCATACTCATCTACAAGCATTTCCTCATGCTTGTCTTTCTCTTTTTGATCTCCTGCCTCTGCATGATAATCTCCATGATGTTCTACCTGTGGACCTTCCTCCTGATGTATATGCCTCTATCTAAGATTATTGTAAAAGGATGTAAGTAGCTTTTTTCTCTCTTTCCTTTTCTTTGTAGATTTCACTCTTCGCTATCTTCTTTTCATATTTCTACTACCATTCTTTTTTTTTCTTTTAGCCACTTGTATGCCTATTTTTGAAATGAGGATGTTTTGTGTTTCTAATTTCTTCTGTTTCTTCTTCAACCTCTTGTTTTCTTTAACAACCTTTTTATTTTTCTCCTTGTACATTTCATTTTCTTTGTTGAGATGTTTTTCCATAATTTTAGTTACCTTGTGGTTTGTGGCTTATTCCTCCAATTTTTTGAAATTTTCTTCTTTATGACTTTCCAATGGTTCACCATGAACCTCTTCGGAAATCCTTTCAATCCTCTTTAAGTATGTGGAGAAAGAATATGATTCTTCTCTCTCAACTTCCTCATTCCAAGAATATTTTTCCATCTCCCTAAGTTTTTCTTGTGCTTCTCTTTCTAACCTCTCAATAAGTTATTGGTGTGGTTATTGAAGTATGCCAAGACGTATCTCTTCCAGAATTTATACCTCAATGTCTTGGTCTTTCTTAGAAGATTCCTTGTTCATATTTTTCTTTGACTGCTTTAGAAAATATATGAAAGATATATCTTTGTCTATGCTTATGCCCTCTTGTTTTTTATTACATCCAGTTCTTCGTTATAATGGTGAATGCATGACATATATAGAAAGATGTAACTGCTCAAGTGCTTCCTCATTTCCAACTAGCTCATGTTCCTTCTTAAATTCTACAAAATGATTCTTATATAAGAAGTTTTTCCATGTCTCTCCTTTGTTTTTCAATTGATATTCAATAAGGATTTTTATTAATCCTTCATGGGAGTATCTATTTTCCTTTCCTCCACCTTTTATTTTCACTCCTTCAACCATTTTCACTAAACTTCTAGAAAAGAAATAAGGGAGGTTTAATTTACATTCACATTTTATATGCTGGAGGGATTTAATATGATATAGATGTACTATGTTATACCTTCCTCAAGTGAAGTATTTTTTAATAATAAGAACTAGCTCTGCCCATGGTTCTCTTAACAATTCCCTTGGAATCCCTTTGGTTTTATCAACTGTTCCTTTCCTTTGATTTTCTAAAAAGTAAGTCCATCCCTTCTCTTTAAAATGTTTCCCTTTATAATATTCCTCCCATGCCATTGATAGATTTGTGGCTTGAGAAAGGTACTCTAGTGTGATTGGAACAAGGATGCCTCCTACCATGGTTTTATCATTATCATAGTTAGATACAAACATATCTATCACTTTTCCATTATACCCATTAAATCTCCTAAGGAAATCTAATAAGCCTGCTTGATAGAGCTTCTCTATAGTCTCTTTATTCCAATTTTTTATTTGAAATCCTATGGGCTCAATTCTTCTTCCCATAATGAAGTATGGATGGCTCTTTTCTTTCATTTTTTGGTCTTTGTACCAATTTAAATAACCTTCAATAGTGAATAATATCATGGGAAAAATCAATGAATGTGTTTTAAAGAGGAGAACTTCTTTTGTAGTCTTAAATAACATAGAAAATTATTTTGTTGTATGCAGAAAGATTTAGCTTGTAGATGTATTTGAAGAAAAAAAAATTAATAACAAAAAGGTTTACTTACCAGAGCTCTGATCAGAATATTGTCTACAAGATAAGGAGAAACCCTTGACTATTGAATACCCAGGAAGATGAGGAGAAACCCCTTGCTGGAATATCAAATTTTAAGTCTGAAATACTAACTATGTAACTGCTGCTTGTTCACAAAGATAAGGCTCTGTATTTTTGAAATCAATTTTTATAAAAATTATGTCACCTACAGTCTTATGTTTGTTGTAAATTTGCATTTATTTTTGCCACCAATAGTCTAACTCTAGCACTGAAATCGATTTATGGAAAAGATGGTGTTGCTTATAGTCTTCTGCGCATGGAAATTACATTTTTTTTTTACCACAAATTGTTTAACTCCATCACTGAAATTGATTTCTGGAAGCGCTCATACATCTCACAACGTTAACACCAACTTCGCTCACCAACAATGAAACTTGAGTTCTGTTTTGGCTCACACTATGTTCATAAATTTTAGAGCTCGTCTTTTCCGCTATCAACACTGTAAATTGGAGTCTCAAACTCAATTTTAGGCTGCCAATGATGCTCTTAAAAATTGTATTTTTTATCTATGGTGATAGCCAATTTGTTTTTTAAACAACTTAACTAACCTCCGCTCCTATTCGAACTCGAACACTGATAATTTCAGTTGATTCTGGGGATTTGTATCTCACAGATCAATCTCAGAGTTTTGGTTAATGAAAATCATAGTTTTTCACGTAACTCATTAGGATTTCCTCAACACTCCAAACCCTAAAAAATTTCACCTTGGTTTGAATCAATTCCATTATTGACTGCACTTATAAAATGGATTTCAATTATGGGCTTTACACTTCCTACCTGAGATTTTTAGCCGTAGTGTTGTGCTGCATTTCTCCTTCATTTCTCTTTCTGCTTCTCAGTTGTAGAACTGGGCTTCCTTCTACTCTTTTTATGAACCTTTTTTGCCTCTCGGAGCTTCTACGTTTATTAAATGGCACTCTTGAACTGAGTTCAGGTCCCTCTGTAAATTCTTCTCATGTTCAGGTCCCTCTGTAAATACTACAAACTCAGGTCCCTTCGTAAATATTAAAAATTCAGGTCCCTTTGTGAATTTTCATGAAGTCTCCTCTTATAGCTTTGAATGTTGAAGTTGAAGTATCTTCATATTCCGTATTAAGTATCTACATGCTTGAATATCTTCATTCTGAAAAAAGAAGGATAAAAAAGCTTCAAATGAAAATGATAACAAGACATTTTAGTAATGAAACCAACGCATTTGTTTCCCCCTTTCTTATTCTAAGACTTGTCCCCAAGTCTTTGAACTAGATGATTCCTCTTTCAAAGAATGAGATGACATAGTTTATTGTCATAGTAAAATAGAGAATCTATCTGAAATAATGAAATAAACTAGAACCATTTTTAGATTCATATTGGCAATTTATCTTGGTTTTCTAATATGAATTTAGGTTTTCATTGTGCGAGGAAACTGGATTTTCACAACAAAACCTCTTTATTATTTTTGACATTTTTTTTAATGGAGGTGATGTATAATGGAGTAGGGAAGTATGGAAAGCTTATGAAAATAAGATAGGTTGAAGTCATGATCTAGTAGTAGATGGATAGATAGATAGATAATAGATCTGGACTTCAACATGCATGATCGTGGAGCTTAACATACAATATGGATAATGGATGATATCATGAACAATATAGCTTATGAAATGATTCTTTGGAAATGGATGTGACTTGTGATGGCATAGAGAGTGCCTTATTCTTATTCTAATTGTCTTCATGTATTTTTCCTTGATCTCAATCCATCTTGTAGGTTTGTTGGCGTTGCTGGTCAGCAAATGAAAGCAAGCTTCATGAGTTTTGGGTTTCACTGGATGAATTCAACATCAGGTGAATCCACTTTTCTTTGAATTGAATATTTTCATTTCATATTCTTATATATCAATTTTTAAATATTGTCTTTGAAAGCCCTTCATCCATGGAGTTGAATCCTCAAATCTTCCTTGGACCTCCAAAAAAATAGCACTTCCCTGCAATTAAATATCATATGATGGAGAAAGAGAGGAGTAGAGCCTCTCTTAATCCAAGAAATTTGTAAAATAATTATAATAAGGGCTTAAAAATGATTCCAAAGATGATATACAAAGAAAATTCATTTGTTTACCCCTTGAGGAATGATGGCTAACCTAAACATTCTAGCGATATTTTGTTCAGAAAATATTTTCTTTTATGTCCAATTAGAGTGATTCAAAAGCTAGTTTAAGTGAATTCATATGGATACTTCTAGTATAAATAGGTTTTCAAAATGGTTTAAAATGATATGCTAAAAATGATGAGGAGTACCATGTTTGATAGAGTTGCTTGTGTATATTTTACTAGACCAACAGTCATTATTTGGAGTGTAACATTTTTTTAAAAGTTCAAATTGATCTGATTCCACTTGGATATTAAATTAGATTTATTTTTTCTTTCTAGTAGAACCAAGTTTTTAAAATACCTAGGTTTTCTATCACAAAATTGCTGATGAACAGACCTGTGAGGCAAAGTTTCACTATGTTGATTTTAAGACATGTAGATACTAAATGTGGCATAAAGTTTTCACCTGGCCTTCAAATGGGATGGTTAAAATTGTTTCATAAACTATATTTGCATATATATCTCCCTTAGAAATATGTTTTGAAAAGGAGATTATTTGATATGTGAGATATGCCAATGAATAATAAGGGCCTAAATTTGTCACCATGCAGCATTTTCAACAAGTAATTAGTATTTTGAGCATAAATTTTCATATGATGCTGGATTGAGGTGATTTAAATTGATTTCGAAAATATATTCCAAGGGCTATATTCTATATACATATCGCGTAAAAATGTTTTCATTACACCCCTTAAATCTATGTTGTACTAACTCTGTCCCAAAAATTTCTCTTGAGATTTAGTGTTTATTTTGATCATATCATTTTGATTTGTGATCCAAATTAAAATTTTGAAAATGGATTTAAAAACTAGATTTCAAGAGACACCTTGTTTAAAAACATGCTTTAAAAATGATCCTATATGGTTACCCAAAATAGGATTGTTCGTACTGCATTTTTCCATGAAATCCTTCCAAATGAATATTGAACAATGATTTGGAGAATTGTTGATGGGAGTTTGAACCAAAAGTGTTTTTTTGAACTCATTCTACTTATTCATTTATTTATTCTATTCTATTCTACTCTATTTTAGAAAAATAAGTCATTCTCTCAAGTATAAGAGAATTTCTAATGCAACCATTTGTGTAACAAGATCATAAGTAGACTGACATCCAAGTTTGAAAAATATACCTTAATGAATGATTGGACATGAAAAATTAGTTGATCATAGAGGATTGATGCTAAGGAATTTTGAAAAATGGAGTGGTGTTGTGGCATAATGACTAGTTTAAAACAAGTTTGAGTGTGATCTTTAATTCTTTTATTCTCCTTAATTATCACAACACAAAGTTATTCTTGTGGAACTTGTTCAAAATCATTAATGCACAAGGGATCTTGTGATACATATTCTATATTTCCTTCAATTGTTAGTCCTATTGTTTGAATTTCATTGCACGTCATCCATAACTCATTGATCTCATTACAAATATAACTATTAGAAGCTTATAGATTCTCTTCTTGTGGATCCTCTTCATGGATGCTTTGTTCCTCTTCTATCTTTTGAAATGAAGATTCATCCCTATTTACCACTCTAAATTGTGCACAAGGATTTGAGAAGATCCTTGTGGTGGCATACCCTCCTTCTCTAAACGTATTCTTTAGCATCATGTTTTGGAGATATTTGTTTTGCAAACGGATTTTGTAGTTAATGAGTTTTGTTAGTGATTGCAGGTTTCGTTTTGGGGATCTATATTTCTAATTTCTATGTCTAAGCATGAAGAACCATAATGAAAAGTGTTTTTTTTTACTTTTTTTGTTTTTTTTTGTTTTTCTTTATATGTTTTCTAAACAATCTTCCTAACTAGCTCTATCTACGTGTGCTTCCCCAGCAACGATGCCAAAAATGTCAATCTAATTTATGCAGTTGAATTAGAGCATCTGTTTTAATATCAATGCGGGTTGGTAAACTTAGAAGCACAACAAGGTATATGGAACTTATATTTAACTAATATAGGAAGTATTTGTTTAAATGAAATATTGGAAATGCATATTACAAATGTAAATTATTGATTGTAAAGAAAGCATTGAAATTCTAATCTAAAAGAAAATGTGAAAATATTTTATGTGGATTATAGCCAACAAGGAAGAGGATCTAAATTATAAGTCCTGGTTGTCCTTCCTCATCATTCATATTCCAGCAAAACCAATTCCACCATAAAGCATAACACAATTAAATTAACAAAGCAGTAAAGATTAAATGCATAAATACAATTTCCAATTCAATTCTTAGCTCACAAGGAAGAGGATCTAACTTAGATGTTTGGGTTGTCCTTCCTTACTTAATCCAATTACTGAAAGGAAATCAATTCAAAAATATAAATGGATATAACATAAAATGAATTGAATCAAAAATTATTGACAAGAAATTGTAATGGGAATATTCAGCAATCTAAGATATTAACAATTATGCACAACAATTACAATGCAGTGTAATTAGATTAGAATGGGGGCCCTCCATATTTTCTTAGTACACCTAAAGACTACTAGGTACCGTAGATCATAAATCACAACAAGAAATAGAAGGAAAGTTCTTCAAATTATATTTAGGAATAGAGAAGTCACAATAATAATAATATATATATGTCCATAATTGTTTATTTGTTTTGCTTAAATAGGGTAAAAGTGTAACTAAATCAACTATAATGGTTGTAACAACAAATGAGATTTTTATGCCACCTACTAGGGTAGAATTCAGCCGTTTGTTACACAAAATATGAGAAGTTTCCAAAAAATCACAAAACTGCCCCTAAATCAGGGGATTTCATGACTGACTCGTGAAGTTTGACCAACTTTGATTGGGCTTGTTCTCACTCATTTGGAGTGTGCCAATAGGATTATGTTCATCATTGGTTCCTGTACTTCTTGAATCTATATTCAATTTGTGTCCAGGTGTCCTACACATACGACTTAAATGGATCCATTACAGAAAATTATGATTCAAAAATAATTTTTAATACCCTATTTTTACTAAAAATTCTAAAAATTAAAAGACGTAATTATTTTACCTTAATGTGAAAAAATAGGCCAAAATATGATGAATATGATGAGGATATGGAGGTAAGGGATGATAGAATGGTGGAATGTGCATGGTGAAAAAGGTAAAAATTAGGGGCCAACACCTATCCCATGGCTATGTGCCTCAAGAATGCTTTTTCTTTTACAAAGATTATATCATAACAATGGTCTTCCAAAACTACAACAAAGATGCGACCTTTCTTTAGCCTCAAAATGAACATGAGATCCTTGAGCCTATGGGGGGAGCCTGACTCACTCTGAAAGGTGACTATACCAATCCTCGTCATGTTATACCTTTCGTTGACCCCCATCTCAATGTGCATATGCAAGTATTTTTCCTCTAGGTCAGTGAAACGATATCTACACATTGTCACGTGGAACGATGCACCTAAGTCAAAGTGCCACACACTCGCCATCATTATGATGGCCAAGCATGTAATGAGGGTAAATTCAAGCTTGATCAATGATGTCAACACTTCACATGTTGCTCCTTATGAGGTCTTCTACCTTACCTTTTTATGTGGACACTTTGTGGCATAGTTCTTGAATTCATGGTAATGGAAACATTTAATTTTGGAAAAATATTTCTTCTTGCCCCTTTGACTAGATTCTAGTTTGGATTGATATTTATTCCCTTTCCCTTATTTTCCTTTCTATCCAATGCAAATTTTTCTTTATTGTCACCCTTGGATGTGTTCTCATTTCTTGTATTCTGCCTTATTTCCTCCTATACCAAATGAGACCATAAGAGCTCCCAATTCAGTAGTTTCTCCCACCCATTCACTGAATCTCAATAGTTATGCCAACCCTCGGTAACGTCCAAAAGGGCTAGGCTTACCAAGTTTTCTTCAGAAACATTAACACCAACCTTGTCGACTTCATCACAACATTGTGTGAACTTGCTCAAATATTGTGGAATAGTGTCATTTTTCTACATCTTGATACTTCAAATTTTATCCATGAGCGCTAGCTTCCTGTGGTCATTATTATTCTTGAACAATTCTCTATGTTCTTTCCACAGTGCGAACATAGTTTATTTTTGGTGGATATTTGAGACAATGTGATATCGTACTTCGTCTGAGATTATTCCCCTCAAATTGTCTACATATTTCATCCACTAAGCAAGGTTTTGTCTTGAAGTATCCTAGTAATCCATTTTCATCCAATATGACCTCCATGTCATCCTTCTATGCAACATAGTTAGAGGTTCCTTCCAAGCAATAATCTATCCTTAGTCCATTGAAGGCCATCTTCTTATCTCTGAAGAGATCATGTTGCAATGAACTCCAAATTCAAACCTCCTGAGAAAAAACTTCAAAATTCATGTTCTAATCTGAATCTTGTTCTGATACCATGTATAAATTATAGTGTATATTTACAACTAGTCATGAATTTTTAATCAAAATCATGAGACACAAACCTACTCTACTACTCCGTAGAAGTTAATTCACAATTTAAAACAAAAATCTCAGACATGCAATAAGAAATCACACACATGTAAAGAGTATTTTTCCCGGTGAAAGCAAACTGCTAAAAACCCAATTCCCTCTTGCATTAATAAGATGAATAGAGATGTATTACAATTTCTTCACTCAACTAAACAAAAATTGCAAGTGAATAACCTATCTCTCTGCTCACTGAGAAGATATGACCCAAAATTAGTCGATTTCGTCCTTTTCTTGAGTTCCTATTTCCTTGTGAAATTACTTAAGGAATTAGGCCCATATTATTTAGGAATTTCTCCAAAATTGATTGTGCAATTCCCAAGGTTGATCATTTGACTACATGCAACACCTATACACTCAATATTAGTCTACAACTTATGTTGCAATTCCTTGGAATCTGCACCATGGCTGGGGAACTCGAATTCTGTAAATGTACTAGCTAATTTGGGATTATTGATCAAATAATTGGATGATCATTGAGTTTGACTGAAGTTCGATTTCACAACTGACCTTCCACTAGTTCCTCCAAAAGTTGAAACTATTTTAACTAAAAACAACTTGAGATAATTGACTTTGATTGCTACAAATTAATATTCATACATGCTTAATTGAACTCTACCTCCAACTCAAATTTATTGAGTAAAATGGGTGACACAGGCCATGTCACAGAGGTTAACTACATCCAAGTTGTCTACTGATGCGGAAATTCGAATTTTCCCAATTTATTTAAGGCAAAATTAAATTGAGAATTTCTTGTTGCATTTTCAACAAACTTGTACTCCTTTTCTCAAGGTGGCTATTATTCCTCTTAGTAATAACAGTTGCACAAATTGTTTGTGTATGTGGAATTCATAAAAGAAACAATAAATTCCCATATCAAATTCTTTCATCCCTTTTTAAATTTGGTTCCCAAGTCATGTAATGTTAATTTAAGCTTATCCATGGATATTGTTTGAATAATTTTATTTTTTGAATTTTCACTATTAAGGTGTGAGGTGGTTTACATAAGTTACATTTTTTATTATAAAGTTTTTTCTTTTCTTTTTTTTTAATTAAAAGAGTAGTGATTTATATATGTCTTACTTTTAAATTTAAAGATCTATTAGAATTAAAAGAGTTTTAAAATTTTGTCAAGGTTCTAGATATTAAAGGGTAGTTTGTCATCTTATTGTCATGTTAAAAACATATGAATTCATTTTACAGTTTTGTATTACTAGTATTCGTTTAGAAATAGATGGTCATGGTAACTTATAGCGGTATTTTGTCTTCTACTATGATAATAAATTTGTCTAAAATTATTGTAATATTTAAGAGTTAGTGGTTCCTAGTGATACTTTGATTCCTCAAAGAGTATGCAGTTCAACAGAATATTTTTGTTTCATAGCTTGAGAAACCATGTTCTTTCCATATCTTATTTTAATTATTTTATAAATTTGAACAAAGTTAATAATTAATTAATATGGAAACTACTAAAAATTAATCCAAATAATTTAATATTTTACAGTATTACACGATCCATTATGATGAACTATTCAAGTGGAATATCCATATACAAAAATGACCTTCATTTCGGCACGGATAGTTCTCCTCTAGAAATAGATAGTGGCATTAACTTACAATAGTAGTAACTTAGTCCACAATAATTCGGTTTTTGAAGACTCTTCTTTTTGAGTAGTGTTTCTTTGATGCCTTGACAAATATAGGTTTCATCATAATACTTGTGTTGGACAACTTTCAAATGTGATAGTCAATGTTAAGCAATATTACTACAATAAAGAGCTAAAAACGCATGTTCATGCCTTAATGGAATATAGATGTTTAAACATTATGTTTATATTTCTAAACTCTTTTTGATGCAATATTTTACTAAAGTACCATAGTTTGAAGTATAGGCATGAATAAGATTTTGATATATTCTTGTCCTAATCATTTTGTGTCAGTATATATTTTAGCTTGGTGGTGCTAGCACTATCCTGTGTCAGTATATATTTTAGCTTGGTGGTGCTAGCACTATCCCTAGATCAAAAAAGTAAGTTAATTTTAATGGACACCTTATCACAATATTCCTTGGTATTACTTGGAAATATTTGCCAATATTATTACACAAATTAAAGTGTTGTCTATAATTTGAATTTCATAGTCTATTTTTTTTCTTATCTAATAAATTTCTTGAATTACCAATTAAATATTTTTTTATGGATTTTAAATTAAATCTATATTTATATTTTAAAATGTGAATTTACTTTTTATTATTTTGCAAATGATATTATCACAAAAGTAGATAATTGTAATGAGTTGTGGAAAGGAGTGTGTGTTGGAAACGGAGGCAAAGAGCCAGAACAACCTACCTCAGACATGGAATTCACCATTTGGGAAAATAAGAACAGGAAGGCTTATGCATTGATTGCAGAATCAGTAAATGAAGAGGTGATTTGCCATATTTCGCCATTTTCAAATGATTTCGAAGCCTTACAAAAATTGAAGGAACTCTATGAATCACACTCTACACTTGAAGTTATTCAACTCATGATTGAATTGTTCACCCTTGAATTACAAAATGATGATCCTTTTGCTCTTGCAATAGAAGTAAAATCTATTATGCATGATATCAAAGCCATTAATGTTGAACTGGATATTCCTCTGATAGCTTTTCTCAAGGAACTTTATCCCACTTACTCAAACTATCTTGAGTCACTGCAAGCAAATGGAAACCTTAAAGATATTACCTTTGACTCCCTTGTGAAAAAATTTGCTGAAAGAGAGAAAGCTTTTGAGAAGAAGACAGCTCCTCAGTGTTCTGAAGAGGCTGTGTGCCTTGCACATAGAGAAAAGAATCTTGCTCAAGATTCTTACAGAGGAAGAGGTGGTCGAAGAGGAAGAGGATGAAATTTCAGAGGCGGGGGGGGGGGGGGGGGCAGACACTCTCAAGGAGAAAAGTCATATTTTCACAGCATACGCTACAGAAGAGATGGATCACATGATGCATCCACATGCAAGTTTCCTTGGAACAGAATTGAGCAGGAAAGAAACCAACCCAAAGGTAAAACTAATGATAAAGAGAAAGGTAAAGCACCTGAATCTACTCACTATGTTGTCGCACAATGCAATATTGGAGTAAATGAAGACTTATTTAATGCTTCACTTGCTTCCTCAAAAAATGATTGGTTGCTTGATTTAGGAGCAACTTTCCATATGACTTTTAAAAAAAAAATCTGAAGAATTTACTAACAATTTTGATGGAGTAGTATACTTTGCAAACAAATCAAAACTCAAGCCATCAGAGCTTGGCACAATCAGGCTTAAATTGCCAGGTCTTCCAGACTTTCTTATGCATCACATTTTATATCTCCCAGAGCTGAGGAGAAACTTGTTGTCCTTGGTCCACATCCGCCAGCAAGGAAACTCCATTCATATGTTTGATTGCAAGATTGAGGTGAGAAAAGCATCATACCACTCACTTGCCATGACAGGGATAGAAGAAGAAAGGCTTCTCAAGCTGTAGGGTACCTCTGCTTGTGCACAAAATTTCTCATACAAATCTCATTATGAAGAAGGTACATTTCCATCAAGTTTATTATGGCATGTTAGATTTGGACACTTGAACTATGAAAACCTCTGCTTGTCGAAGAAAAATGGTGTTACCGATTTGCCTAGAATTCCCAGGAAACTTAAGCAATGTGATGCTTGCATTCTAGGAAAGCATAGCAAACAATCTTTTCATGATTCACATTCCAGAGCACATAGAAAACTTGAACTCATTCATTCAGATTTATGTGTTTCAATGCTTGTTCCTTCTACAAATGGAAATAAATATATGATGACATTTATTGATGACTACAATAGAATTTGTTGGGTTTATTTATTGAAGAACAAATCTAATCCTTTTCAAACATTCAAGAACTTTCATACATGGATTGAAAATGATGCGCAATCTCATATTGGCTCTATTCGCACTAACAATGGAAAAGACTACACTTCAAATGAATTTGAAAACTGTGTTCACCAACATGGGATCAAACATCAAACAATTGTGCCTTATAATCCCCAACAGAATGGAGTAGCTGAAAGAATGAATAGGACAATCTTAAATATGATGCGCTCCATGATGTTTTTCAAAAATGTAAAATTGATGTTTTGGGCTGATGCAGTTCTATGTGCTGTATATGTAAAGAATATATGTCCATCTAATGCTATTAGAAACAAGACTCCTTACGAAATGTGGTATGGGCACATTCCTTCCGTAAAGCATCTCAAGGTCTTTGGTTCCACATGTTATGCCTTGATACCAAAGGTACTTAGAAATAAACTTGGTGCAAGAAGTCGTAAGTGTATCTTCTTGGGGTATTCAAACATCTCCAAAGCATACCATCTGTATGATGAAGTCAATAAAAAGTTTGTTGTATCTAGAGATGTAATATTTCTTGAATCATCCAAAACTGACAATGTTCTTGAGTGGTAACTTGATCGCTTGGATAGATTCACAAATGCAAAATCATTTCAAGAATTTGATAATCAGATTCCACGTCTTGAAGGGGGGATTCCTATACTAGATCAACCTGTGGAATCCTCTTCTGAAGCACTCTCTCCCCTACATGAAACTCCAACAATGGATGATACTTTGAGTGATGTGATAGACAGGATTAGGAGACTCAATCTTGATTCAATCCCAACTCAATCAACGAAGCAGCTTGGACCATCTCAGAAAGGTCCCCCAAAGTGGATGACAAAGGCACTTGAAAGTGTTCATCCTGATGAGGTTGGAAAGACAAGAACTAGAAATTCAAACCGGCAAAATGCAGGTGATGTAGATGACTCTAATTCACCTATTGATATGGATGTTTCTTATGATTGTGAATTGAATTTGTCTGTGGATTTTGAACCAACTTCATTCAAAGAAGCTGCTTCTCACGATGAATGAAAAGAAGTAATGCAAAAGGAGTATGATTCCTTGATAAAGAATGGCACTTGGAAGCTGGTTGATCCTCCATTGGAAACCAAACCAATTGGCTACAAGTGGGTCTACAAGAACAAGTATAAAGCTTATGGCTCACTTGACAAGCACAAAGCCAGGCTTGTGGCAAAAGGTTTTGCACAGAAGGAAGGGGTCGATTATGAGGAGACTTTTGCCCCCACAGCAAAATGGGCTACCATCCGAACATTCTTTGCCCTAGCAGCTTAGAACGGTTGGAAAGTCCATCAAATGGATGTAAAAACTTCTTTCTTGAATGGAGATCTAAAAGAGAATGTTTTTATAAAAGGACATGAACATAAATAATGCAAACTTGTGAAATCCTTGTATGGCCTCACGCAAGCACCGCGAGCCTGGTATGAAAAACTAATTGAGCATCTTCTGAAACTCAATTTCAAACATTATGATCCTGATGATGCAACTTTGTTTGTCAAGAAGGTTGGAAAAACATTTGTATATCTTGTGGTATATGTAGATGATCTTTTGATGACAGGGAACAGTGATAGCTACATTGCATCCTTAAAGAAGGAATTGAGGAAAGGTTTTGAAATGACTGATTTGGGCTATGTTCATTACTATCTTGGTATCCAAAGTCCATATTCCTTTCTCAAAATAAGTACACTAGAGATCTGTTGACCAGATTTTGCATGACTAAATGTAATCCTCTGACTACTCCAATGGGACAAAACTTAAAGCTCACATCCATTGAAGGAAAAGAATTTGATGGTGCAACAATGTATAGATAGCGTGTAGGAAGTCTCAACTACCTAACTACTACCAAACCAAACATTTCGTTTGCTGTTGGCCTCTCTAGGTTTATGAAAAAGCCTTGTGAGGGACATTGTTCTACTACAAAAAGAGTTCTAAAGTACTTGAAGGGAACTCAAGACTTTGGAATCAAGTATATACAAGTGGGCGACTTCAGCTTGACTAAATACTCTGATTCAGACTTCGATGGAGATAAAGAAATTGGGATATCTACTTCGGGTTATGCTATGAGTCTTGGATCAAGAGATGTCTCCTGGAGATCACGCAAACAATTAGTTCTAGCAGATTCCACAACAGAGGAAAAATATGTGGCAACAAGTGAGGGAAAAAAATGAATTGTGTGGCTGAGGAAAATTCTTGAAGATTTGCAGGTAAAACAAGTACAATCGACTCCAATCATGATTGACAATACCTCGGCACTAAAGTTGGCAAAGAACCCAAAGTTCCATGATCGAACAAATCACATCAATACAAAATATCATCTGATTTGACATCATGTTGAAGCCAAAACAATCCATCTTCACCATTGTTCCGCTAATGAGCAGACTGTAGACATCTTCACTGAAGCTCTTGGAAGTGAAAAGCTTGAAAGATTCAAAATGATGCTTGGACTCACCAACATCCCTTCAGATTAAGGGGGGAATGTTGATACCTAATCATAGGGATTGGGTGAATAACTGTAATTAAGTGTAAATAAATAATAGAGGAAATGGAGAGTCATCAAGAGATGAACTAAATAGTCACTCCCTCTTGTATATAATAATAAACAACCTGAATGAATAACACAATTACATTTGAGTAGTTACCTCCTAGCCTGACAAAAAAAAAAAAAACTAATATAAAATATAATAATAAATATTTCCAAAATTTATTAGGTTTTAAGAAGTTTTCTTACTAACAATTTTATAATATCTTTAGTAATAAATTGTATTGATAATTAATTCTCCATTACCATAACAATTTTGGTTTGTTTTCCAAAATTTAAAGCTTTGGCCTTTCATGCGTAGGAAGAGGTGGTATTCAAGACCATGCTTGTATTTGATATATTAGAAATGTGATGAGCTTACAAATGTGATAGTTTGAAAGCTGATTAAATAAAAACAAACCTAATTAATTCATTAATCCATGGATTAAAATAACGAAAATAAAAAACTATATTTGTTTTTCTAAATGACTTTTATCATGTGAATTGAATATGGCGAGTGTTTTCACTACAGCAATAATCTACAAGCCTTACTACATTCACATGTGTAAATGTATTCATAGTTAGATCATTGACCAGTTAAAAATGTCAACTTGTATTTCGTTAAAGGTGGCTATTATTCCTCTTAGTAATATCATTGTGCACAAATTGTTTTTGTATACGGAATTGGTAAAAGAAACAAGAAATTCCCATAGTGTATTCATTTAGCTCTCTTTTAAATTTGGTTCCCAGAATAAGTAGATAGTGTTAGTGGAAACTTATCGATGGATATTGTTTGATTTTTATTTTTTTTAAGTAAGGTGTGATGCAGTTTACATGAGTTTTATTTTTAATTTTAAGGTTTTATTAAAATTAAATGAGAAGTGGTTTATATCTTTTAATTTTAAAGCTTTGTGAGAATTAAAAGAGCCTCAAAATTCCGCGAAGAATTTAGTTGTTGAAAGTTATTTAGTTGGGTTAGTGTCATGCTAAAAATATATGAATTTATTTTACATTTTTTGGTGACTAATATTTATTTAGAAATATATGGTTGTGGTAAATGTTAGTGGTAGTTAGGCCTCTATTATGATAATAAATTAGTTTAAAATTTTTGCAATATTTAAGGGTTAGTGGTTCCTAGTGATACTTTGATTTTTTAAAGGATATGGAGTTCTACCAAATATTTATGTTTCATAGTTTGAGAAATGATATTATTTCTATATTTTATTTTAGTTATTTTATAAATATGAATAAAGCTAATAATTAATTAATCTGGAATGTAAGAAAAATTAATCTAGATAATCTAAAAGTTTAGAATATTACATGATTCATTGTGATGAACTATTCGAGTGGAATTGTTAGTAGTGTAGGGACCTAACAACAATATCCATAATAGTTTAAAAGTTAGGATAGAACTATGGATTTTTTTTATTATTGGCTAATATTCCATTGAATATAAGTAATATTGATAACTTAGTGCAATAGTTTTATTCTATAGTTATTAAGATATAGTAAAATGAAACATAATTATTACTAATCCTTCATTTGTTTGTGTTTATTTTTTTCTTAGGTCTTATATATAGGGGAATTGTTCTAAACATATCCATGGATATTAACCAATGATTGGTTTTGAGGTTTCACTATTAGTTTCTACATGCATTATTGTTAATTTTTTAGGAATCATAGAGCTACAACCTCATTTTGGTTAGTGGCATTTAACATTTGATATTGAAATATAAAGAGGGACTTTAAGCTATACTAGAACCCTAGTTACAAAATAGATAATGGTTGCATCATTTCCTTGTTAAAATATACATTTTACCTTCTTTTTTGGGTGGATATTTTTTTTCGAGAAATAGATGTTCATGTTAACTTATAGAAGCAGTTATACCTCCACAATAGTGGTAACTTAGTCCAAAATAATTGGGCTTTTAAAGACTAGTGTTTTAAATTAGTGTTTCTTTGATGCCTTGAAAAGCATAAGATTCATCATAATACTTGTGTTGGGAAACTTTTGAAATGTGATAGCTAATGTTAAGAAATATTAGTACAATAAAGAGCTAAAAATGCATGTTCATGCCATAATGGAAAATAGAGAGTTAAAAACTATGCTTAGATTTCTAAACTCTTTTTGATGTATGACTGCACCAAAAATAATATAATTTGAAGAAGAGGTGTGAATATTATTTTGTTATATTAATTTCCTAATCATTTTGTTTAGGCATATCCTTTAGCTTAGTGATGCTAGCACTATGTCTAGATCAATGTAGTGAGATAAGTTTAATGGACAACTTATGACAATATTCCTTGTTTTTTTCTAGGAAATCTTTACCAACGTTATATACACAAATTGAATAGTTGTCTATAATTTTATTTCATAGTTTATTTGTTTCTATTCTTAATAAATTTCTTGAATTCCTTCGTGCATGCAAACACATGTTTTTTTATAAAGAAATTTGACATAACAACAATTCTTTTCCTGCATGTAATACATATTTCGTTTTCCATGTAAACTATCATAATAAAGATTATTCTATGTACGTAATACCTATACCTTCTTTAAGGAATCTATCAAAATTAAAAGACATATTCCCTTTTCAAGGAATTTAGCACCATAGCTATTATTATTGCACAAAAGTACACAATGCAAATACACAATCTTTCCCATAATAACTATTATTGTAGATTGCAAACATACCATTTTCTACAAGAAACTAACATTATGGCTATTATACTTGAATGCAAAAATAATATTTTCCAAAATAAATATTGCCTAATAGATACAAGTTATCCTTGTGCACATAAGCACATGTCCTTTCCTTCGAGAAACTGTCAAAATAGTTGTTATCTATGGGCTCAAAAATGTTAACCAAACTACATTCCAATTATAAAGAATAATAGACTAACCACATTTACCCCAAGCTCAAAACAAAATATAAATAATGAAATATACATAGATTAAAGGCTAAGAGTATTCAACCAATCTATGGGTCTCGATATAATATTTTGGAAAAAGTGTTTATCAAAAGGCAGGCATATTTTTCCATGAACAAACTAAGTGAAAATGTCGTTATTCAATGTCCATACTTGTAATATTGAAACCTTTTTATGCAAATTATAATTATAATAGAATTATAAGAAATGCCATGAATTATTTCTTTGTGCATGAGAATCGATGTGAGTCTTCCAAGAAGGACACTGCCGATTAAAAAATAATAAGCTCTAGCACAGGCCATATAGTGACAATCACAAACATCTATATAAAATAAGGAAGAGAGATTAATAAACTTAGCTACATGCCCCATCTTTATTCATGGTGACTAGAATGAGTAATAAACTTACTTGATAGAGAAAGTAAACACAATCTGGTGGAACAAACCATCGATATACAATGAGGTTCCCACTCATCGGCTCTAATCCCATCCATCTTGATTCCCATGGTAGCTTTTAACTCATATTTCCTCCATAACATCTACACGTCCCTTGGAGAGAAGGGTTTAGCCTTTTCACTCTTAATAAATAGTTGTCATCTTTTATAAAAGACAAATTTCATAATTGAGATTTTCCTTATGAAGGATGGGTGCAAAGACTTATTTCACTCGATTGTTACTCGTTATTTTAATGACTATTGAATCCATTTATTCATTATTCTATGGAAGAAAATAGTCTCACTATAGAAGACAATTTTCACCAACACAATCAATGTAATGAAAGTATATTGCAACATGAGTCAATCAACATCCTTTTTTATCAATCAACATCCTTTTTTATCAATAGTCCTCCCCATCCTTTTTAGAGCATATATTTTATGATGGATAATGAATGAAATAATTTTATGAATAACTCATTTTACTTGTAACTTATTCTTGATAAAATGTTTATATATATATATATATATATATATATATATATATATATATATATATATATATATATAGATAAATTAAACTAATAATTTTTCACAATATGATCTTTAAGAGAGCTTTACAGAAGTTTATAGTAACGACATTACATTCTCTCCCCTAAAGAAAATACCATTCTCGATGTTTATCATTAATTTTTACTCATGATATAATAATCAAAACAATCAAAAAGGGAATCCTTCCCTTTTTGAAATGAAGGGTTTTATTTCTAAGAAATACCAATAAGAAAAAACAAAATTATTTTATTCATAGTTATAAGCATTTACAACTGCAAAATATGAAATATCTACTTTCCATCACTAAGCCATCTTTCAATTTCATAGAAAAAATAAATAAAGTCCCTATACTGACTCATTATTACTTACCAATTATTCTTGGAATTCATGGTTGCTATATGTAAAAAATTTAACTACAAGTAGTTTCTCATTTGCGACAACCACTCTAAGAGAGGTTTGACAACCTGTCAACAAGAACCTATGGTGGTTCCATAGCCCCAAGGAAAGCACCCTATAATGTATGATCAACAAATTCAATATAATCACAATAATCACAACATTTTCAATCATTAATTACTTATATAGTGTCACATGATATCTTAATCATAGTACTTCCACAATTACTCAGAGTGCACCTAACTCTCTAATCATCAAAATGATCAACAACTATAATAAGTGCATAATGTCTTAACCCCTACTAAAGAAAATCACTATATAGGTAATACAATAAAGTAAATTACACGTCTAGCAATTCCTTTTTGAGCACTAGACTCCTTTCCTATCAAGATATACATAAAATCCTTACACAACCATAGAGAAAAATCATTTTCACAAAACAAATAATTGATTAGTTAATTTTTTTGCTATGATAACCATAGTGGAAAAAGAATGTTCTTACCAACCAATGGGAACTAGTTTTCAAAACTATATTGAGCCATTTTCACATCCATATAATTTTTCCTTGACAAATACCATACCAGGTGTACCTAGGGCTCTCCGACCACACCAAGTATAGCCTAGGATTTCACTTACCACATAGGGTTCAACTTCAAATTCCAATGGCCAAATAGCTCAATAACTCTAATGATTGCACAAAGTCCATAATAGGCTTCCTCTTGGTAGTGTCCTATCCATGGGGAATTTTTGGCATCCTCCAAAAGACTAAAAAATCAACATAGTTTCCTCATGATTTTTCCCCTCTTCACTACCTTGGCCGAGTCTTTTCCCTTACATAGATCATTTATCCCTAGGGAAAGGAAATTCAGCTTGAAAACCACCATCAACCCAAGGCTTATTGGCCTTTCACAACTGTCCATAACTATCTAGTATGTGAAATTATCTTTAACACCTTTTGCGTTGTAATTTACATATTCGACCATTTTTGCATGATCATTAAAGAAAAGGGAACATTTATGTACATCATGCATTCATACATGTCCCTTAGCATGGGTCCCATAGTTTTTGTAAAATTAAACTTGACAGGGAAATTATAATTGACATTTCATATCATGCAACTGGTACTTAATTCAAATTTCCAACATAAGTACTAGCATGAAATTTTAGAGAAACAATACCAATTTTGCATATCATAACAGGTACCTCCTGATTTGCAGTTGCAAATCACATTGCAACGTTTTTACCTTTCACAGGTTCTTATGTTCCCATTAAGATACCCTCTCTTAATCGCATCAACAACATTATCGAAAACCGTTTTTAATAAAACCATACTTTCTACAAAATACTTTATGAAAAAAAAAATTACATTTAAGATGCATTTCACTTTCACATGCATCATAGTAGATATATATTGGTTTTTTTACTTTTCATAAACCATTTCTATGCATTATAGTAAGCATAATAAATAAGGACACATCTTTGAGATGCTACATCCAAGGAATTTTAAAACAAAAGTTTTGATGAAGTTGGTATTCCATTACAAAAGTTAAGGGAATAAGATTTTATTCATTGATATTACCATAGTTATATCTAATCCAAAATGACCTTTCATTTATACATATGCATTTAATAATAAATCATTATGCAACATTACCAAATTCAAGTCAATCACATAGACTTCTCTTGACTAAACAAATTATTAATGCCAACAGTTTCAAATGTCATCCAAATTTTTGTTTAGTGATGACAATGAAGATGCCACTTGTACACAACATGATAACCATAATATCTAATTTCACTGCAATACTCACACACATTGAATGTGTTTCAAAAGGATGAAATTAACATATTTGTTAGATGTAGGATGCATACCAACTAATATCATCATTGAACCATCAATTTTTAAAGTTGTAAAGTTTGAAAAAAACAAGGTAATCAACATCATCTGAATACTACTAGTTATATCTTTAAGCTGGTAGAACATACATAATCTATCTCCTACATACCAATATATTATATTACTATCAAATAATCTTTATTCCTCTCATCGTAGAAACTATCATTTGTGCAAGTTCTTATGCAAAGCCATAAGTCCTGACATAATAATACATTACTTGGTTTAATGACACTACAATATCATGATATAAGTTCTTAATAAGTTTTGAGAACTTGTAGTAATATATATGCAGTGTATAAATAACACACAATATTCCGAAAGTTCTTATCAACATCAAGTAATCATGTTTGCAATCATTGTATTTTCTTGCATACAATACTATTATGCATAAAATCCTATGCAAATATTTATTCATTTAAAGCATTGATTTATCATTAATAAGTAGCAAAAAAAACAACCCCAAATTCAACGATGTATTGTTACTAATAGACCGACAACATGAAGTAAACTTCCACAACCACTTTGTTTACAACCTGTAATATTTTTTCAATGAAAATTGATTCATGCATATAAATTTAATAGTTATTCATGCAATACTAACTAATCAATGCTACCAACCATCTTAAATTCAAACATGACAAGAATAAATCATCATTTAGCCATTACAATCATTGTTTATCTTTAAAATTTGAAGGGGTTCTTTCAACATCTTTTAAAACACTCTATTTTCATCTTTAAAGAAAAACCCCCAAATTTTACATGTTTTCGTTATCGCACATAACAATACTTGCATTCATTCTTTATAAGAAGTGCATTGTAACTTTAGTCATGTTCTTTAAAGGCACCATAATCATTATTGTAATAGTATTGCATGAGCAAGTTGGTAGTTAATCCTTACTATCACTACTGGGTGTTCATGTTTTTAAAGCAGAGGTTTTAATCATTTATCCACATAAAGATTCAAATGTCATGACCACAGTTTAAACAAGACATTATCACTTATTATTCTTCACTACAATTATTAACATGCATCATGCATATTATGTCAAATGTAGTTTACTGCATATATCATTATGTAGTTGTGTTAGAATCATACCTGTTCTAGTGCCCCCTAGTATCATACCTCTACTTTTCCACTTACGGATTCCTGGAAGGGGCTACTGTTGCAACCTTTCCCTCTGATACCACTTGTAACATCCCCTAGTAACATCATGTAAAAATACATAGGATTAGAAGATTTTTACAAAATGTAATAATCTGAATTCACTATTGCGTGTTCCGTAACTCACTGTTAGACAAAATCATTATCATTAAATTGGCTAAACTTTAAAAATGGATTGGTAAGTCACACAACTTAATAACCATTGTTGCAGTACATTAACTTAAGCTTCATGATGTAACCTTGCATCATTTCCATTATTATTTTAACAAGGTTATTTAATCGCATATTTGATAATGTAGATGTCACATCATGCAAGGAATCAACATCATTATAATTACACAATTGGCAAACCATAATTGAACACTGATATACCCTATAAACTTCGTAGGGTGAAAACCAACAAACGTTTATTTTTTATTAAATGTTCATGAGGATGTTAATCCCTCACCCAATGGCTTATAGGGGAGTTCATCCCTTGACCATTGTCATAAAACATTACAAAGAAACCTCATCGTAAATGTAACATAACTATCTAGAATGTTATTACAATAATCATGATATCATTTACTCACAAATCCTTGAATCTTACACATAATTTATCTTTCGCATAAGTCAAAATATTTTCTTGCAACTGGTACTTGTTAGCAAATTTTGATGTCATGGTTGGATAAAATATTAATCAAACCAATAGTAAATATTTATTAATGATGCTTCAAACATCTATTCATGTGCATACATAAAATGTAAACAAAATATCAAGATATGCCTCTTTTAACAAAACTGTACATGCATTCAACCAGAACATGTCTATTTATCTTTACATATGTATAGTTATGACACATCTCTATTCATCGATAACTTTCTTGTATAAGGTAAAATATATAGTATTACTAGAGCATGCTCACTTGTCCCTATTTGACATGTATCATAAGAAGGGAAACAATTGCATTCTATCTCTATCCACAAACAACATGGTAATATTAAATAACCTCCATGCTTAATATCATATCTTTGCATAAGAAGAGGGAAATTATTTCCAAGATAAATACCACATTAACCATTATTACCCTCGCACAAGTACACATTCTTTTCTAGAAGAAAGCCACTACAACTATCCACATTCTTTTAAAGGATATTATATATTGTTTTCTAAAATAACTAACACAATATATATTATTCTTATGCAGGAAATGAATATAAGTTTCCATATGCATCTTTTCCAAGAGAGAGTTATTCACAATAACTATTGTACATGCAAATACATCTCTATTCGAATAGAAAAGTAACATAATGGTTATCACTTCTTGTAACACATTAGCAATATTTTCATATACTTAAACATTCTATTCAAGGAAAACTAACATGATAGATATTATTTGGTGCACCTCAATTCACGTTATTTTTTCTAAGAACTTAATAAAATAATTGTTATTTATGTGTGTATGAGAACATGTTCTTTTCAAGAAACTATGTATAAAAATAATCACATATTCCTTCAAGAAGTATAAAACAATAGTCGTTATTTCCTTGCATGCAAAAACACGTATTTATTTTCTAAGAAATAAAAACCCTCTTAGTTATTCCTTCATGAATGCAAACGTATGTTTCTTTATCAAGAAATTTGACACAACAATGGTTCTTTTCCTGCATGCAATAGTTATTTTCTTTTCCAAGTAAACTAAAATACTAACTATTCTTTTATGCATGGAATACCTATATCTTCCTCAAATTATGTATAAAAAATAAACACATCCTCCATTTTCAAGGAATTTAGTATCATAGATATTATTATTGCACACAGATACACAATGAAAATACATAACCTTTCCCATAATAGTTATTATTCTAACATGCACACTTAATGTTTTCTAAATGAAACTAACGTTAAAGCTATTATACTTGCATGGAAAAAAATAGTTTCCGAAAGAAATCTAGCCCAGTAGTTATTTATCCTTGTGCACATAAGCACATGTCCTTTTCTTACAGAAATTGTCGAAATAATTGTTATCTATGGCCTCAAAAATGTTAACAAAGCTACATATGAATTATAAAGAATAATAAGCTAAAAAAAATTCCATCAAGCTCAAAATAAAATCTAAATAATGAAATATACATAGATTAAAGGTTTTAAATATTCCATTAGTCTATAGGACTCAATCTAATTTCTTGAAGAAAGTGTTTATAAAAAGGCAGGTGTATTTTTTATGAAAAATCTAAGTGATAGCATCTTTATTCAATGTCCATACTTGTAATATTGCACGCTTTTTATGTTAATTTAACAATGCGCAACAAGGAAAAACAATAACTCAGCAAATAAACCATACATAGAATACACAACAGTTTAATGTGGTTCACCCAACCAATCTGGGCTACGTCCACCAAACATAGGCATCGGCAATCTTTATTAATCAAAACAGGAGATTACATAATTAATCAAATCCTCACAAACTCTCACACCACCAAACTATCCGTATGGATACCTATTTTATAGCAAGGAGAATCTAACTGCCTCTCACATCAAATTTAGGATGCATTAATTCTCTCCCAACAACCTGGAGCTAGTCTAGCAACAAATTTCTATTGTTGTCACACACTGGGATTTTTGCCTATTTTATTTAAAACAGAAAATCTCAACAATCTCCACCTTGACAACAATTAGCCTCATGCCCTATTTTTTTATTATTTTATCTTTTCTGCAAGCCAAGAGAAGCCAAACACCAATGTAGCTTCTCTAACAAAACTTGTTTCATGAACATGTCTGCACAATTTTCCTTTGTATGCACCTTTCCAAGAGAGACTCCCCTTTTAGTGATAACCTGTCTTACAAAATGGTACTTAATTGGAATATGCTTTGATTTACTATGATAGGCCGGATTCTTAGCCAAATGCATTGCACTTTGACTATCACAAAGTAACCTGATGTTGTCCTGTAACCTACCAAACTCACCAAGCAAACCTTTCAACCAAACCGCCTCTTTGCAATCATGTGAAGCAGCAATGTATTCTGCTTCAGTAGTGGATAAAGCAACAATGTTTTGTAGCTTTGACATCCAGCTAATAGCTCCACCTGCAAGAGTAAAGACATACCCTGAAGTTGACCTTCTCTTATCCAAATCACCTGCAAAATCAGAATCAACATATCTGCAAACAGATTCACTACTCTTATTGTAAGTAATACAATAACTACTTGTGCCTCTCAAATACCGAAGCACCCATTTCACTACTGACCAGTGTTCTTTACCCGGATTTGCCATATACCTGCTGACAACCCCAACTGCATGTGAAATATCTGGTCGCGTACACACCATCACATACATCAAACATCCTACTACATTGGCATATGGAATTCGAGACATATAATCCTTTTCTTCATCTGTATTAGGACATAAACTGGAAGAAAGCTTGAAATGGGAAGCTAAAGGGACTGACACAGGCTTCACATTATTCATACCAAACCTCAAAAGTATTTTCTCAACATACTTCTGTTGTGATAGCCACAGCTTACCATTGTTCCTGTCTCTGAAAATCTCCATGCCCAAAATCTGTCTTGCTGCTCCTAGATCTTTCATATCAAATGTCCTTGCCATCTGAGTCTTCAACCTGTTGATTTCATCAATGCTTTTGCTTGCTAAAAGCATATCGTCAACATACAACACTAAGATAATGAACATGTCATTACGTAACTGCTTAAAGTAAACACAATGATCATATTCACTTCTTACATATTTCTGACTCAACATGAAAGAATCAAACTTCTTATACCATTGCCGAGGCGACTGCTTCAGGCCATATAATGACTTCTTGAGCCTGCAGACAAATTTCTCATTGCGATGCTGAACAAACCCTTCCAGTTGTTCCATATAAATTTCCTCATCTAAGTCTCCATGTAGAAATGCAGTCTTAACATCTAATTGCTGCAACTCTAAATCAAGCAAAGCCACTAATGCTAACACAATTCTAATTGAAACTATTTTAACAACTGGTGAAAAAATCTCATGAAAGTCAATGCCGGCTTTCTGAGAAAACCCTTTTGCAACCAGCCTTGCTTTGTATCTGTCCTCTGAATCATTCACACCCCGTTTCACCTTGAAAACCCATTTACATCCCAAAGTTTTCCTGCCTTTCGGAAGTTCAACCAGATCCCATGTGCCATCCTTACTTAAGGCCATCATTTCTTCCTTCATGGCTGCTTTCCATTTGTCACTTTTTTAACCTTCTATTGCTTCCTAATAGCACAGAGGTTCATCGTCATTAGCAGTAAATGCAACAAAAGTGACATAATCATCATACCTTCTCGGTGGCCATTTGATTCTTGTCGACCTCCTTAAGGATGTTTCTGGCGCTTCCTCGATTGGCTGACTACCATCTGTCGGAACTTCTTGACGATCAGTATCTGAGACCTGTTCATGATCTATACCTGAACCCTGTTCATGTTCTGATTCTGAAACCTGTTCATGACTAGTATCTGAACTATGGTCATCATGACTATCATTAGAAATGCTATCAAACTGAATGTGCTGAAAGTCAGATACATCATCTTGTTTCAATCTACTATCTACATCTAAATGTACAAGAGAGGATTCATTAAACTTTACATCTCTGTTGATGATGATTTTGTAGGTAGTAGGATCCCACAATCTATATCCCTTTGTTCCAACACCATACCCAACAAAGATATACCTTTTCGATTTCGGATCTAATTTAGTTTGCTGATGTTTAGGCACTAGAGCATACGCATCACAACCAAACACTCTGAGTTTAGAATAGTCAAAAGGGTGTCCTTTCCATACCTCTTGCGGAATCTTGCAGCCTATCGCCATTGATGGAGATCGGTTTATCACATAACAAGTTGTTGCCACCGCTTCCATCCACAACTCCTTTTGCAACCCTGCGTTACTCAGCATACTCCTTGCTCTCTCTAGAAGAGTCCTGTTCATGCGTTCAGCAACTCCATTCTGCTGAGGAGTATAAACTGTGGTCTTATGTCTCTCGATCCCTGCATCCTTGCAATAGTTGTCAAACTCATTGGAAGTAAACTCACCACCATTTTCAGTTCTTAAACATTTTATAGTTCTACCAGTGTTGTTTTCTACCAATGCTCTAAACTGCTTGAAAACTGTAAAAACATCAGACTTCCTCTTCAACATGTAGACCCATACTTTCCTAGAAAAGTCATCAATAAATGACACAAAATATGATGAGCCACCATACGAGGTTGTAGGTGCTGGACCCCAAACATCTGAATGGATATAATCAAGTATTCCTTTACTAGTATGTTTGCCTGTTTTAAACTTTTGTTTACTTTGTTTGCCAAACAGACAATGTTTACAAAAATCTAACTTTCCAGATCTTAGATTAGGAAGTAACTTGCGATCAGCCAAAATCTTTAACCCTCTTTCACTCATATGGCCCAACCTCTGATGCCATAGGCGAATGGAACTACTGTCATGTTCAGACACGGTAGACACATGAACTGACCCTGTTCTTCCTTCTAACTGAAACAGATTTCCTACTTTCTTAGCTTTCATTACTAGTAAGATACCTTTGTAAATTTTCATTACTCCACCTTGAATGACAGTTTTATATCCATTTGTATCAAGTGCCCTCAGTGAAATTAGATTTTTTCTTAAATCTGGTACATGTCTTACATCAGTTAACATTTTGGTTGTCCCATCAAACATTTGCAGCTGTATACTCCCTATTCCCAAAATATTAGATGTGACATCATTACCCATGTACACGACTCCATCATTCACTGATCTATATGTCTTAAACCAGTCTCTATGAATACACATGTGGTTTGATGCACCAGAATCTAGCAACCAATGTTGATCATGATTTGACAAATTAACTGATAAGACTTCGCCGCTCATACCTGAACCAGATGCTGAACCTGTATCAGTCGTGTTCGCTTCCTTCTTTTCTGTCGATGAAGCTTCTTTAGAAGTTTGTTGTCACTTCCAGCAATCCTTCTTCAAATGCCTTGATTTGCCGCAGAACCAGCACTTGACTTTACTCTTCTTCCCCTTGGACTTTGAACGCGAATCGCTGCGCTTACCAAAGCATCTTTCTTTAGAATGACCTCTAGCCATCATTGCCTCTGATGTAGAGGTGTCAGCATTCGACCGCTTCCTGGTCTCCTCGGACAACAAAGCTCCGACGACATCATCAAATTCAATGGTTTCGGATGAACTAAGACTTATAGATGTCACAAAATGATCCCACGACTCAGGCAACGAGCACAATAAAGTTATGGCTTTATCCTCGGCTTCAATTTTTACTTCTATGCTTTCTAATTGCACCATTAAAGTATTAAAAACATTCAAATGGTCAGTAATGGAAGTACCTTCCTTCATTCGCAGACTGTATAGTTGCCGCTTCAGGAGAATCTGATTTGTCAAGGATTTCATCATATACAGCTTCTCCAACTTCGTCCACAAAACAACTTCAGTCTTCTCTGACACGATGTTAAATAAAACATCATCAGCTAAACACAATCGAATTCCGCTCAAGGCTCTTCCATCCAATTCATTCCACTCATCATCTGTCACGGGGTAAGGCAGTTTGGATCTGCCCAATAACGCCTTTCCCATGCCTTGCTGTACCAGGAGATCATGCATCTTTACCTTCCAGATCTCGAAATTATTTTTGCCATTAAATTTCTCGATTTCAAATCGGGCACTCTGAGTTTTCACCATCTCGTCTAAAACAAAGAATCTCCAATTTCAAAGAAGTTAATAAATAAAACACTGCCTATGCCTTATTGTACAATTGTCTTTGCTGTTTGTATTTCAGATTTCAATTTAAAAAATTGGCGCTTGCTGATGACCACAAGAACTTCGCCATTTAAAAATCACTCTGAGTGTTGACAAAATGGCACAAGTATACCTTGAAAATACGCGCTGAGCAGCAAATTAGCGCATTGGCACACTTAATTTAATAGGATTCGTGCCATTTCAGTTGGTTGGTGCTACTGTTATGGTATAACCCGCGCCAATTAAACAAAACTTCGAATAAAAAAACAAAACGCACTAATCGGCGCATCTGGCATTATACTACATCACACACTTACGTATTCATTAAACACATTCAACACTTCGAATAACGCGTTGTATATGGTTTAAATTCATCGAACTCTAAATACCCGAGAAGAATTTCCTTTTTATTATCAAGCTGGTTTAAGTGAAGGAAAACAAGCAGAACTCTAAATACACAATTCAACAGAAATCTTAGCAGCGCAAGGATGTGATAATGGTTACCAGTAGACAGGTGCATAAACAAAAAATTGGACTTTCTTGCAAGCGTTTACCAAATTTTACTCACGTCCACTGCTATGTTACCTCCACCAATAGACTCAGCAATCATATATGCACCAATTCAACCATCTCTGGTCTGCCCGTTGGCGATTCACCTCCACGCATCCATAGGCACCGACGCTCCACGCAGAGTGTACTTCACACAGCACGCAGGTAATGGACTATCCACGCAGTTGTATACTTCACACAACACGCAGGTATAATACAGATTCAATGCACAGCCCTACGCACCAGCAATTCGACACATCACCCGACAACACCTCCACGCACCAGCAATCCACGCACGCTGCCAGCACTACGCACCACGCACCAGCAATCAAACGCACTTCAGTGCACAGTTCAACGCACAGTTCTGTGCCAGACTTGGGCCACTCCTTCGCTGCGCAGCTCTGATACCACTTGTTAATTTAACAATGTGCAGCAAGGAAAAACAATAACTCAGCAAATAAACCATACATAGAATACGCAGCAGTTTAACGTGGTTCACCCAACCAATCTGGGCTACGTCCACCAAACATAGGCATCGGCAATCTTTATTAATCAAAACAGGAGATTACATAATTAATCAAATCCTCACAAACTCTCACACCACCAAACTATCCGTATGGATACCTATTTTATAGCAAGGAGAATCTAACTGTCTCTCACATCAAATTTAGGATGCATTAATTCTCTCCCAACAACCTGGAGCTAATCTAGCAACAAATTTCTATTATTATCACACACTAGGATTTTTGCATATTTTATTTAAAACAGAAAATCTGAACATTTTATGTGAATTAAAATTATAATAGAATTATAATAACTACCACAACTTATTTCTTTGGGCATGAGAATCGATGGGAGTTTTCTAAGGTCACTACTGACCATAACAATAATAAACTCTAACGTTGGCCATATAGTAACAATAAAAAATGTCTGGAAAAAACAAGGAAGAGAGCTTAATACACTTACATACATGCCCCGTATTTATGCATGGTGACTGCAGTGAGTAAGAAACTTATGCATGGTGATTGCAGTGAGTAAGAAACTTACTTGGTAGAGTAAAGAAACATAATTCGGTGGAGCTAACCCTCGATATACAATGAGGTTCCCACTAGTCATCTGAAAGTCCATCCATATTGATTCCCATTGCAACTTTTCACTCATCTTTCCTCCAAAGGATCTACACGTTCCTTGCAGAGAAGGGTCGAGCCATTTCACTCTCCATAATTAGTTTTCCACTCATATAAAAGACAGATTTCATAACTAGGACTTTCCTTATGAAGTACGGGTGTAGAGACTTGTTTCACTCGACTGTTACTCATTATTATAATCTCATTACTACTGTGGATCCATTCATTCGTCTGTCTATGGAAGGAAAAAGTCTCACTCTGGAAGACAAGGAAGACAAGGTTCACCAACATAATCAATATAATGAACGTATATCGTAAAGTGAGTCAATCAACATCCCTTTTTATTAGTAGTGCACCCACCCTTTTTAGTGCATAGATTGCATAGAGCATAATGAATGAAAAAAGCTTACCAAGAATTCATTTTTCCTCTAACATATTCTTGATAGAAACAATTATATTTATTTATATATATATATATATATATATATATATATATAGATATATCCCGACATGACCTTTGCGGAAGTTTTACACAAGTTTACGGTAGGGATATTATACACTTTGTTGGTGACATTAAGAATCATTTTTAGAACGAGAGAAATATGGGTTGTGTACTTTATAGATCATTCACTGCTTATCCCTATTAAATTATGTCATACTCTTAGGAGGGGGCTTGAATTTTATCCCTATAATTTAAAAAAAAAAATCTAGTTAAAAACAATAGTAATAATAATATATTTTTTTTATAATGAAAATATATTTGGTGTAATTTAATGAGTAAATTTTTTTTATGATTGATGTTCCATAAATAATAGAATTTTCATTTTTCATAGTTATATGTGTGTAACATCTAAAAAATATATTAATAACATAACTAAAAATAAATAAATAAATCTTATAGTTAAAATATTTTATTTGTGTGTTATTTTAATATCAACATAGATCCATCTTAACTCCATATATGTCAAGAGCTATAAAGATTCAAATCTCCATAAGTACAAATCTTTTTGAAGTTTTAAGCTCATAAAAAAATTTGCATCTCCACAAATTTGATCCTTTCTTGCTTGGTAGATCCCAACTTATGATAGATCTATATGATACTAACAATATTTATAATGTTTTAAAAAATATATATTTAATAATTTAATAAGGTATTTTTTTAATTTTTTAATATGATTTAATAATCTCATTATATATCCCAAGTTATGGTAGATTTATATAATAATAACAATATTTGTAATGTTTACAAAAATTAGATTTAGTAATTTAATAACGTATTTTTTAAATTTTTTAATTTAATAATATGATTTAGTAGTCTCATTTTTATATGGTCATTTATAACAAAGTCATCCCAATTAAACTTCCCATGAGCTAACTTAATAATATGATTTTTAATAAAATTATAACATTTACAAATTAAAATTAAAATTTTAAATGTAAAACAATTATTAAAAAATTATTTAATTATGTAAAACACGATTTAAAATTATAACTTTTGCAATTTTTTAAGTAAAATTTAAATAAGGTAGATTAAGAACCAAAAGTCGCTTTGCAATAATTTCTCTCTATTATTCAATCTCCTATTGGATGTAGGACAATAGTTAGCCAATAATAAATGCTACAATATTTAGGTTTGGAGGGAAATAATTTTTCTATGCTATTAGATGACCCCTCATGCTTCAAATTCTTAAAGTAAAAGGAGGACCATGTTTTTATAATCATTGCTACAATGTCTATGTTTGGAGGGGAATGATTTCTCTATGTTATTAGGTGGCCCCTCATCTTTCAAAAGTCCAAAGTAAAAGGACCATGTGTTTATAATCATTCCTACAATGTCTAAGTTTGGTGGGAAATAATTTATCTATGTCATTAGGTGACTCTCGTGTTCGAATACTTAAATTAAAGGGGCCAAGATGAGTGTATAATCAATCTACAACGTCTAGTTTTGGAGGGAAATACTTTATCTATTATTAGGTGATCCCTCATGCTTCGAAATCTTAAAACAAAAGGACGACCATATATGTAAAATCACAACTCCAATGTCTTAGTTTGGATGGGTTCTAATGATTAAAATAAAAGGACTATGATAACATGGTATCCACAATTTTTATTATACCAGTCTAGAACTATCTAACTCCAAATCTATCATGTGCCCAGAGGGATCAAATCTCTCAAGGTGCAAACTTTCTTTTTAAAGTGTAGAATTTGTGGAAAGGTTTTCACCTTGAGGGTTTCAATCCCTCTTGGTGCATGATATATCTAGAGTTGGATGGATCTAGGTTGGTTCAAGCTAGGGGAATTAATGCCATATCTTTATATTATCATTATTATGTATAGTTTTGAGATAAATGTCATACTTTGAAATTTACATTATTTTTTCTTTGCTTGACATGACCATATAATTCTATTCTTTAATTTAATATATTTTGTTGGCCTTGAATAGTTTGTACATCTGTGTTTCCATGTTTTGAGTGGTTTTTGCGTGTCTGTGTTTGGATTCTCTGAGTGGTTTGTTCGTTTATGTGTTTTGATTTGGATGGTAATATTTCTGAATGTTATAGTTTTTGTGTTATATTTCTATATGTGTATGTAATTGTCTATTAGTAATTAGTTGGTCATTGAAGAAGGAAGACAATATTGTCAATAACTTGCAGGAGGATTAATATTGCACATCTATTTCATTTAATTTTATGTATCATGGTTTTTGACAACTAATTAATTCTTAATAGTATCCCTTCAAGTATTACTAAAGATATCTTGGAGAGTAGTTTTATTTTTAAATTTGTTGAGCTACCTCAATCCGTTGAGATGATAGATATTGTTAATAACTTTAATTATGAAAAATGATGAAATACAAATTTTGAAAGAAAAGTGACAATCTAATAGTGTTGAATGGAAAAAAATGTGAATAACAAGAATATAGCCAATTATAAATAGTCTTCATTGTGATCAATCTACACTATTTTTGTCTACTAATTTTTTTGTCACCCTTGCTAGTTTTACTATATTTTCATATCAATTATATGAAAATTGCAGTTGAAATCATAAACCATTCAAATATTTAGCTTGAGGTATTGTAATAAACATCTTACCTTCTCTCGCTTGCTCTCCAATATTAATAGGTTGCTTTACTATACCACAAAAATCAATCCTGTCGTCAATAATTTTTTGTCTTTACACTAAAATCAATCATACTCTTAATCCAATCACTTTAAAATTAATGTACCATCATATATCCAATTACATTAAATCAGAAATCAACATGTACACTAAAATCAATGCATCTAGTGCAAGTAATAAAAAGGATTAGAAATCACATTTACACTTAAATCAATGCATCTAGTGCAAGAAATCAAATATCGTTAGAAATCAATATCTACAATGAAATTATTTCATCTAGTGCAAGTATCAAATAGGATTAGTAATCACCATCTACAATAAAATAAATGCATCTAGTGCAAGAAATCAAATGTGATTATAAATAACCATCTACATTGAAATCAATGCATCTAGTGCAAGCAATAAAATAGAATTAGAAAAAATATACATTGAAATGAATGCATCTAATGCAAGAAATCAAATAGGATTAGAAATCAACATCTACAGTGAAACCAATGCATCTAGTGTAAGAATTCAAATGTCATTAAAAATCAATATCTACACTAAAATCAATGCATCTAGTGTAATCAAAATTCTTCTCTTTCTTCCCCCTCCATCTCTCCTTCTTTTTCTCTCTATCTCACCCCCAAACATATACACACACACCCTCTCCACATTAGAGTGAATTTTAGCCTAAAAGTGCCCATGGAATTTTCACGTAATTTCTATGCCACAATATGTAAACCAATCAAAATACTTTAAATTTAAAAAGAGGTACATGTAAACATTTTGGAGGGAAAATAAGAAATACTACTCTTTTCACTTGTATGATTGGCTTATCTCCTTATACTTTTACTCAAATTTCAAGTGTAGACAATCGTTGGATGGGGAATTAAATTCCACATCCAACCAGTGCCAATCAAGCATACTTTTGAGAAGACCCACATTTGCAAAAAATGAAGATACATTAAAAAAGCGTGTTGAACACATTTTTTAATGTATCTTCATTTTTTGAAAATGTGGGTTTTTTCAAAAGTATGCATGATGGACACTTGTTGGATGTAGAATTTAATTCCCCATCCAACGAGTGTCTACACTTGAAATTTGAGTAAACATATAAGAAGATAAGCCAAAAATACAATTAAAAAAAGTAGTTTTCTCCTTTTCTCTTCAAAATTCATAAATCTTATCTTATTATTTTAACTATTATTTTTTTATTTTTCCTTAGGAGGCCTCTTCTTTCACTCTCTTCCCTCAATCTCTCCCCTTCCAACTCCATCTCTTTATCCATCCCTTCTCCTCCTCCCTCTCCCTTCCCCTCTCCTCCTCCCTCTCATCCTTCCTCTCTATCCATTTCTTTAACCATCTCTCTCTCTCTCTCTCTCTCTCTCTTTACCCTCCAACCCTCATTTTCTCCCTCCCTCAATCCTCCTCTCTCATCATCCATGTTTTTGTATCCCTGTCTCTTTCTTATCCTTCTCTCCCTCTCTCACTCCTCTCCTCTCTCTCTCTTCATTCCTCCTCTCCCCTCTAATTTTATTTATCTCCTTCAGCACAAGCAATCAAATAGGACCAGATATCACCATTTATGTTGAAATCAATGCATCTAGTGAAATAAATATTCTTCCCTCTCTCTCCCCTCCATCTATACTTCTTTTTATATATATCTCACTGCCCCCCCAAACACACATGGTCTCTCTCTCTCCATGTTTATCTATCTCTCCCTCTATCTCTCTCTTCTTCCCTTTCTCCACCTTCCATCTATATCTCTATCTCCCTTTGTCTCTCTTTTGTATTTCTATATCACCCCCAAAAAATACACACTCTTTCTCCATGTTTATCTATATTTCCCTCCCTCTTTCTTTCCCTCACTCTTTCTCTTCCTCTTATCTCCCTCCCCCCCTCCTATCTCTCTTCGCTCCTTCTCTCCTCTCTCCCTCTCTCTATATCCCTTATCAATCCCTCTCACTCTATCCACCTTTGTCTCTATGTGTATTTATTTTTACCTTCCACTCTCTCTCCCTTCCTCTCTCCTCTCTCTCACGTGTTGGCTCTCTTCCTTCCTCTCTCTCCCTTTCTCTCCAACCTCCCTCTATTAGTCCCATCAACTCTCTCTCTCTCTCTCTCACTCTCTCTCCAACTCTATCACTATATCCCTCCTTCTCTTCTTCTCTGTCCTACTCTCCCCCACTTCTATCCATCTCTCCTTGTTTGTCTCTCTATCTCTCCCCCAAGCATAAACATTCCCTCTCCATCTCTTCCTTGTCACTCCCTCTCTCTCTCCACTTTTCTCTCTCTATGCCTTTCTTCTTCCGTCCCTTTCTCTCCTTCCAACTCCATCTCTATATCCCTCCCTCTCTCTTACTTTCTCTCACTCTCTCTATCTCTCAACCTCTATCATTCTATGTCTTTGTTCTTCCCTCTCCCCTATATCTAGAGTTAATATATATCATTATAATATATAAAATATATATATTATATTAAATCTAATGTTATATTAATTAAAAGTTATTAAATTGAATAATATTAACATTAATATCATATTTAATAATAATATTAATATGAATATTAACCTTTCAATATTAATATAGGATTTAATGGTGTTTTTTACATGGCATGATAACAAAAATTATAATAAAACTACATCAACTGAATATTTTCGAATATTACAACTTTAACATGGAAATATTTATATGTATATAGATTTTAGTATATGGATAGCATATACTTTTCTTTTTAAAGATTCATTTTACAATAATCAATTAAAAGAAATATTAAAAGATTTTAGAGCAAGATTTTGGATTCTGTGTTGAATTAACCTTTTTACTTTGATTTAAGAAATGGTAGTGGCTTTAGTAAAAATGTTTAAAATTTTACCTAATTTGGAAATTTAATGTGCTAAAAGGTTTTGTTGAAGGTAAATTTATGATCCATTCAAATTCAAAGTATATGATAAAAGAACTATTAAACATGTGAGATAATTGTATTGTAATTTTTTTATCTAAATGAATGAGATAATTGTATTGTAGTTTTTTTAATCTCTATGGTTATTTTTAATTTTGTTTGGGCCAACATTAATTTTTTCTATTTTCATTATTATTATTTATTGGAGAGACAAACATAATTATTATTTAGATTTCTAATTTTTTATTTTTATGTTGACCAACATTAGCTAAAGTTAATTTAACTTTGAGCAAACACGTACATACACATCTGGTCATCCTAGGCTATAAAATGAGCCTCTCGATGCAATACAAAATATTTTATAGAAATTTCAATTGTTTATTTATAAAAATGATTTTATTTTTTATATTTCAATTTTTTAAATTAAAATTACATAATAAAAATTTAATTAGATTATAGTTTTTTTATTTAAAATAAATTTTTTAATATTTAAGTAAATTCAACTTTAAAAAAATGTGTGCGTATGATTTAGATTATGCACTTAAATTTATGATACTAACAAATTATTTTAAAATTTAAATCATTATAAAATTTCGAATAAAATTGCAGAGAGAATATTCAAAAGGACAAATAAGCACACGGTTTAAACTACGACAAGGGATTATGGTATGGGCTCTATATTTAGAAGCTTCGATGAACAACACCGTTAGGGTCAGTGGAGATAAAAGCAGGGTTAAGTATTATGGAAAAGTTAATAATTCACTCATACATGTAAATAGAGATAAAAGAAATATTAAACATTACGTAATACTTGAATGGTTCACTTGTGCCTTTCAGAGATAAAAGAAATATTAAACATTATTTAATACTTGGATGGTTCACTTGTGTTTTCATCGAATAACATTTTTATCTAATAGACAAGATGGAACCACAATGAAACAATAATTAGTTGTGTAACGAACCCCAGGTTCCTCCTAACATATATATAAACTTCAATAATAAATTAAGTTATCTTATCCCTTGCCTTTGGTTTCTCACCCATTTTACCCATATATGGATTACTCACCATGTAATCGATGTCTTAATAATTTGTGTTAATGTTAGGGTATGAACTATGCCTTGGGCATAACTATATTCTTTCCATATAAAAGGAATTGGCCTATTTAATCTTGCCCTATGTGACAACATTAGTGCATTGAGGTGTTAGAGGATATATCATGGTTTAATAAATAATTAAATCTATTAATTGGAGCTGGACCATTTCTTAACGAACATTTTATTAGCGTTGCTTAATTCATTCATCATGTTGTACCTTTGAAGCATTATTTCACATATTGTGCACCCCTCTTGGATTCACTACTAAATTTTTGGTTTCGTGATAATGCACCAAGTGTGAAGCATCGGGAACTAAAGTCGAACCAGGGATCTCCATGATGGCTTTATTGTGTGATTTCCTACGCTCCTCCTCGGTTTGTCTGACACTTCGGTTACTAGTCTTTAATCGAGGGTTATGATTGTATTGATTTCAATCGAAGGTGGAGCATTACGCTCTCACAACCCTAACTGAATATACACTCCATTATTCCTCATCTTCTCGCTAACAGACTCATCGAGGCCAAGGCACCAAAATGGTGCAAGGTGGCCTCTACCATGATCACCATTGTAACCATTAGACTCTTCGTTGGCTCGCTCCAATTTTTCCATGAAACAACAATGCTACACCAAAGTGTGGTGAACTAGTTAAAGGTCATTCATTCCCTACTAGTGCGATTCATAGAAACCCTCTGCCGGTTAATGTGGGTTTCTTTGCAAGGTTATTGTGGCGTGAGAGAGGGTATTTGTTTTCCTGAATAGTTTTTCTTAACTTCATAGGTATAATTTGTTTCCATTCATCCTTTTTCTTTCTGCTCTACAGACGGTTCTGGTCATCTTGAGGTTATACTACTTTTTTTTATCTTTTAATTGTTTTTGCTTAATGGCTATCATCTCAAGAAATTTGGGTAAGGAGAGTAGGTGCTTATCACTCTTCCATTCAACAACTTAGAGGAACTTTTGCCTATGGCCCTCATCACCTGGTATGAGGGTTTCCAGGTAAACTTGATTTCCCACTTATTCATTCTAGTTTTGAGTGTTCACATTCACTTTGCTTCATTACGATGCGCCTAGTTCCCTAAAATTTTCTACGGTTTTTCTTGTTGGTGTTATTGGAGTGGAGGCGACATGGTGTTCAGATTTTCAGGTTTACATCGTCGTTTCACCCATCCCCTTTCACTTCTTGCTTTGATTTACCCTGGTGTAAGCTAGTTTCCTTTTGTAGGTGATTGAGCCAGTTCTGGTTCAACCTCAATCATTTCCCGAGTCTGTATTTTCGCCTAGTTATAGAGTGAGTTCATTGGAATAGTAGCTAACTTTTTTTATTCCTTTTTCATGAGTTTCAATTCAATACTTGTTGTTTCGTCGTACTCTTTGTTCCTTATCTAGGTTATAGAACCAGTTTTCTTGAATTTTCCTTTCACTAGTTATTATGAGTGTGATTGTTTTCTATTGATTTCAAGGGTGCATTATGCGTCTTCGGCTTCCCATAACGTACTCAAGGTGAATCCTCTAACATCGCTACCTTCTCAACTACGTACAGGGTGTAGTGTGCATATTCTTTGGCAATGATCTCAACTTCTAGAAGGTAGCCTATGTGCTACCATCGGGTAAATAACTTGTCAAACACTCCCTCCACTCATTGAGTAATTTATTTTCTCCAATTTCTTCTCTGTATTCTATGTTTACACCAAGGAAGTGATCTGAACCTTACATTATGGTTAGTAAGTCTTTGCATTTCCATGTTCAACTGGAATGTGTTTATGTTGTGGCAGAGTTTTAATTAGAGGAATGATACTAGGCATATTGTGTTACACCCATACCAGCTACCTGCTCTATACCTGACCGACATTAAGTTGAGTTTCTCTTTTCATTTTCACATTTCATTTCATTGGAATTTATTCTATTACAGTCACTTTTCATTGCGATTTTCTCATACCCGTGGTTGTTACATTGCAGGTGCTAACAGCCTCTCCTACACTCTAGTAGTTCACTCTAACCGGCACCGATGTGGTGATTATCACTCCCTCAAGCCTCCAGATTGGTTTTCCCACCTTAACCTGGTTGGTAAGGGTTACAGTGGCAGAGTGAGTGGTGTTAATAGGCGCACATCATAGGTGCTCTACCCAACAAGTTAACACAATTTATTTTCTTTATAGGAGCCATAGTTCACCTCGACCTTATCCCTTCTTCGTCGTGGTTTATTGGAAATACAATTATTTCTTTTTATCACAGTTACCATTATGTAACATTTTAATGTGTACTGTGTGAGAATAATGCAGAAATAGAATTAGTTATGAGCAGTTGAACAGAATTAGTTGTGAGCAGTTTAACAAGAATTAGTTGTGAGTGGTTAGGAATTGGTTGCATGAGTTTCCTATATAAGTGTCATGTAATTGAGCAAATAATTAATGAAGTTTGGTTTTCACTTTGTCTCACGTTTGGTTTTCTGTTTTAATTTGGTATCAGAGCTCTCTTTAGTTTGCGCCTCTCTCCTCTTCGTGGGCAGTGAGACTCTGCCATTAGAGTGTGCGCTGGAGCTGATGCGGGTGCCTGCTGCGCAAGTGCTGAAGCGTGGAGTGCGTCCAGAAGAAGACGGAGGTTTTTAAACTGTTGTTGGCCCTGTCCAGAACCCACTCTTGCTGGTGTGCTGTCAGCTGGTGCTGTCGAGAACCGTCGAGAAGCCTTGTCCAGAACGTTGCTGGTGCTGTCAGCTGGTGCTGTCGAGAACCGTCAAGAAGCCTTGTCCAGAACGTTTGCTGGTGTTACAGTGTGGCCGAACCAGACCTTGTCCAGAACCGTCCGTCGAGAAGCGAAGGTGGCCCGTTGCAGCCATCAAGGAGGGCACCGTTGTGCGTATGAAGGGACCACCCCTTGAAAACCTTTGCGTGCTGCCAGAACTCGGGTATTTTTAATTTTTGTCTCAGGAAATTTTAAAGCTGTTTTGCCTCAGAAATTGTTTCCAGAAAGCAGTCAAGATTTGATCCAAGTGTATACGCAGAGTTTTATTTATTAAATTTCTCAGGCAGTGAGGCCTGCGGTATTATTGTTTAAGAAGCTTGCGTTTTTTTGTTTGAATTTGGTCATTGGTGGAGAGATGGCTAATCCCCTTGCAGATTCATATTTAAATGAGTCTTCAAGACTTGATGGAGAAAATTATGTCAATTGGAAATTTAAGATCATAACAGTACTGGAGGCATACAATCTCTGGCCGATTGTCAAAGGTGACGAGACCAAGCCTCCACCTCCTACTAATACTCAAGATTGGGAGAAGTGTGAAATGAAAGCAAGGCTGTTGCTACGCATTTCAGTGAAGGACAATATTATTCCTCACATTCGGGACTGTGAAACTTCGAAGGCGACATGGGACACTCTCAAAGGTTTGTATGAGACTTCTAATGCAAACCGTATTTTATTTTTAAAAACAAAGCTGCTATCTATCAAAATGGATACCAATGAAAGCATTAGCAACTTTGTTTCCCGAATTAAAGACTTTAGTGATAAGCTTGGTGATATTGGTGAAAAGGTTTCTAGTACAGACTTGGTAACTGTTACGTTAAAGGGGTTAGTCCCAGACTATAAAGTCTTTATTTCAGCTCTCTCAGCTAGACCGACACCCCCTACATTTGAAGAATTGGCTGGAATTCTTCTTCAAGAAGAAGAGCGCATGAAAACTTTTGAACTGGAGTCAAATGGTTCTGATTTGGCTTTGACTGCAAGAGGCCAAAAACCATTCCGAGGGAGACCATGGGACAGAAACAGAGGTCGTTTTCAAGCAAAGCAGAAAGGTATGGCACCTCCTGATTCTTATGTTAAAAGGAACATTGAATGTCATTATTGTGGAAAACCTGGACATCTGGCTAAAGATTGCTATAGGAGAAAGAATAATGAATCAAATCAAAGACATAGCAGGCATAATGGAAATTACACAAACAAAGACACCTCAGTGAATGATGGATTTAAAAATCTTAAGTTATTTCTTTCTGATGCTGCATTGTCTGCTGAAACTGAAGATGAGAATGCTTGGTTTATAGATTCTGGTGCATCGGCACACATGACTTGTAATAAAGAATGGTATGATAAATATTATGAGAAATCTGATGGTACACACATTTACCTAGGAGATGATAGGTCACTTAAAGTTCAAGGCTATGGCATAATAAATGTGTACTTACCTAATGGACAAATGCGACAGATTCATAATGTGATGTATGTACCTGCTCTTAAAAAGAATTTGCTATATGTTTCCACTATCACTGATAATCATTTAAAAGTAGAATTTGGTAAATTGGGGTGTATAGTGAAAGATGTTCAGGACCACTACAAGGTTGTTTCTACAGGTACCAGGGTTGGAGGATTATACAGATTGGATGTGACAGTCAAGCGCCATGTTGCATTGACATCTCAAGAGACATCGACAGCAGAATTATGGCATCACAGGTATGGGCACCTAAATTACAATGATTTATCGTTGTTACAAAGGAAATCAATGGTTGAAGGTCTTCCTGTTATGAAGTGTGAACATTTACCATGTGAAGCTTGTGCACTTGGTAAACAGCATAGAGACGAGTTTCCTGTTCATACTGAGAAACGAAAGTATGATATACTTGAATTAATTCACACTGATGTATGTGGACCTATGCAAACTAGGTCTCTTGGTGGTGCTTCATACTTTGTTATTTTTATTGATGATAGATCTAGATATACCTGGGTCTATTTCATTAGAAGGAAAAGTGACATATTTGAGTATTTTAAAGAGTTTCGAAATATGGTTGAAAAACAAACAGGAAAGTGCATCAAAATACTCAGATCTGATCAAGGGGGTGAATATAAGTCAAAAGCATTTAACACCTATTGTAAATCTAATGGAATTCAACAACAGTTCACAGTGCCACATACCCCTCAGCAAAATGGTGTTGTTGAGCGATGGAATAGAACCTTGGTGGAATCTGCTCATAGTATGCTGCAAGGTAAGAACATCTCTAATGGTTTCTGGGCAGAAGCCATTAACACTGCTGTTTATCTGAAGAATCGATGTCCCACTAAGAAATTAGTTTTTCAAACTCCTTTTGAGGTTCTTTATGGTTATAAACCTGATGTGAGTCATTTCAAAGTCTTTGGATGTACTGCTTTTGCTCATATTCCTAAGGCTAACAGAAGCAAACTTGATGCCAAGTCCATCAAGTGTGTTTTCATTGGATATTGTACGGATCAGAGAGCCTATAAATTGTATGATTCAAGTTCCCATAAACTATTTGCAAGTCGTGATGTATTGTTTCATGAGCAGACTGATAAAAGTAACACAAAGAATGATACATGGCCTATTTCTAATGATGCACATCTCAAGCTTGATACTTTGATTAAGCAGGAACAGGAACAGGTCCAGGTACAGGTACAGGATCAGGATGATAGTAGCAGTATGAGCACATCTAGCAGCCGTGAGTCATCACAAGGAGGTGATACACCTCAAAGCCAACGAATCATGGATGGAACACCCACACCAAGAAGGTCATCCCGACAGACTCGACTTCCTGAAAGGTATAGAGACTATGCCTTAATGTCTAATATAATGAATGTTGAAGAACCAATTAATTATGAGCAGGCTAAACAACATGAACCATGGATTAATGCTATGAATGATGAGTATGCTTCTATTATGAAAAATCAAACATGGGAATTAGTGGAACTTCCTGAAAATAAAGTTCCAATTGGAAGCAAATGGTTGTACAAAACAAAATTTAAAGCAGATGGTACAATTGATAAATTTAAGGCAAGATTAGTAGCAAAAGGATATGCTCAACAGGAGGGAATTGATTATGAAGACACTTTTGCACCAGTAGCTAAGTTGAATACAATTAGATTACTGATTGCCTTAGCCACAAAACATACTGTGTAATATGGGTTGTTCCTTTCTTTGTTTAAGTCACCTATGGACTACGTCCTATACACAGCCTGTAATTTGAATAATTCCTACAGTTAAATCATCTTCGATTATGTTAATGCATGTCTACCCATTGTGAATGTCTCTACTCCTTTTGGTTAACAAATTTATTAATTCTCTAAAATCTATTGTTATATTTTTAACTGGTACATAAATTGTCTATCTTACTGTAGTAAATGGGTTACTATACTGATATCATCTTCATTTTTCATGAGAAATCTCCCTCCAATTATTCGAATGTATATCATAATTCAATTATGTGTTTGACTCGAAAAGCACAGGGTATATTATATTACAATATTGAAATTATATCAAAACCTGACTATGTATGATTACAACTCTACATTCTTTTTTTTGTGTGTTCTCTAGCTTATGGCTTCGGTTTCAATAACCACTCTCAATGGATTACACCCATGATGCTTTTTTCGTAGTTTCTCTTTAATTCGATTTTGGATTACTCACACCAGAAAGGGTGAGCGAAAATTTTGACCCTCCCTAAGGATGAATGGTCATTATATTGGTGTAACTTGTTTTGTTATATTTTTAACGAAGTTCCTACCACCTCGGTGAGGTCCCTCGACTTACTTGTATATGTTAAATTACCATGTATGATAGGACTGTTTTCCAATAATTGAACATTTTTCTAACTGCACACTAAAATATAGTTGGTAGATGAGAGTATCATATCTTTTAAGTAAATACTTCTTATGGCTGCATGTGAAAATACAAGCAGTAGACTAAAGTTTCATTCATATTGCTCAGCTTTAAAGAAGCATTCATACTCTAGTTGTTACTAAAATACATTTCTACGAGTGTATCGGAAATATTACAAAATTTCCTAACACCATCAGCTAATTTACTGACATTTTAGTACTATAATAGTTAATATTACAATATTCTTAGCGTGTAACACATTTCCTTGATTTATCTATAACTCGTTCTCTACTTGAAAATAACTAAACTCGTAGGTATTATAGCTAGTGAATCAATTTCATATACAACATAACATCAAGCTAAATCAAATACATCCCACTGAGTATCATTTCTAGAATTGAAATAAATATTGGAAAGAACGATTTTCCTCCCAACCATGAGACTTTTACTCTAGTTCTCCCCCGTGCTGAGATAATTTTTTTCCCCAAAACCAACAACCTCTGTTGTTCTAGTAAAGGCATTTTTATGTCTTACTTTCCCTAACAGAATTTCTATAACGGCGTCCCGTCTTTTATGGGTGTTGCCAATCCCCATAGCCTAGGATTTTCTTATTTTATTTTTTTGAAAAGAATTATTTTTCCTTCCTTTAAAGCTCGTCTTTTCAAATATGGTGCTTTATTCACCCTTTTCAGTGTTGTTTCCACCACACTCGGTATTTTTCCTAGATTTTTCTCTTCCCATCTAGCCAATCACCTAACTTCACTCCAAGGGTTTTTTGGGAGTGATTTGCGAAATTTCTATCTCCATCCTATCCATCCACCTTGGATCAAGAATTATAATAATGAACTCATTGAATCATTTGTTCTTTTCGAAGTTAATTCTTTAATGATATAATTAGTTATGAAAATAAAATAATTACATTTTCATAGTTTTTCCAACAAGGTAAATCTTGGCTTTCATGCCATTTGTAACAATAATCCAACTAGTAAACCAATAATTTTGAGAACATAGGGGTATTACATGTTCCCCCCCAAAAGAAAAGAACATAGTCCCTGGTGTTTATTATTTAGCCATTTCTTTGTCAAACAAAATTGGATACACTGCTTTCATGCTATCTTCTATTTCCCACATAGCCTTCTCGGGAGTAAAATGCCTCCACTACACTTTCACCTGAGTTACAACCTGATTACAAAGAATGGCCTCTTTCCACTTCAAAATACGGAGTGGCTATGGTAGAAAGTCTCCTTCGGGCTCCACCTATAAGACATTCGAGTCAGCTCTATGAGAAGGACCATGAACATATTTTTTTAGTAATGATACATGAAATACATTATGAACTTTAACACATTTGGGTAGACCCAACTGGTATTCTACTAGACCCACTCAATCTAGAATTTCAAATGGCCTAGAGAATCGTGGTGTTGATTTCGCACATTGGCTGGTTCTAAGAGTACCTTTTTTGAGGCTTAACACTCAGATATACATGCTCTCCAACTTTCAACTCTTTGTGCATCTAGTTTTTGTCCTCATAGTTTTTTTATCGGTCTTCGGCTGTTTTAATATTTTGTTGATTTTTTCGCACCTTTTTCTCCATTTTTTGCAAAACACCTGATCCAAGAATCAACCTATCCTCAGGTTGGCTCGAATTGAGTGGTGTATGGAATTTCCTACCATATAGGGCTTATTTCAATATACATTTGATAGATATTGTTGTAGGAAATCTCAGCTATATGCAAAAAATCTTCCCACTTTGCGGGCTTGTCAATTACATACATATGAAGCACCTCCTCCAAAATATGATAGTCTTTTTAGTTCACTTGTCCGTCTAGGATGGATGCGGTACTAAATTTCAACTTAGTTCCCAAACCCCTGAACAGAGCCTTCCAAAATTTGGAGGTAAATTTCGCATATCTATGAGAAAATATCACTTTTGGGATGCCATGAAGTCTGAAAGTCTCCTCCATGAAGATTACAACAATTTATGCAGTCCCAAAAGTGGATTGTACTGACACAAAGTGTGATGCTTTATTAAATGTATCAACTAATACCAAAATGGAGTTATGATGATACTTTGTCTCTGGTAACCCTATTATGAAAGCCATGGAGATCACCTCCCACTTCCATTCTGGTATGGGTAGTGGTTTCAGTAATCCTGTCATATGCTCGTGCTCCAGTTTCACTTGTTGGCACTCCAGGAATTTGGCTAGATAATATGCTACCTTTTTTTCATACCCATCCAAAAAAATTGTTTTCTTAAGGTTGTTATCATTTTTTGGTATCTCAGACAACCTGTGTATGGTCTCTTGTGATGTTCATCTAGAATCATTTATTTCAGTATTGTTACATTAGGAATATACAACCTATCTTAACAAGTAATTAAACCTTTTGAGTTTAAAGCATACCCCAAAATCCCTTCGTGTTGCATTTGGAGTCACTTTTATGGATATCTCGGGTCTTATTGCACCCCTATTTTTACCTGTGCTTCAAAATGTGTCTTTACATTGCTTCCTCCACTTGCTACCAAAGAATGAGCATGCCTACTTAGCGCATCATCAATTTTGTTTTCCTTTCCCTTAATGTGCTTTATTTCAATTTCAAATTCACTCAATAATGTTAACCATCTTGTTTGTCTTACATTTAGATCAGGGTGACTAAATAAATACATTAAGCTGATATGGTGAGTTCCTAAAACAAATTTCTTTCCTAGTAAATAATGCCTCCACATTTTTAAGGCATGGATTACTGCAGCTAGTTCCAAGTCATAAACAACATAAGCTTGTTCATTTTTTTTAGTTTTCTTGACACATAGGCTATGATAGCATTGTCCTGCAGTATCACACACCCCAATCCTTATAAAAATTATTCCATGCACACCATAAAATCCTATTTGGGCCTGTTATATTGAGAATAGAAGATGTTGTCATAATCTGTTTCAGTTTGTGGAAACTCTCCTAACACTTGTTTGTCCATTTAAACTTTACTCATTTCTTTTGTATGGAGGTAATAGGGTAGGCTCATTTTTAAAACCCCTCCACAAATATTTGGCAATACCCAACAATCCCCATAAAGGAGCAAATTGCTAATACATGTTTTGGTGCTGGCCAATTATTAATGGCTCTAACTTTCTCGGGATCTCCTGCCAATCTTTCTTTGGAAATAATACGTCCCAAATACTAGATTCCGGATTGGTAGAATTCACACTTACTTCTCTTTTCATAAATCTAATGCTCCCTTAATGTTTGCAACACCAATCTCACATACTCTTAGTGTTCTTCTTCACTTTTCGAGTACACTAAGATGTCATCAATGAAAACTAATACAAATAGGTCAAGGTACTGATGGAGCATGCTATTCATGAGACACATGAAGGTGATTGATGCTGGTGAGACCTAAAGGTAGCTCCACAAATTCCTAATGACCATTCCATGTTTTAAAAGTTGTCTTATGTATATCCTCATTTCCTATGCATAACTAATGATAACCAATTTGTAAAACAATCTTTGAAAAAACAATTTCCCCCTTCACTTAGTCAAACAGATCATCAATTAGAGGTAGGGGATATCTGTTTTTTATGATTAATTTCTTTAGATACCTATAGTCAATGCACATTTTAAAACTGCCATCCTTTTTCTTGAAAAATAGTACCATAGCTCCCTACAGTGACACGCTCGGTCTTATGTAACCCTTATATAACAACTCCTATAGTTGCATCTTTAATTCTAATAATTTTGGGGTACTCATTCGGCATGAGGCCTTGGATACAAGTGCAGCATATGGAGCTAAGTCAATCGAGAAATTCGTCTCTACAAGGGAGTAACTTGCTAATTTCTTCAGGAAACACATCCTGAAATTCTCTTATCACAGGTAAATGGTCTAACATGTCATTTTATGTTTGTTGTTCATCTTTTTCCACATGAACCATATAAACTTGAAATCCTTTATTTGTTATCCTTTTTAACTGTAATGCAGTCAATTATCTCACAATGACTAGTTTTGGTTTTCCTCTTATCAAGAATGACTTCCCTTGTGAGTTAATACAACTTACGGTCTTTTCTAAGCAAATTATAACAACATTTTGTTGTTCCAACCAATCCATACCAACTAATATATCATACGACCCTAAGGGAAGGATGTTTAATTTGATTTCTGTAGAATACCCATTTAGATCCACTATACACTATTTTTACCCATGGGTCACCTTCCGTTTACCACCAATGAATTTTGAAATTTTTCTGATTTTAGCTTACACTTTTCCAAAATTTAAGGCGTAATATATCTTAAACTAGACCTACGGTATATTAAAATAGACACATGTTAGTTTTGAATAGTATCTTCGATGTTAATCATTCTATATTGACTTTTGCGTGTCTGTCCACCAATGCCACGCTAATCCTTAGGATTTGTCTGTCCACATCATTCACTGTAGATCCTCATGTGCCACTTGAACATTCTAGATTGATATTGGGTTGAGTGGGCAATCCTGCAATAGATGTGGTTCGCCACAACCCCATAATTTCAATGGCTCTTTTTCTTTACCTCCTGTGCTCGTTTTTCTTCCCAACTCCATGGTTTTTGACCCTGTGTATGATTGTGTTGGTTGAATTTGATCTCCTTTGTTAAAAAAATTATGTTGGTCATCTTATATAAATTTTTTCAAATAATTAGGCTTCTGTCATCGCACATTCATCCCCATTCTATTTTTATCCTTATTCTACCATGGTCTGGAACCTTCAATCTAATTTCTAAACTGTTGGTAGCAAAGTCCGACCTTTCTGACTGCTTCATCCATAGTCCTTGGATTATCATTTCAATTCTTTCCTTACACACTATTAGTAAATAGTTCAAAAATATATGCACCTTGCCTTTTTCTTCTCTAATGTAGGGCACATAACGAAGTAAGTTGGTGAATTTAGTCACAATTTCATCCATGGTAAGTTTCCCCAACCTCAGGTCATTGGATCCTTTCGCTCAGTCATCATAATACCTCTCACTCAAATAACAAGATTTAAATTTATGTTGAAAGTCTTCCCACAAAATTGTTTTATCGTCTGATATGTGTATAATTTTCATCTCCTCCCACCATAGGGTGGCTTTCCTTGTAACTGATAGACAACCAATCTTGCTTTCAGGTTGCTTTCATATGCATATACTTGAAAGTACTAGATCATAATCAAAATCCAAGCCTCCACATCCTCGTCCCTTTCCCCGTCAAAGGTAGGAGGTTTTATCTTCCAAAATTCCCCTGTAATTCCCTCTTTCTCTTATCCTTATGGGATTTATAATATTTTTTATCATATTCTTCATCACTTTGATATTTGTCCAACATTGTCCTAGCTAGTTTCCTTTTCAACCCTTCAGGCTCTACACTCTAGTGACTAGATTTCTCAGTCCATTCTCTAATGAGTTTCTCCTGTTCCTTGCTAGCTTTTATTAAACACTCATTACTACTTTAGATTTGTGCTAATTCCTATTGTAGATTCCTTACTTTCTCCACGAAGTGAGTGGGAATTGGCATACTACCTTCCCCCATTCCACATATAAAGCATCCGCTCTAGTAATAGGTGGGGGCAACTCCACCATATTTCATTATGGTTAGATTCAATTCACCACCCTACAAAAAGCAACCCAATTTTCATTAGTATGAGACATTTACCTCTATTATCAACATTTTTTTTACAACTATGGTGGTTTCTTTTCTCCTAACCCTAGTGTAGGAATTGGGCTCTAATACCACTTGTAACAAACCCTCAGGTTCCATGTAACATTTCTTTTGTTTACATATACATCAACTTAAATAAAGTTCTCTTATTCCTTGCCTTTCGTCTCTCACCCACTTTACGCATATCTGGATTACTCATCATGTCCTAATAATTTGTATTAATGTTATGGTATGAACTAGGCCTTGGGAATAACTATATTATTTCCATATTAAAGGCATTGACCTATCTAATCTCGTCCTATGTGATAACATTAGCGCACTGAGGTGTTAGAGGATTTATCATGGTTTAATACATACCTAAATCTATTAGGTGGAGCTGGACCATTTCTTAATGACCACTTTATTAGCATTATTTAATTCATTCATCTTGTTGTACCTTTGAAGTGTTAGTTCACCTATTGTGCATCCCCCTTGCATTCACTGCTAAAGTTTGGGTTTCGTGATAAGGCGCCAAGTGTGAAGCATTACGAACTGAAGCCTAACCAAGGATCTCCACGATGCCTTTCCCATGTGATTTCCTGCACTCATGCTCGATCTGTCTAGCACCTCTGAATCAAGTGTTATGATTGTATTTATTTCAATCAACAGTGGAGTGTTACACCCTCACAACTTTAACTAACTCTACGCCCCACTATTCCTCATTTGCTTGACAACGCACTCGTCTAGGCCAATGCGCCAAAATGCTGCAAGGTGGCCCCCCTCATAATCACCACTGTAACCATTTAATTCTTCACTAGCTTGCTCCAGTTTCTCCATGAAACAATAGTGCTACACCTAGTTATGCTAAACTGGTTAAAGATCATTCATTCCCTCCTGGTGTGATTCATGGAAACCATCTACCAGTTAATGCGAGTTTCCTTGTCGGTTTACTCTGGCATGAGAGGGGGTATTTGCATTACCTGAATACTTTTTCTTACCTTCACAGGTATAATTCACTTCCATTCATCCTTTATCTTTCTACTCTACAGACGGTTCTGGTCATCCTAAGGGGATACTCCTTTTTTTTGTTTGTTAATTGTTTTTTCTTGATCGCTATCGCCTAAGGAAATTTGGGTAAGGAGAGTATGTTCTTATTGCTCCGCCATTCAACAAATTAGAGGCCCCTTGGCCTATGACCCTCATTACCTGGTATGAGGGTTTCCAGGTAAACTCGGTTTCCCACTTACTCCTTGTGGTTTTGAGTTTTCACATTCACTTTGCTTCATTACGATGTGCCTCATTACCTAAAATTTTCTACAATTGTTTTGCTGGTGTTATGGGAGCGGACGTGACACAGTATTTAAATGTCTAGGCTTACACTACCATTTTTCCAACCCCCTTTCACTTCTTGCTTCAATTCACCTTGGTGCACGCTAATTTCCTTCTGCATGTGATTGAGCCGGTTCTGGTTCAACCTCAAACGTTTCTTCAATCCTTATTTTTTCCGAGTTATAGAGTGAGTTCATTGTAATAGAATGTAATGTCTTTGATTCCTTTTTCGTGAGTTACATTTAACTATTGTTCTTGCTTTCTAGTCGTTGTTCCTTATCTGGGTTACAAAACCAGTTTTCTTGAATTTGCCTCTTATTGGCTATTTCGAGCATGGTTGTTTTCTATTGCTTTCCAGGGTGCATTCCACGTCTCCGACTTCTGAGAACGTACTCAAGGTGAATCTCCTTAACATTGCTACCTTCTCAGGGCGTATTATGCATATTATTTGGAAATGATCTCAACTTCTGGAAGGTAGCTTACATGCTACCCTCGGGTAAATAACTCGTCAAACAGTCCCTCCATTCATTGAGTAATTTATTTTCTCCACTTTCTTCTCTATAGTCTATTTTTACAGAGAGGAAGTGATCTAAAACTTGCATTGTGGTTAGTAAGTCTTTTCATTTCCCTATTCAGCTTGAATGTATTTATGTTATGGAAGTTTTTTCGTTGGAGGAATGATACTAGGAACACTATGTTATAGCCATACCGGTTACCCACTCTATGCTCGACTGACATTATGTTGAGTTCCTCTTTTACTTTTCACATTCTATTTTGTTGACATTTATTCTATTATAGTCACATTTCATTGTGCATTTCTCATACCCGTGGTTGTGAAATTGCAGGTTCCAACACCCTCTCCTACAATCCGGTCGTACTCTCTAGTTGGCACCAGTGTGGTGATTAACACTCCCTCAAGCCTCTATGTTGGTTATCCCACCTTAAACTAGGGTGCTAAGAATTACAGTGCCCAAGTGAGTGGCGTGAATAGGGGCACATCACAGGTGCTCTGCCCCATTACGTAACACAATTTATTTTCTATTATAGGGGTCAAAGTTCACCGCGACCTTATCCCTTCTTTGTCGTGTTTTATGGGCAATAAAATGATTTCTTTTTATCACAGTTACCACTCTTTAACATTTTAATGCGTGTTGTGTAATATGGGTTGTGTTTTATGGGCAATAAAATGATTTCTTTTTATCACAGTTACCACTCTTTAACATTTTAATGCGTGTTGTGTAATATGGGTTGTTTCTTTCTTTGTTTAAGTGGCTTATGGACTGTGTCCTATACACAGCCTATAATTTGAATAATTCTTGTAACTAAATCACCTTAGGTTATGTGAATGCATGTCTACCCATTGCAAATGTCTCTAATCCTTTTAGTTCGCAAATATATTAATTCCCTAAAATCTATTGTTATATTTTTAACTGGTGCTTAAATGGTCTATCTTACTGTAATAAATGGGTTACTATACTGATATCATCTTATTTTTTCTTTATAAATTTTCCTCTAGTTATTCGAATGTATAGCGTAATGCAATTAATGTCCCTCACTTGAAAAGCACAGGGTGTATTATATTACAGTATTGAAATTAGATCAAAACCTGACTATGTATGATTACAACTCTACATTCTTTTTGTTTTTGTGCGTTCTATAGCTTATGGGTTCGCTTTCAATAACCGCTCTGGATGGATTACACCCATGACAATTTTTTCATAGTTTCTCTTTCATTTGATTTTGGATTACTCACACCTAAAATTTTGAGCAAAACTTTCGACCCTCCCTAAGAATGAATGGTCATTATATCAGTGTAACTTGTTTCGTTATATTTTTTCCGAAGAATTTCCTACTACCTCAGCTAGGTCTCTCGACTCACTTTTATATGTTAAATTACCATGTATGACAGCACTATCTTCCAATAACTAAACATTCTTCTGACTACACGCTAAAATACAGGTTGTAGACCAGAGTATCGTTTCTTTTTAAGTAAATACTTCTTAGGGCCACATGCGAAAATACATGGAGTAGACCAAAGTTTCATTCATATTGGTCAGCTTCAAAGAAGCATTCACAGTCTAGTTGTTACTAAAATACATTTCTACAAGTGTATATGATATCTTACAAAATTTCCTAACATGATCAGCTAATTTACACACATTTAAATACTATAATTGTTAATACTACTATATTCTCATTTTGTAACATATTTCTATGGTTAATGTGTAGTTATTTCTCTACTTGAAAATAACTAAACAAGTAGGTATTACAGCTAGGGAATCAATTTCATATACAACATAACATCAAGTTAAATCAAATACATCCCAGTGAGTATCATTTATGGAATTGAAATAAATATTTTGATCTAATAATTCTTACTGTAGCTATAGAAATAACTTGAAAAGAATGATTTGCCTCCCAACCATGAACCTTTTCCTCTAGTTCTCCCCCTTGCTAAGATATTTCTTTTCCCCAAAACTAACAACCTCTATTGTTTTGGTAAAGGCATTTTTATGCCCTACTTTCCCTAGCACACATTCTGTCACGATGTTCCATCTCTTCTAGGTGGTACTAATCCTCATAACCTAGGCTTTTCCTTTTTTTCTTTTTGAAAAGGATTTTTTTCCTTTTCTTTAAAGCCCTCCTTTTCCACTACGCTGCTTTATTCACCCTATTTTTCCCTGCACTCGCTGATTTTCCTAGATTTTTCTCTCCCCGTCTAGTCAATCACCTAACTTCGCTCCAAGGGTTTTTTTGGAGTGATTTGGGGAAGTTTTATGTCCATCCTATCCATCCACCTTGCATTAGGAATTGGAGTAATGACCTCAATAAATCATTTTTTCTTTTCCAATTTAATTCTCCAATGATATAATTGTTTATTTAAATCAAATAATTATATTGACATATTTTTTCCAATAATGTAAATCCGGACTTTCATGCCATTTCTAACAATAATCTGACTACTAAAACAATAATTCCTAGAACATAGGGGAATTACAAGCTAACTGAATAGTGGTTAATATTTTCCCTTAACCTAAGCCCTTACCACATTTATCAGGATAACAACTATCTAGTCAAATGCCTACCATGATGATCCAGTCATTCCATCTATTTAACAACAACATCACCTTTCTTCCGAGCATATTTGAGCATCTTTGAAAATAAGGCAGAGGCGAGCTCAGTCCATGGAGAAGCTTGATATGAAAGAATATTGCTCCGAAGTTTAGCCGACTGTAAATTTTTTGGGATCTATCATGGTGTCGCCTTCCTAACCATGGTGGGAATTTGGATTTCTTTTTACCCGTCAAACAATTTATTTTTTTATGTTTGGGTCTTTATGTTTCCCATCAAGAAACGCTATGCTTAAAATTTTCCCTTCAAAAGCCATGTTTTGATAATAAATTAACCCTTCACCAATAAATGTTTCATTAATAAAATTACCCTTCAGTGACACATTTATGTTAAAAAATTTCACATATTTATCATAAGAAATAAAAAACAAAATGACCATAACACAAAAATGAATTATTGAATGCTAAATTTTGGTTTGAAATTGCATGAACACTCACAATAAAATCATCATAACCTTAAAAGCATCTTTGATTGTATTTGGACCTATGAGAAATGACTAACTTTATCTTATAGGATATAAATAATCATAAAATCACCCTAATCTTGAGCGTATCTTTGATTGTGTTTGTATCTATGAGAAATGAATAACGTTATCTTATAGGACATATAAGAGACCCACAAAGTAAAATTATTGAATGTCACCAATAATAACTCAAAAGTAGATTAATTAATATGGTTTATATTATTATTTACATAATCTAATATATACTATAGGATTTAAAGATAAAAGATACATTTGGCAACATATATTTTAGCATTGGTTAGGATCATGGATATACACTAATATTGACAAGATTGAATGCATAGTATTTGAACCTCTTAAAAATTAAAACACTAAACTTATAGCAAATAGATGTTACAGATCTCTTAACATCATGTTCTAGAATTATGTCTTGATTTCCTCCATTATTACGTTCTCGGAGCAAAATTTAGCAAGATCAATATAGATATAAATTATTATACAAATATATAAACAACTAAAAAATCACACATATTCTAAGCGATATATATATATATATATACATTCTACAGATTGGTAACCACTAAGTATGTAATTTCCTTTTAGCTCAAACACAGAGCCCTGCCCCAAGAGTGTCAAGAAAATTGAATTTGTGACTTCTTAATAGCAAAAGTTCTTTAACCACAAGAACTCAAAGCAACTAAAATGATATATATATATATATATATATATATATATATATATATATATATACACGCAACAAAACTAGTGTAAACTAGTGTTTATTAAAATAATATTCAATAAAATGATAACAAACTCACTCTAATAACACTACAAACATAAAATAAACAACAAAACCAAATTCATCTTCTAATTCCTTCATAAATAAAGATATTTCGATCTAAATTCCTTCCTAAATGAAAATACTTGAATTTAAACATAATAATACAACCTTATATTAAATTTTTTCTGAACAATTTATGACAAGCATTAAAATGATCCCTTGTATGAAAACACTCCAAAGTATTTTTTTCATTTTATATATAAATATTTTGTAACAGATAAATTTGATTAAAATTTATTCAATTTATAATTATTATTTAATTATAAAAATTAATAAATAAAAAAATTTAAATCCTTTTTCATTAGGTAAATTATTTAAATCCAATAAATCCTTTTCACTAGGTAAATCCAATAAAATCTCTCTTATAAATTCAAAATTTAAATTCATCCATGTTATCTAAATATGATAAAATCTTTCAAATTTACATTCACCCTTCTTTGAGCTGCTATTTTCACAAACTGAGGAGTATTAATAAAATAAATTTCTAAATAAAATTATTATTTAACTATATTTAACAATATAGAATTAAAAGGTTTTCACACTATGTGGAGCAACAAGTTTGAAAAACTATTAAATACCAATGCGATAATTTTTTATGTTATGTGCAAACTTAGAGCCAGAGATAAAGGTGAAGGTAAATTACCTTGTCTATAGGATAGCAATTGGTAGTGGTCTTAACTCCTTTTCCAGAGATACAAACAAATGAAACCCCAGGCCTCGTGTAATGGGCATCCTTAAGCCGATTGCAAATTCTTTAAATATTTGGGAATTGAACGGACACGGTTGCTGTTAATTTTTTGACCGTGTTCATATCTGATTCCCACATATTTTGAAAATCTACAATCGACTTAAACTCAAAATCCTGTAACTAGATCTCTGGTTGCTTTGTTTGCTTTGTTCACTTTCGGGATGAGATATACAATCGACTTAAACTCAGAATCCTGTAACTAGATCTCTGGTTGCTTTGTTCACTTTCGGGATGAGATATACTGGCAGAGGTCCTGTGACTCAACATCCAGGTGAGTTATAAGTTGATTTGTTCACTTTCGGGATGAGATATACTGGCAGAGGTCCTGTGACTCAACATACAGGTGAGTTATAAGTTGATGACATACTGAGGCCCCCGTCTAACTTAGATGGGAATCTTAATAATTTTTTCTCAAAAAAAAAAAATAACGGTCAAAAATAAGGTTTGCATAATTCAGAACACATCATAAAAAAGTTTGTTTATGAATTTTAAAGTAATTAACGGATAAAATGCCTGGTAAGAGAATTTTAAAGTATTTAACTGATAAAATGCCCAATAAGAAACAAAATGCCTGTCAAATTCTATCCCTGACTGCAATGTTTAAGGTAGGAGGGCCAATAACTTCTCTCCTTTCTATGATTCGTTCTTACACTTTGAATGTAGGACGATAATAACTGCCGCAAGCTTTAGGTTTGGAGGGCAATAACTTCTCTATGTTATTCGGTGATCCCTCGTCTTTCGTATGTTTAGAGTAAAAGGACCATGACAGACGTGAATCGTGATGTCCACGCCTTTTTGTTGATTTTTTAAGTTGAGATTTCTTGATTTAAAAAAAAAAAAAATATTAGTTAAGTTGTAGGTTTTTTTACCATGTGGCTCTATTATTTAGGTGATGCGGACATGCGGACTTCGCAATTCAATTGTATGATATCCAAACAATCATTACAAATTTATATTTAGATGATGTAGATTTCACAACTCAGTATTATATGAAATTAATCCTTACAAATTTTTTAATAAAATTGATAAAAAGAAATATTAAAAAGTTATTTGTTTTAGTGTTACTTTTTGGAAGTTTTTCCCATGAATTTTTTACATTTAATTTCTTTAAAATTAGATAAAAATTTATTGAAATCAAAAATTTGATGGGTACCTCTACGCAATAGAAGTGCTTTAAGATTTTTTCAGCTAGCTGAATTTATATATAAAATCAAAAAACTAATTTAAATAACACAAATCAAAATTTCATCATAAAATCCCTAAATTCTTACCCCAAAAAATCCAAAATATCACGCTAAAAACAACTCTATTAAAAAAATACCCTAAATTCTTACCCCAAAAAATCCAAAATATCACGCTAAAAACAACTCTATTAAAAAAATAGATATGTAACAGATTTAAAGTACGCCTCAATTGCACTGCATCAACGACTTTCTAATAAAATTGACAAAGGAAAATATTAAAAAGGGCGGATATGTACCAGATTTAATCTACCTTTCAATGCGACTGCATCAACGTAGTATGCTGTGGGCTCTATATTTCCAAGTTTCGACTGAAGTGATGGGACCTAACCTACACCCTACCACCTGTACGACGACAGCAACTGCAGGATATTTAGTCAAACACCTACCATGATAATCCCAACATCCAGGGTATCGCAGAATATCTAATCAAACACCTACCGTGATGATCCAACTATTCAGGGTATAGAATACATGAATATCCATTGGTATATTCTCGAAATCTGAAATTGGAAACTCTAATATATTTCTAAAACAGCTATATATTCATATAGCTAATCCAATCTATTTCATAGTTAAAGTATTATTGGGATTCTTAGAATTTTAGGGCAATGAATATTTTTGGAGTTATGGTTTACTTAATTAATATTTCTGGAGTTATAGTTTGGTTAATGTGTTAGGGTAACTTATATAGTTTGGTTAATGTGTTAGGGTAACTTATATCAATTTTTAAAGTTCATATTTATTCAAATCTAAATTGACATATGCTTTTTAGTATCTATAGCTGGCTGAATTTTAATATATTCCTAAAATCTACATTTGAGGATTGTAAGATATTTGCAACATAGATAAATTCATATAGCGAGTCCAATCTATTTGACAGCAACATCATATTTGCATATTTGGGCATCTCTCGAAACGAGGCAGAAGAGAGTTCCTTCAATGGAGATCCTTGATATGAAAGAATAAAGCAGCCTATGCATTGTACCACGGTCGAAGTGTTAGGAGCCTGGTTGTAACGCCCTGTGGTTGCATAACCGGGCGCACGCGCTCCGCACTTGGAAAAACAACTAAGGCAGCTGCGACGGGCGACCAACGATGAGGCGCGGTCGTGAAATAACGCACGGGAAGATTGGCGCCCTATTTATATGACAGCTGGGCATGCGAAATGATGGATGGGCCGACTCATGGAGGAGCGTTTTACATGTCGTTTGGCGCACTGGCTGGGTGTTTGGAGGGTCGGTCAGTTGCTGGTCGCCACACGTTGAGAGACGTATAAACATAGGGAGTTATGCGTTCATTTGGATCATCGCACTTCGCATCATCTCCTCACATAAGAGGTAGTGCGAAGGCACACTTAGAGCCATAGCAAAGAAGTGTGGATGCGCCCGCCGAGTCGGGCAAGGCAAGGCATGTCGTGCAGTGCCGCTGGGGCGCGGGTGGAGGGCGTAGTGAGGCACCCGCCCGCCAAACTTGGTACACGGTCTCGGTTGTAGAGGGGGGAGGGTGTGCACAGGCATTCCCGCCCGTTTGGGCATAAGATCATGTGTTGTTGTATTGTATTTTGGTGAAGTGTTGTGGTGTGACTGCCGTGCGCTCTTGCACGGGCGGGCGCCCAACCTCGTTTATGAACACCGGTGGAGCTTTGCTCCCAGTCATTATAACATTTTCTCATATATAATAAAAGAGGACCTTCTCTTGCATATTGTTGATGTTATATTGTTGTTCTATGTATTATTATTGGATTCCGCACATTAATAATGTTAATTCATGGTTATTATGAATTGTTGAAGGCATAGTTCGTAAAGTTAATCTAACTATGGAAAGAGTTGGTAACTTAGGCGGTGCCGCACCCGGCCAATTTAAGGAAAAATTAATTTGGGGCGTGACAGTTGGTATCGGAGCAGGTTCACAGGGAGTGAAGCCGTTGCTGGATGAATGCAAAGAACAAACATGTATGTAGGGAAAAGTTATGGAGAAATCATGGATGAACAATCTGGGTTTCATGGACTTGATGGTTCATGGCAAGACCATTCAAGCTCTGGTGGACACGGGGGCCACTCATAACTTCATGACGACACAATTGGCAAAAGAGGTTGGACTAACGATCTTCCCATCAAATGTGGAAGTCAAGGCAGTGAACTCTAGAGCTAAAGTGGCGGGCTTGGTACACGAAGTACTTGTGCAGATAAAAGACTGGAAGGGTCAGTTGGACTTCACAGTGATGGAGATGAACGACTTCGATATGATACTCGGACAGGATTTCTTGAAGGGTAACAAGGCTATTGTTGTCCCCTTGTGTGATGAGGTGGCACTGGTTGGACAGACGCAAACTTGGACTTTGCCCACTCATAGGCAAAGGGGGGGATTCAAGGTGCAGCATGTTTCGGCACTAAGTTTGGAGAAGGCTATGAAGGAATCAGATATGGAGACATATGCGGTGATGTTCAAGGATGTCGACGGTGATGGAGTGGGGACGCCTGTTCCAGTCGAGATTTTTGAGGTGCTGACCAAATATGCAGATTTGATGCCTGATGAGCTACCAAAGAAGCTTCCACCAAGGCATGTAGTGGACCATAGCATTGAGCTTGAGCCAGGAAAGCAACCCCCAGCTAAAGCACCTTATTGATTGTCAGGACCTGAGTTGGAGGAATTGAAACAACAGTTAAAGGAGTTAGCTGATGCAGGTTTCATTAGACCTTTAAGGTCTCCTTATGGAGCTCCGGTATTGTTCCAGCGGAAGAAGGATTCGAATGAGCTACGGATGTGCTATGATTACCGTGCACTGAACAAGCAGACAGTAAGGAACATGTATCCTTTGCCATTAGCTGCTGATTGCTTTGACAAGCTTGTGAAAGCCCGAGTGTTTTCCAAGCTGGACTTGAGGCATGGGTATTATCAGGTGCGGATAGCTGAAGGAGACGAGAAGAAGACCGTGATAGTAACAAGGTATGGTAGTTTTGAGTTCCTTGTTATGCCATTCAGGTTGTGTAACGCTCCTGCTACGTTTTGCACTTTGATGAATGATGTCCTACGACCATACTTGGATTCGTTCGTAGTAGTGTTCTTGGACGATATAGTGGTGTTCAGTGACAACATGGAGGATCACAAGAAGCACTTGGCGATAATGTTCGAGGCACTGAGGGAAAATCAGTTGTTCTTGAAGAAGTCTAAGTGTGTCTTTGCTCAGACCGAGATTTCGTTCCTTGGGCATATTGTTGGTCAAGGGTACATGCAGATGGAGCTGAGCAGAGTGAAGGTGATCGAGAACTAGGTTGAACCGAAGAATGTCCATGAGATGAGTGTGTTTTTGGGCATGACCAACTACCAACGGAAGTTTGTAGAGGGGTACTCCAAGGTGACATCGACACTGATAGACCTATTGAAGAAAGACAAGAGGTGGAGTGGGACGAGCAAATGTCAAGAGGCATCTGGTGATTTGAAGAAGAGGATGGTTACAGCACCGATAGTGAAGTTTCCTGACTTCAAGAGACAATTTGAGGTGCACACTGATGCTTTGGATTTTTCCATAGGAGGGGTTCTTATGCACGATGGGCATCCGGTGTCGTACGAGAGTTGGAAGTCACAGGATAGAGAACGAAGGTATCTGGTTCATGAGAAGGAGATGAATACGATCATTCACTATCTTCATGTGTGGAGGCATTACCTGATTGGGAAGCCGTTTGTTGTCAAGACTGACAACGTTGCAGCAAGTCATTTTGCATCACAACCGAATCTTTCTGCGAAGCAAGCTCGTTGGCCGGACTTCTTGGCATAATTCGACATGACTATCGAGTATAGACCGGGAAGGCACAATGTGGTAGCAGATGCCCTTAGCAGGAAGGGACAACTTGCAGCATTGGAGGGAGAAGACTGGGCAGCTAGGAGTAGGAGTCGAGTTCAAATGACAAAAGAGATGCAGAATAAGATCAAGGAAAGTGTTGAAACCGATAATTTGGCGCAGAATATAGTGAAGTAAATAAAGGAGGGGAAGACACGGAAGTTCTTTCTACGGGACGGGTTCTTGTTCTTTGGAAACTGACTCTATGTTCCAAAGTCATTTGGACTCAGGAGGCACCTTTTGAAGGAGTGCCACGACTCGCCATGGGCTAGCCACCCAGGGATGCGTCGTTCTTTGGCATTGTTGGAGAGAGGATTCTTTTGGGAGAAGATGCGAGAGGATGTAGAGGAGTATGTACATACGTGCATCATTTGTCAGCATAACAAATCGAATACTCAAAGGCAAGGAGGACTGTTGCAGCCTTTACCGATTCCTGAGAGGCCATGGATGAGTGTCTTGATGGACTTCATCACTCAGTTGCCACAGGTTCAGCGGTATAATGGGATAATGGTTGTGGTTGATCGTTTTTCCAAGTATGTTGTCTTTGCTCCTAAAAAGATGCCTTGTGGAACTGAGTGGATTGCGGAGTTGTTCTTTAAGAACATAGTGAAGTATTGGGGGATGCCATTAAGCGTTTTGTCGAATAGAGATCCGCGTTTTACAGGTAGATTTTGGACCACATTGTTCAAGTTAGTCGGGACAGAGTTGTTGATGAGTTCGAGTTACCATTCGCAGACAGATGGGCAGACCGAGAGGATCAACGCATTGCTCGAGGACTACTTGAGACATTATGTGACGGCTAATCAGAAGAATTGGCCTGAACTCTTGGATATTGCTCAGTTTAGCTATAATATTCGAAAGAGTTCTGCGACGGGGTATAGTCCATTTGAGTTGGTGAATGGGCAGATGTCGGTTGCACCACATACCATAGTGACGGGAGGCTTCTTAAGGAGTCCTCATGTGAATATGTTCATGAAGGCCTGGGAGGAGACCTTGGAGTTAGCACTGTTGCGCTTGCATGATGCTACAAGGAGGATGAAAAAGTATGCTGATCGTGGGAGATGGGAGGCACACTTCAGTGTGGGAGATATGGTGTTTCTCAGGATTACTGGGGAACAGTTTCAGCCAGCTAAGGGGACTGCAAGCAAACTAACACGGAAGTATGAGGGACCATTCCGAGTGAAGAAGAGAGTGGGGGAAGTTGCTTACGAGCTGGAGCTTCCGCACCATATGCACATGAAGCATCCAGTTTTTCATGTGAATCAGTTGAAGAGATGTAGACTTGATTCAAACCATCCAGAGAGAGTTGAACCGCCAAGAGGACCAGCCGGGATTGTGGACAAGCCAGGATTGGAGTTGGATAATATTTTGAGCTACAGAACTACAGGGATTGGTTGCCACATGAAACGGGAGTATCTTGTCAGATGGAAGAATGCACCGGAGGAGGAAAGCTGGGAATTGGAGGGCTCACTTTGGAGGTGGAAGAAGAAGATTGCAAAGTGTGAACGGAAGATACTGAGGCAGTCAGGATTGTCGAGGGCGACAATGATTTCCAGTGGGGGAGGATGTAACACCCTGCGGTTGCATAACCGGGCGTGCGCGCTCTGCACTTGGAAAAACGACTAAGGCAGCTGCGACGGGCGACCAACGATGAGGCACGCTTATGAAATAACGCGCGGGCAGATTGGCGCCCTATTTATATGACAGCTGGGCGTGCGAAATGATGGATGGGCTGACTCATGGAGGAGCGTTTTACATGTCATTTGGGCAAACTGGCTGGGCGTTTGGAGGGTCGGCCAGTTGATGGTCGCAACACGTTGAGAGACGTATAAACATAAGAAGTTATGCGTTCATTTGGATCATCGCACTTCGCATCATCTCCTCGCATAAGAGGTAGTGCGAAGGCACACTTAGAGCCGCAACAAAGAAGCGTGGATGCGCCCGTCGAGTCAGGAAAGGCAAGGCACGTCGTGCAGCGTGGTTGGGGCGCGGGTGGAGGGCGTAGTGAGGCGCCCGCCCGCCAAACTTGGTACATGGTCTCGGTTGTAGAGGGGCGCGGGTGTGCACGGGCACGCCCGCCTGTTTGGCCATAAGATCATGTGTTGTTGTATTGTATTTTGGTGAAGTGTTGTGGTGTGACCGCCGTGCGTTCTTGCACGGGCGGGCGCCCAACCTCGTTTATGAACGCCGGTGGAGCTTTTCTCCCAGTCATTGTAACATTTTCTCATATATAATAAAAGAAGACATTCTCTTGCATATTGTTGATGTTATATTGTTGTTCTATGTATTATTAATGGATTCCGCAAATTAATAATGTTAACTCATGGTTATTATGAATTGTTGAAGGCGTAGTTCGTAAACTTAATCTAACTATGGAAAGAGCTGGTAACTTAGGCGGTGCCGCACCTGGCCAATTTAAGGAAAAAGGAATTGGGGGCGTGACACTGGTGAGCGAGAACAAGGGCACTAGGGATTCCTATTCACAACACCTCCAGGCTTCTCTTGAGGGTGGACGCGAGGAGGGCGTTCTGATCCCCCTCTTGGAGTGGGATACTAGGGCAATGGTCACTATCTCGCATGTCCACGCAGTAATACAGCCCGAGAGGTCGTCGATGGATCCCTTTTGCCTGCCATTAAGATGATAAAGAAGTACCAATATATATATATATATATATATATATATATGAGAGATACATTTAGAGTTATGATAAATTTATATATATTTCTAAATTATATTAATTTAATTAAGAATTTTAATTATATTTAATTTAGATTTTATTTTATTTTCAAATGGATTTTTACGAATTTTAATTTGGTTATTAATAATTTTCAAGTAAATGATAATAATTTATTTCTATAAAATATTATAAAATAATTTAATTGTAATTATAAATTAAAAATTCAGATTTATCTCGACTAAAGATTAAATTTCTATCAATAATCTATAATTATTAATAATTTAATTAAAATTCTAGAAACGTTATTACAATAATCTAATAATATGATAATAATAATTTAAAATAATATAATAATTAATATAACTTTTATGTTTTGTTTTTTAATCTTAAAAAAATATATTATCAGATAAATTTTCTTAATATCTAACCATTTAATTTAGATAATTGTGTTAATTTTAAATATTTTAAATATAAAATAAAATTTTACACAATATACATTAAAATCTTAATATAATTTTATACGCTAAAAATCAAAATATAATTTAAATTTATTTTTTCATGTTAACATTCTTACATATATATATAAAATAGTTTGAAATGGTTTTTTAATTACAAAATGCTTTTTTTAAAAATTAATCTCCAATACTTATCAAATTTAAAGTTTCTATAAATTTCTATTAATAACTTTTAATTATATTAAAATATAATATAATATGTTTATTTTTATTTGAAAATATTTTAAAAATTAATAATATGTTATTAGTCCCTGCCTGGGACTATTGGCGATCGATCGATCACTCACCAAGTAGTTTGACCATTATATTTTTATTATATTGGCATTTTAACCTAAGTCTAAGCAAAGTTTTGGTGCAGAAAATTATTGGAGTCTTATTACTCGCTTCACGTTGTTCGATGCAAAGGACGGCAAGTTGGTTTATCATAAATCGTGATCGCCACGAATCGAAACCCTTGTCATTCAATTCGTCTCTCACCAATTTAATAGCTGGTACCAGATGGCATGGCTATGGTTCGATGCAAAGAACGGCAAGTTGGTTTGTCGTAAGTCGTGATCGCCACGAATCCAAACCCTTGTCATTTAATAGCTGGTACCAGATGGCATGGCTATGGTTCAAGTGTTTTCCGCTTTATATCGCAAGTACTGTAACTCTCTCTTCATTCTGAGTATTGTAATATTGTTCATTTCCGACCTTGCGAAATGCCTGTCTGAGACTTTTGAGATTGGTGTTTGCCATGTTCTAGTTGTTCCGGTATTCAGAATTTGTTTACAACATTTTTATTCAATAAGTTCCCTTTTTTTGTTCCTTCGCATTACCGAGAATGATTAAGCAAAAGGAATTTATGAACAGGTTTCATATGCTTCAACAGTTCGACAACGTTGGGAACTTTCATTTATACAGGTATTATGAAAGTTAATTTCCATTGTTAGATGCAAACTCCCGGTTTATACATATATATTGTTTTTAAAATGCGAACTTCTAATTGTGGACTCCTCCCAGTTAGGGTGGAGGTTTTTGCAGGTGAAGAAGACTCTGGGATGAAGAGTTAGAGGAACACTTGCTCAATTCGTCGTGTATCGTGCTGGAAGTTCAGCCGCTTTATCGGGTACTTGAACTAGTCTAGGGTTTTTCTATCAAGGTTTTATGGCTGATGAGTTTCGACTCCAGGGAACGATTTTGTCTGAACATGCTTGTTATTTATATGCAGTCTTAATTCCTTATTTTGAATGTAAAGTTCGCCAACCCATAATGGTAGTATGTATTTGAGTTAGGAAAGACATTGCAAGGCCGAGGTCTGTTCGTCTCTGTCCCTTTTAATGGACTTAGAGTGATCTAGCTCGGCCTTCGAGGATATGCTCTAGAGGCTAGTCTTTAGACTTCGATATTGACTGTTAGTGACTATTTGAAATATTCATATGTTTTAATCGTAATTATTTTTTTGATAACCCCATCGGGGATTTCTAAATGAAAATACAATGTTTTCCGCTTTATATCGCAACTACTGTAACTCTCTCTTCATTTTGAGTATTGTAATATTGTTCATTTCCGGCCTTGCGAAATGCCTATCTGAGACTTCTGAGATTGGTGTTTGCCGTGTTGTAGTTGTTCCGGTATTTAGAATTTGTTTAGAGCATTTTTATTCAATAAGTTCCCTTTTTTTGTTCCTTCGCATTAGCGAGAATGATTAAGCAAAATGAATTTATGAACAGGTTTCATATGCTTCAACAGTTCGACAACGTTGGGAACTCTCATTTATACAGCTATTATGAAAGTTAATTTCCATTGTTAGATGCAAACTCCCAGTTTATACATATATATTGTTTTTAAAATGCGAACTTCTAATTGTGGACTCCTCCCAGTTAGGGTGGAGGTTTTTGCAGGCGAAGAAGACTCTGGGATGACGAGTTAGAGGAACACTTGCTCAATTCGTCGTGTATCGTGCTGGAAGTTCAGCCGCTTTATCGGGTGCTTGAACTAGTCCAGGGTTTTTCTATCAAGGTTTTATGGTTGATGAGTTTCGACTCCAGGGAACGATTTTGTCTGAACATGCTTGTTATTTATATGCAGTCTTAATTCTTTATTTTGAATGTAAAGTTCGCCAACCCATAATGGTAGTATGTATTTGAGTTAGGAAAGACATTGCAAGGACGAGGTCTGTTCGTCTCTGTCCCTTTTAATGTACTTAGAGTGATCTGGCTCGGCCTTCGAGGATATGCTCTAGAGGCTAGTCTTTAGACTTCGATATAGACCATTAGTGACTATTTGAAATATTCATATGTTTTAATCGTAATTATTTTTTTGATAACCCCATCGGGGAATTCTAAATGGAAATACAGTGTTTTCCACTTTATATCGCAACTACTGTAACTCTCTCTTCATTCTGAGTATTGTAATATTGTTCGTTTCCAACCTTGCGAGATGCCTATCTGAGACTTCTGAGATTGGTGTTTGCCTGGGAGTATTGGCGATCGATCGATCGCTGGCCGAGTAGTTTGACCGTTATATTTTTATTATATTGGCATTTTAACCTAAGTCTAAGCAAAGTTTTGGTGCGGAAAATTATTGGAGTCTTATTACCGGCTTCACGTTGTTCGATGCAAAGGACGGCAAGTTGGTTTGTCGTAAGTCGTGATCGCCACGAATCCAAACCCTTGTCATTCAATTCGTCTGTCACCAATTTAATGGCTGGTACCAGATGGCATGGCTATGGCTCAAGTGTTTTCCGCTTTATATCGCAACTACTGTAACTCTCTCTTCATTCTGAGTATTGTAATATTGTTCGTTTCCGACCTTGCGAAATGCCTATCTGAGACTTCTGAGATTGGTGTTTGCCGTGTTGTAGTTGTTCCGGTATTCAGAATTTGTTTACAACATTTTTATTCAATAAGTTCCCTTTTTTTGTTCCTTCGCATTACCGAGAAGGATTAGGCAAAAGGAATTTATAAACATGTTTCATATGCTTCAATAGTTCGACAACGTTGGGAACTTTCATTTATACAGGTATTATGAAAGTTAATTTCCATTGTTAGATGCAAACTCCCGGTTTATACATATATATTGTTTTTAAAATGCGAACTTCTAATTGTGGACTCCTCCCAGTTAGGGTGGAGGTTTTTGCAGGCGAAGAAGACTCTGGGATGAAGAGTTAGAGGAACACTTGCTCAATTCGTCATGTATTGTGCTAGAAGTTCAGCCGCTTTATCGGGTACTTGAACTAGTCTAGGGTTTTTCTATCAAGGTTTTATGGCTGATGAGTTTCGACTCCAGGGAACTATTTTGTCTGAACATGCTTGTTATTTATATGCAGTCTTAATTCCTTATTTTGAATGTAAAGTTCGCCAACCCATAATGGTGGTATGTATTGGAGTTAGGAAAGACATTGCAAGGCTGAGGTCTATTCGTCTCTGTCCCTTTTAATGGACTTAGAGTGATCTAGCTCGGCCTTCGAGGATATGCTCTAGAGGCCAGTCTTTAGACTTCGATCTTTACTGTTAGTGACTATTTGAAATATTCATATGTTTTAATCGTAATTATTTTTTTGATAACCCCATCGGGGATTTCTACATGAAAATACAGTGTTTTCCGCTTTATATCGCAACTACTATAACTCTCTCTTCATTCTGAGTATTGTAATATTGTTCGTTCCCAACCTTGAGAAATGTCTATCTGAGACTTCTGAGGTTGGTGTTTGCTGTGTTGTAGTTGTTCCGGTATTCAGAATTTGTTTAGAGCATTTTTATTCAATAAGTTCCCTTTTTTTGTTCCTTCGCATTACCGAGAATGATTAAGCAAAAGGAATTTATGAACAGGTTTCATATGCTTCAACAGTTCGACAACGTTGGGAACTTTCATTTATACAAGTATTACGAAAGTTAATTTCCATTGTTAGATGCAAACTCCTGGTGTATACATATATATTGTTTTTAAAATGTGAACTTCTAATTGTGGACTCCTCCCAGTTAGGGTGGAGGTTTTTGCAGGCAAAGAAGACTCTGGGATGACGAGTTAGAGGAACACTTGTTCGTCGTGTCTCGTGCTGGAATTTCAACCGCTTTATAGGGTACTTGAACTAGTCTAGGGTTTTTCTATCAAGGTTTTATGGCTGATGAGTTTCGACTCCAGGGAACGATTTTGTCTGAACATGCTTGTTATTTATATGCAGTCTTAATTCCTTATTTTGAACGTAAAGTTTGCCAACCCATAATGGTAGTACGTATTTGAGTTAGCAAAGACATTGCAAGGCTGAGGTCTATTCGTCTTTGTCCCTTTTAATGGACTTAGAGTGATCTAGCTTGGCCTTCGATGATATGCTCTAGAGGCCAGTCTTTAGACTTCGATATTGACTGTTAGTGACTATTTGAAATATTCATATGTTTTAATCATAATTATTTTTTTGATAACCCCATCGGGGATTTCTAAATGAAAATAAAGTGTTTTCTGCTTTATATCGCAACTACTGTAACTCTCTCTTCATTCTGAGTATTGTAATATTGTTCGTTTGCGACCTTGCGAAATTCCTATCTGAGACTTCTGAGATTGGTATTTGCCGTGTTGTAGTTGTTCCGGTATTCAGAATTTGTTTAGAGCATTTTTATTCAATAAGTTCCCTTTTTTTGTTCCTTCGCATTACCGAGAATGATTAAGCAAAAGGAATTTATGAAGATTATTTAGTGTTTTCCGTTTTATATCGCAACTGTTCATTCTGAGTATTATAATATTGTTCGTTCTGAGTATTATAATATTGTTCGTTTCTGACCTTACAAAAATGCCTATCCGAGACTTTTGAGGTTGGAGTTTGTCGTGTTGTAGTTGTTCCACTATTCATAATTTGTTTAGAGCATTTTTATTCAATAATTTCCTTTTCTTTGTTCCTTTGCATTACCCAGAATGATTAAGCAAAAGGAATTTATGAAGATTATTTGTCTTGGTTTGTTTTCTCTGAACTCAAGGTTTCATCGCTATCTAGAATATATTTATATGTGTGGTATTTGTATGGCTGTTATTGTATAGTGAATGCTTTCAGCTAACTGTTATACAACCATATGGTTGCTCTTCTATGACCCTACTACTATTAAGGATTTGTTTACTTTAGCAGAAGTTTTTGTGTTAATGTCTGTAAGAAAAGTAATTCTGGGAAGAAAAAGTATTTCTGGATGAATAAGTCTTTGTTCCCTTATACTTTCATGGTTTTCATTACAGAATTTACACCTTCGATAGCCTAATTTCTAACACTAGTCTAATCTAACTCGTTTTCCTTTCTTAATGTTGGAATTCCCACGTTCAAACTCTATATTTTGTTTATTATCATTTCTTTCTACAAGCTTTCTCATTCTAATTGGTACCTTTACCAGTTCTTGTTATCCTTCTACCTGTTTATTTTCATAAAAGTTATTTGCAGACTACCCTACTATTTCTCATGGTAATCTGTCATTTTCTACACTCTAAGAGCATTTGACCTGTAGATATAATTATTTATGAAGATACATAATTTCCTTCAGTCTAGTAACTTCGACATGTAGATATATATATATATATATATATATATATATCTACAAATACATAACAGATTTTCTAAATCACTTTATAAGATAGTTTTACTTATCTGGCTCACTACAATTATACAGTTTTTTTCGTGCTGAAAAATAAATCCAGTGACAACATTTCTGTATTTGGCATCACATAATGCATCACTGTAAACAAAACTTTCTTTCTGTGCCTAGGCTCCGTTGTTTCTGGTTCAGATCTGTGATTGTTATGGACGAGATTTGCTGTGTGCCACGATTACATGGGAATTATAGTTGGGCAAAATTCCAGGTTGCCAAATCTTTACAGATCATGCTGTGATTGTCTGATGCATGTACCAATTATGCCCTCAAATTGTTTGCAGAATGACAAACAGTATTATTTTTCAGAAACTCTTTTTCATTCAGATTAGGTTTTTGCCATGAATATTAGTAATTTGTCAACATTCAGATTAGGTTTTTGAGGTTCAAGATTTCTGTTTTCAGGATATATGATTCTCAATACTGTTAATTTCTGGTATGTTTTTTCTTAATTTCACACAACATGTTAACTCTCTCTAAATGTTAAAGTATCCTCTCATCAAGTTTATGTTATTTTGTTTCCTTTGTAATTTGCAAATTAAAGCATACGAACAGTTCCTATATTGTTCTGCTTCGTCAATCGTCAAAAATTAAAAGCAAGCATGTTAGCTAACTCACATCTCACATCTTTTCTTGAAGCTTCTCAAATTCCTGTTGTTCTATCACTTATTTTTCAGTGCTCATAACTCATGACAATCCAAGTGATGTTATAAAGGCAATATACAACATTGGGCAACATGTTTAAGTAGTAAAATATAGATTTCAATAGACAATCTATTGTTATTTTATTTCACAAATGCAATCGACAATAATGTTAACTTTCAGAAATATTCTTAAAGTTATGGTGCATTTTTTCATTTTGTCTTTCCACTGCTTCCTTTTGTTAACTTGCAGAAATATTCTTAAAGTTATGCTACATTTTTTCATTATGTCTTTGGGGTGTTTCCATTTCCAATTTCTTTGTTATTTATAAATATGACTTGTTGCTAGAAATTTGATATTTGTTTGGCAACATAATGCAACAGCCTATTTTTTTAATATATATATTTTGTTCGAAACAATCATCTTCACTTTTTGCTAATTTGATCAATATTTTTTGCAAAGCTGTAGAAGACAATTGCAGAAGGCAACTCTGGTAAGTAATTGCAAATGATGGAAGAAATAATAGATGTTGACAGTTACAAATTCAGATTGCAATGCATTTTGCCTGACAACATTGTTATTGTATTAAAAAGAAATGGTCTTTTTAGACTAAATGCATTTTCATATACTGTAGGAGATTTTCTATTTGACTCATTCGAAATGCTTCTACATTTTCGTTATACTTCAAATGAACTGCGAAATGGGTTAATAGAACACTTTCTTTTTTTCTTAAACAACAATGATGTTGAAGCAATAGAGTCATATGAGTATGAACTAGCACCTGACTTCCTATACAAGTTACATGGTGTTAATGATATTGGTACATATCTTCATAAAATGCGTTGTTCTACATCTACAAATATAAAGGAGTCTGACCGAGGTTTATGGGGTGATACCTTTTGCATACGTTGGTTAGCTAAATGGCTAGATATATCAATTGCAGTTTGGTCATTGACAAGAAAAGCAAGATATTTGCCTTTTAATCAACATGAAAATGCAATTCCATATTGCATTCTCTTTCATGATGCAAATCCTGTTAGTGGTCATTATGAACCATTGGTTTACCAAAAGTTTCCAATATGCATTTGCAGCCAGTCTAATATCTACCTGTCACCTATTTGCAAAGATATTGAAATCCACTGGATGAATATTGCAGATAATATGCTTTTAAATGAATTAACAATCGCAAAGCAAATGACATCTAATTGTGGTGACAGACTCTTTAATGCAATTTGCTATTTAGTAGCAACAGAATTCGATGCAGAGTGTTTGCGACTTTACATTGTGCAATCTTTTTGAAATGCACTTATGCATAAGAATCGAGATGCATTACATTGTTTAGAACAATAGCTAGTAGTTGATGTGATACACTATGCAATGAATAACAATTGGCAACAATATCTCATAAATATGGCAATGCCATATGAGAAAGGACAGGTAGAAGGTGGGCCATTCTGTTTGCAATGGATATCTGTGATATTCAAAGTCAATATCCAGGTATGGTCCTCTGTTGCTAATAACTTTGTCAGTTACAATTTTGCTTATTCGACATGCAATCATATTTTTAACATCATGTCATTCAGGACAGATACATCACATATTCACTACCACGCAATGATACAAAAATATGTTCACAATTCTCAACAAGTGCACATGGAAGCAAAAGAGGATTGTAATGAATTGCATCATAAGCATATAGTATAAAAACAACAATGTATATCTCAAGTACATTTTAACAATAATATTGCATTTGAGATAGCATCTCATTTAGAACAAATGCAGCCAACTAAGCATCGTAGGCTCAATTATCACAAACTAAAGCAATTCATACATACAAAACGCAAATGCAATGACATATGAAAAAAAAGCATTTTCTAATAAGAAGTCAAGAATTACAAGCAAGAAAAATGCAGTACAGATTTATATGGAAAAAGTGGAAGACACGCCTAGGAATACATGTGCAGTTTGTACCAGATTGCATTTTGCAAAAAATATTAGATTCTTCACTATAGAGTTGCAAGAAAAGCATATGAATTTGACATTGAACAATAGGACCTTCAGCAATGAAAACATATGTGTTCCTTGCAAAAAAGCACCCGAGAATGGAAAGCTACCACAATTTGCAACACCTGAACAAATAAGACGTAACGTTCCATTGCCAACTGTAAATACACTTTCAGATCTAGAAGAAAGACTTGTGTTATTGAGAATTGCATTTGCACAAATCAGACAATGGGGATATAGGCGATCACAAATTGGCTTAACAGGATCAATTATCAATGTACCAGTTCATATGGACGTTGTGCAAAAAGCATTACCACAATATCTAAGTGATACAATGACAATTGCAGTTGCATTAAAAAGATGATTGCAATACAAAAATGCATACCAAACAGGTAAAGTACGTCCAATTATTGTCATGAAAGCATTGAACGAACTATGTTCTAGAAGTCTTTATAAAGCTAAGAACATTTGTATAAATGAGAATTGGGCCCATGTTTTACAAGAGAATAATGAATACATGGTACAAAATTCAAGCAGTGACAATGAAAGTGATACAGACGGTGATGCAAATAACGAAACACCTACTGAAACATTGGTGCCTGGATTAATAGAGTCACAACGCATCTACGATTTGCAAGACAAGATTATTGAACTGGCACCTGCTGAAGGACAACGACCACTAGGCATTTTCAAGGAAAAATATGCAGAAGAAATGAATTTTCCAGCATTGCTTTATGGCGACACACGTGATCATGACATCACAAATAGGTTTAGTTACCAAAAAATTGTACAATGGGAATTTTTACAAGCAAGTGGTGACTTCTCATATCATACAACAAATTTGTTTTTCAAGACAATGCGAATAATAATTGATTAAGTGCTTTCTTGCATATGGGTACGAATAAGAAAAGGACAACTAAAAGGCAGGAAAATATTAGCAAAAGATGTCAAGTATCGAGCAAATTTGGAAAAGTTATTGAAATCTGATATTGGATACATAGATTTCAAAAACATTCGCATATCTTCTGATCATTTGGAACAAATTAAGAAAAACATATTTGCAATGATATGGCAATTGGGGCCTCCAACTTTCTTTGTGACATTTACAAGTGCAGAACATCGATGAAAACCATTAGTAGATACACTCGTCACATTGTTTAGAAATAAAGCAAATAAAAATGCTATTGATATATTAGAAGATGATGACATTGACTACCTTATAAGAAAATATCCAGTCACACGTAGCCAGTACTATAGACATAGAATTAATGCTGTAAAGTGATTGATATGTTAAGATACTACATTCCTTGGAAAAATATCTGATTACTATTTCATAACAGAATTCCAAAATAAAGGAACTGAACATGAACATGGACTGTTATGGATAGAGAATGCTCCAATATATGGAAAACAAAGCAATTCAAAAATTGAGAAGTTTCTTGACAATTACATAACTTGTAATACAGATCATTTGGACCGAGATGTTGCTAAATTGCATAAACATCACCATACAAGAAGTTGTAAGAAGCGAAAAAATTCAAACTGCAGATACAACTTCCCCATGCCACCAATGAAATCAACAATGATCATCGAGCCAACCAATGCACAAAATAAAAAAATCGTAGAGAAATCAATATCACTTTTCGCATTCTTGGAGCAAACAAACTACAAATAACCCATGACAATTTCCTCCTAGAAATAGGACTACTAGAAAGTGAGTACATAGAACTATTACAGCATACAATAAAGAAACCAACAATTTTCCTGAAACGAAAACCTTCTCACATTTGGAATAACAGTTTTGCGAAGGCTATGTCTACTTTATGGAATGCAAATACAAATGCACAATTTGTGCTAAATGCATATCCCGCAGCATCATATTGTAGTTCATATATGACCAGAATTGACAAGTCTATGACAAATGCATTTAGAAGAATACGTAAAGAGCATCAGAAATATGAAATTGATGCTATGCAAATGATTTGTAAACTTGGAAATACATTACTCAATCTACAGCAAATGTCAGCTCAACAAGCAGTGCATATATCACTTCCATTGCCATTGAGTTGTAGTTCAAGGGAATGTATATTTGTAAACACATCTCTAGTTGATGAACGCACATTTATGCTTAAACCACATATTCTTTTGAAACAAGAACCTGATGATTTAGAAGATGTTATGTGCCATTCCATTATTGACTACTACATTGGACGCCTGTTGTGGTCACCAACAACCCCCCTCTTCGTTTGATATTAGTAATAACATCACACAAAGGGGTACCCTTAGCCAAAATCCAAAAAATATTTTTGTTTGAAAATTATTTTGTATCAGCTCCCTAAAAGCTATATCACGTTGCAACGGAAAAAGGAGCGCTTGCCCAAAGCGCATAAATACACTAAAAAGGAGCGACGCGAGAACCCATCGCATCACGCGCATTAAGAGCGTTTGAAAAAGGAGAACCTAAAGAAACGCCGACGGCCGATATGCGACGTCGCACGTCGCAATGCCACACGAGCAGCACAAGATGACAAAGTGAAAACCTTGCGATGTTGCAATATGCGATCTGCGACCATGCAAAGTTGCGATCTGCGATATTAGCGATATGCGATCTGCGATATCTGCGATCTGCGACCTGCGATATCTGCGATCTGCGACAACACTTAATAACGTCGCAGCCATCGCAAGAATTCTCCGACATACACGGTAGATCCAAAAATGAAAGCGCGCCTTAAGTGAAATTAATGACTGCATGCTCGAATATCCAGAAATGATTGCATCGCATTTATCGAAGAGTCAAGTTATGATGAATGTCATTAATTTCGCATTCATTAGCATTTAATGCTTTCATGTCAATCTTTTCGTCATTTCCCTTCTTCTTTGCGTAAACTGCAAGACATGCAACTTATATAAATCTATATGCAGGAAACATCTAAGGAGAAGGGAAGAGCGCCAATAAGACAACAGAGAGAAGATGCCTCCGCAATTGGATGCCGCATGCAGCAGAACCGCGGATTCCAGAGTATCACCCAATAGGCACTGATGAAAATAGACTGTCCAAGACTCAGAGTCAAAAGCGCACAAAAGCAGCGTGTTTACAAAAGATCCTGAAGCTCAGACTTGGTAAAGCAGAGAAAGAAGCGCAAGAGAAGAAAGACGCTCCAGAAAAGCCTGGAACAAAGAACGAAAACAGTTCTCGAAACAGGGGATTGTCCATACAGCGCGACTTCTAACTCATTGAGTCATTCGCACGACAGGAAACCGAAAAGCAATAGCAAAATTAGTTCGAAAAGAAACTGGATTGTACTAAGTGTGCACACAGCGAATACACCCAGCTAGAGAAAGGTTTTCAAAAATATCTTCTAATCTAACAGAAAGAGGTGCCAGCGCTTGTTGTTTCTAATTTTCAAGCTCGAACAAAAGGAAAGGACAATCAGCCGACTCTTTCAGGGCGAACAGCGCATTGCTTACAACACTAAGGAGCAAATACATAAACGGTTAGAAATTAGATTCAGTTTTTAGAAATAAATTTATTTTTAGTAAAAGGGCGGTCATTTGAATCCGTTCCCTGAATTTGTGTAAAGTAAAATTAGTCGGTTACTAGTATTTAACCCTTCTCGTTGCATTGGAGAAGGGTCCGAAATTTTGTCAAAAAACTTGTCCTCAGAACATGCACTTTTGCACCCTCGGAGGGGGTTTTTGATGAATGGACGGATCAAGATTTATTTATGTTTGCATTTTAATACCTGCTACTAATGTTGCACTTCTGTACTCTTAGTAGGCATTAGAAGCAAGTAGAAATAGATCATTATTGCTTAAGGTCTGTAAGTTTAAAATCAGTCATAAATGGTACTTTTATCTCTTGACTAGTTTCTGCTTGCATTCTTAGAGTAATATACAGCTGATGTTATTTATATGTTAACGTATGAATGAGTGGACTACCATTTGGCACTTTTGTACGGTGGAGTCATTGATTTGTGCTTAATACATGAATAGCTGATTATGCAATATGCTGTTCACAACCGTTTTGCTTAACTTCTTACGCAAGATGGTTCATCTTAATTGATTTATATTCTCATAATAGCTAAATAATCTTCATTACCAGTTATTCTGTGAAATCTTTCTAGATTGCATAATGGAAAAATTATGTCCCGGGTTAGTGTAGATTAGATGTATTGTTTTTTGTTAGATTAAAGTAGTATAAAGTCATTTCAGAATTTAGAATTAGATTAGTTAAGGAATAATTACAGATTTTCTACTATCATTTTCCACACACACACATCACCATTTTCTACACACAAACACACCCATTAGAACGGGAAGCTGGTCCCGTCATCCCCAGTCGGACCCGCTACACCAAACGGGCACGGAGCCGCCAACCAGGTTCCCGACCGGGTGGGTATCCCCCTTGTTGTTGACCCGATTTCGGGGCCCTCAAAATATTTGGCGCTAGAAGGAGGGCACGAACTATGAATGGCACCTAAAGCAATATCCAAATACCATTCTGAGAGTAATACACCCTCATCAACTCCCTCGACTTCTCCAACACGGTTAAACCCGGAATTTGAAGTCGTTCGAGTATCCACCACTGCTACATATTTGAATATATCAGACCAATCTATTATTGAACCCCCTGAAATTCAAACTTTGATTCGTAAACTTCAGGGATTCTCCATTTTTAACCAGAAGTCTGATAAATCTAAAAGCAGTGTGACTTCGCAGTACAACCCTGCTCATCCCCTTACCAGATTAAAGAGTGAAAAATTTGGCATACAACCAAGTGAACTCCCTCTTCCTACCAGAAAAAGAGCAAGGAAAACACCTCAAGAGTCTGACAGAGAGACTCTCTCATCCACTTCGTCCATATCAACTCCCTCACCGCGAAGTCAACCACCCACTTTTCCATTCCAACTCACTCACCCGTCTTCCACAAACCTTCCTCTTCGAACATCAAAGATCCTGATTTCTTCACCTTCTCAACATCAGGGGTCAGTTTCTGCACTTCCATTAGCTAGCAGCTCCACGATGGCACAATCTCCATGGAACAATCCTGGGGTGGTTTTAATGCCTCCACCCTTGAGCCCTATACCGGCCCATCCAGAGAAGTGGCTACCTAAATTCAACCCAAAAACAGGTATGCTAGCCGAAGAACATATCAATAATTTCATGCTTTCTGTTAATCTCAACGGAGTTACTAATGAAGACGCTATTGTCCGGCTCTTCCCTTATACAATGCAAGGAACGGCCGGGTCATGGTACTTTTCGTTACCTTCCGGATCCATCACAAGCTGGGACATTTTTCAAAATCAGTTCCTCACTAAGTTTGGTGATGACCGATCTATGGCGACATTGATTAATGACCTATCTAATTTTAAGGCTGAGGCTAGAGAACCCATTAAAGACTTTAACTTACGGTTCAATAAGATCCTCAACAAAATCCCTGCTGCTTCACAACCCAGCGAGGAAGTAAGATGTGAATGGTACATCACGGCTTTACCTCCAAACTTGGCTATCTTCGTAGATAGGGCAAACAAGACTACATTAGTTGACAACTTGACAGAAGCGTTAGCAGTGGAAAGACGCGTGGTAGCCCTAGAAAAGAGATCTGCTATAGAAGAACGCAAATCAAAGAAGATCTCTTTCAAAGAAGACACCAAGAAGAAGCAAACGAAAGATCCTTTCGATTTGGAAGGGTTACAAAAAGTGTTGAAAGCCATGTCCAATGAGATGGTCGATATCAAGAAACAAGTAGCAGAGACTTCTTCGAAAAAGCCCTTTACGACTTTTAAAAGAAATCCTCCCATGGACATAAAACCACCCAGTGTTGTCTCAAACGTTGAGTCTGAAGAAGACGAAGAAGAAGAGAATACCACTGAAGGGCAGACCGACGAGGAAGAAGTTGTAGAACTTCAAGGAATGTGGGATTTCATCCTCCCATAGGAAGAGGATCAAGAAGCATTTCCTGTTAGCACGAGAAGTAAAAATCAGCTTGATCCTCCCAAAACTACCCCAAAACAAAAGGGCACAAGCCCTGCAACAAAAGAAAGGGTCGTAACCAAAAAGACAACTGCTAAAGCGACCCAGTTTAGCCCAGTCCAATCTGAACAAGCACCTCCATCAAGAACACTAATAGTGTCGGATGAAATGGATTATAACATCATCGACGACATGAAGAAGACTAGGGCTAATATCACTCTGTATGAATTGAATAAACTGAAACACCATCAGAAAATCATGATGAAAGAATTACATGCTGTGCCTACTACATCTTTACCTACAGCTGTGGCTTCCCACAATCTGGGAAGACCTCCAACCAATACGATAAATAAAATTGATCCAAATGACATCGCCTTGATTGGAGGAAGATCAAGGTCTCATACTCCTCCTTTTCTGCTCACATATGAAATCTTTAACAAAAACGTGCACAATTGCTTGGTCGATTCTGGTGCTTCAACGAATATTTTACCCAGGTCAATATGTGCCAAATTGAATGTGCAACCTCAAAAATCTGCAGTACGTATAGTTCAACTTGATCGATCCCAGGTCGAAGTGATTGGTGAACTTAATTAGGTGACCATAAGATTGTCGACTAACCCAAAAGTGTGTCAGGTTATCGACATTCTGGTAGCCGATATCCCTGAGTTTTATGGCTTGATTCTTAGCAGGGATTGGTCGAAGAAACTCCACGGATATTTCTCAACCGACTGGTCGCACATGTGGTTACCATACAATGGTAAACCAAATCAGATAAAGGTTGAACGAGAGTTGCACCAAAAATACATAGTGACAAAACTAGAAGGAGAAAATGAAGCCATCACATACAATAGCAGCATTGTAGGCAATTACGCAATAGATTCTTTCCTAGGCAATTTCAGTGCCCATATTTCACCATACTTAGAGGATTCAGTTTTATCCCAAGTTGAAAATTTCTCCCAAATTGATGACTCAAAATGTTTTAGTTTTTTAGATAATTCTGTAAATACTTCTTTATTTTGGAAATTATATTTTGACGGATCTAAATCCAACGAGGGGGCAGGAGCAGGATGCGTTCTGATCAACCCAGACGGGAACAAGATTATGCTCACATGCAGACTTGAGTTCGATTGCACGAACAACACAGCGGAGTACGAAGCCTTGGTTCAAGGCCTATACAAAGCAATCAGATTGAATGTCAAGTATCTTCAAGTCTTTGGAGATTCTGAGATCATCGTAAAACAGGTACGTAACACCATACATTGCCTGTCTAGTCATTTAAAGCATTATCAATCGTTAGTGCAAGATCTCACTTCACATTTCATAGCATTCAACATCTCGTCAATTCCAAGAATTCAAAACGCGAGCGCAGACTTGTTAGCTAACGTAGCCTCTCGACTTATCCCTTCTGAAGATTTTAGTCCTGATAGGTTTTCAATAGAATTAATTTTTAAACCTTCCATTCCTGACAATATCACCAACTGGAGAGTGTTCAACGACGACCCAGACATCGTAAGTTTCCTCACCTCTGAAGGATCCTACACAAACCAGATAATTGACGAAGACTGTCACGATCACCAGATACAACAAAGTAGCACTGATAATGCTATACCCAAATCGGTGGTCAAATTAGAAGACTTATAAGACTTGAAAAGTCGGTTCAAAAGGTCGGCTAATGCCAAGCTTTATAGTTCAACTCTGAACTACGAATCAGTCAACCTAGGAACCGACGAAAAGCCGCAAAATGTTAATCTAGGCCAAGGCTTAGCCCCTGAAGAAAAATCAGCATATATCCGCCTTCTGAGACAGTACAAAAACGTTTTTGCCTGGAACTACGATGAGCTGAAGACTTACAACACTTCCATCATTCAGCATGTTATCCCTATGACTAACAACGAGAAACCTGTCCAGCAGAAGCTCAGGAAAATACACCCTAACCTAGAAAACCAGATAAAAACTGAGCTTGATAAGTTGTTGAGAGCCGGAATAATCTTCCCCGTTAGGCATTCCAAATGGGTATCCAATATGGTGCCCGTTAGGAAGAAAAACGGAGACATTAGAATCTGTATCGACTTCCGAAATCTCAACAAACCCTGCCAGAAAGATAACTTTCCCCTCCCACCCATGGAGCGAATTCTACAGGCAGTAGCAGGCTCAGAATTAATGTCATTCCTGGATGGATTTTCAGGATACAATCAAGTACTGGTGCATCCCGATGATCAGTTAAAGACTACGTTCCGAACCAAATGGGGAACTTATGCATATCGGAAGATGCCATTTGGTCTGATCAACGCCGGAGCTACCTTTCAGAGAGCCATGGACATCGCGTTTAAAGGATTGGTCAATAAATCAGTAGTGATTTATCTGGATGATATAACAGTGTATTCCAGAAAACGAAACGACCATCTCCAAGATTTGAAGCAAATCTTTCAAAGATGCTTGAGGTATGGGATTTCGCTCAATCCAAATAAATCTTTCTTTGCATTAAGCGAAGGGAAATTGCTCGGATTCATAGTATCTAAATCTGGTATTCACATACAACCCAACAGAATCAAGGAAATTTCTGAAATATCCATACCTCATAACAAGAAAGCCATGCAATCCTTCCTTGGACAGATCAATTTTGTCAAAAGATTTGTCCCGAATTTTTCACGTATTATTTCGCCCTTACAAAATATGATAAAAAAGAATTCAAATTTCAAGTGGGGTCTAGACGAGCACGAAGCATTCAACTTAATCAAATAAGCCATCATCAACGCTCCATCTTTGGCTACCCCAAATTTTTCAGAACCTTTCACCTTATACACGTTTGCCTAAGAAAGATCTTATGCTGCGATTTTAACTCAAGCAAATCACGAAAAGGTAGAGGCCCCAATCGCATTCTTTAGCTCGAACTTACAAGGTGCTGAACTCAATTATTCTGACGTCGAGAAACAGGCATATGTCGTTTTCAAAGCAATCAAATATTTTAGACCTTTCGTGCTAAAATCCCATACCAAAGTCATAGTACCGTTTCCAGCGGTAAGAAACCTCCTGATACAGAAGGATCTGGGCAAGAAGAGAGCGAATTGGATCACCGCCTTACAAGAATACGACCTTGAGATCAAACCGGCACACACCGTAAGAGGCCAAGGCTTCTGCAAGATGTTAGCTGGAGCATCGCAAATCCCCGAGAACTCGTCTGAAGAGGTACACGCGTATGAGGTAAGCCTAAACGACTCAGAATCATTATATGCTGACACCATTTATTTTCTTAAGAATGGGTATGCTCCATCACGTCTGGATCATACCAAGAAAAGAGCTCTGAGATTAAAAGCTAAGCAATACCAGCTCATAAATGATGTCCTGTTTAAAACGAATTATGATTCTGTACTTCTTAGGTGTCTTGAGAAAACTGAAGCCGAAAAGGTTTTGCAGGAACTCCATGATGGACCAGCAGGTGGACACTATGCCGGAGATGCGACTGCACACAAAATCTTGCGTGCAGGATATTATTGGCCCACGCTGTTCAAAGACTCATACAATCACGTAAGGAAATGCCAAGTCTGCCAGACTGCTGCAGGAAAACAAAGGAAAGCGTCCATGCCGCTACAGCCGGTCAACATCAGCCAACCATTCAGTCAATGGGGCTTGGACATAATAGGTGAGATCGTTCCTCACTCTTCTAAGCAGCATAAGTATATCCTTACGGCAACTGATTATTTTACCAAATGGGTAGAAGCAGTTCCTCTCAAGACAGTTCATTCTGAAAACATTATTGAATTCATAGACCAATTTATCATAACTAGGTTTGGATTGCCAACGGCCTTAATGTTTGATAACGCTTCATATTTTTCTGGAAATGCTATGACTGAGTTTGCGCTCAAAAGAGGGTTCAAACTGGAATATTCTGCCAACTACTACCCGCAAGGTAATGGATTGGCTGAATCAACAAACAAGAACCTAATCAGAATTATCAAAAGAATAGTTGACCAAAACCAAAAGAATTGGCACAAAGCGCTGGTAAATGCTTTATGGGCTGATAGAATCACAAAGAAAGCTTCGATCGGCACTTCTCCCTTTAATTTAGTTTACGGGCGGGAAGTGGTTCTTCCGACTCACTTAGTCATTCCCTCTTTGTCTTTAGTAAAGTACATCGATGAAGTACCTACTTCCTCATTACAATTAAGACAAATGGAAATAATCAAACTAGAAGAACAAAGAGAACAAGCTAGGAAAACCCATGCACATCACCAAGCGCTAATAAAATCTTCTTTTGACTCAAGCATCATAACCAGAAAAAACTTTCAGACGGGTGATTTAGTTTTGAAATGGGATAAGGCACATGAAGAAAAGGGCAAACATACGAAATTCCAGAAGCTTTGGCTTGGCCCTTTTCAGATTGTAGAAGTCGTAAGCCCGTCCACATTCGTGTTGCAGGATCTGGCACGTAGGAGAGATTCTTTACCTGTCAATGGATTGATTCTTAAATTATATTTTCCATAGAAGAGAAATTCTTCTAATTTTTGTAGGATAGATTTAGTTTTTTATATTTTATTTTGTTTTGTTTTTCTTTTTTTTTGATGAATAAAACCCGTTGTAGATGATCATGTGAAAAAGATTCATGAAAAGAGCACGCCAAATTCTCTATCAGATTTTGATTTCGCTTGTACAAATAGCAAAATTTTTGAAAAATCTGAATTTTATTATTAACAAATAGAGTTAACTTCACCTTGATTACGATATTAGTTTCAACCTCAAAGAACTTTGACGAAAGCAACCTTTGGTGAAAAAATTGTTTTGTATCAGCACCATGAAAGGTATCATCAATAATAAAATAAGTACTCTCTGCAAAACTGTTGTTTTCAAAAACTCTATTATTGTCGTCCAGAGCTTTCTTAAAGAAAAACAATGACTTCCTCCCTGCTAAAAGGGAATTGCAGCATTCAGAGAAATAATCCAAGCAAAACACTATATCTCAAAGAATAAGAGGTCTCATCACGAGCCGGCTTATCATGATCACAGATATTATAACTTGCTGACTTTGCCAATACTGTCTATCAAAACAGGGCAACGACTTAAGATTGTTGCAATCAAAAGACAAGAGGTCTCATCATGAGCCGGCTTGTTCAGCAAAAGTGTAAATCAAGTGAATGACTGTGTCATAATTTGGCCACCAAACCAAGACATTGTTCTTTAGAGAATTAAAAAAGGAAAAGTGTGTCAAAAAGGATTTTTCTCTGGAATGTTGCGAGTAACCTCAAGTAGGAAAAAGGATCATTGCTGGATAACATGGTAACCCTGTCGAGGCTATGGATGCTTGCGGGCAGCAGAGGCTCTACCTACGACAAATGAGTATACTTTTAAGCCAGTACGCAGAGAAGACCTTATTTTATCTTTAATCAAGACCAATTAATGTCTGGTGCGAATGCAAGAAAAGCCTGAGGAAGCAAGCAATTGAGATTAAAAAGGTTGAGACAAAGTATCGTTGACAAGGTGAGGGGGTCTACTCTATCTGTTCATAACAAAATTTAGACATATAAGAATTTTGTTGTTTCGGAAGTGAACGGTCAATAGAAATGCAGAGATAACTGGTTCTTCACAGTGAAACGCCATTGTTGTGGTCACCAACAACCCCCCTCTTTGTTTGATATTAGTAATAACATCAAGCAAAGGGGGACCCTTAGCCAAAATCCAAAAAATATTTTTGTTTGAAAATTCTTTTGTATCAGCTCCCTAAAAGCTATATCACGTTGCAACGGAAAAAGGAGCACTTGCCCAAAGCGCATAAATACACTAAAAAGGAGTGACGCGAGAACCCATCGCATCACGCGCATTAAGAGCGTTTGAAAAAGGAGAACCTAAAGAAACGCCGACGGCCGATATGCGACGTCGCACGTCGCAATGCCACACGAGCAGCGCAAGATGACAAAGTGAAAACCTTGCGATGTTGCAATCTGCGATCTGCGACCATGCAAAGCTGCGATCTGCGATATTAGCGATATGCGATCTGCAATATCTGCGATCTGCGACCTGCGATATCTGCGATCTACGACAACACTTAATAACGTCGCAGCCATCGATACTGTGATACCAATCGCAGGAAAAACTCATCGCAAGAATTCTCCGACATACACGGTAGATACAAAAATGAAAGCGCGCCTTAAGTGAAATTAATGACCGCATGCTCGAATATCCAGAAATGATTGCATCGCATTTATCGAAGAGTCAAGTTATGATGAATGTCATTAATTTTGCATTCATTAGAATTTAATGCTTTCATGTCAATCTTTTCGTCATTTCCCTTCTTCTTTGCGTAAACTGCAAGACATGCAACTTATATAAATCTATATGCAGGAAACATCTAAGGAGAAGGGAAGAGCGCCAATAAGACAACAGAGAGAAGATGCCTCCGCAATTGGATGCTGCATGCAGCAGAACCGCGGATTCCAGAGTATCGCCCAACAGGCACTAATGAAAATAGACTGTCCAAGACTCAGAGTCAAAAGTGCACAAAAGCAGCGTGTTTACAAAAGATCCTGAAGCTCAAACTTGGTAAAGCAGAGAAAGAAGCGCAAGAGAAGAAAGACGCTCCAAAAAATCCTGGAACAAAGAACGGAAACAGTTCTCGAAACAGGAGATTGTCCATATAGCGCGACTTCTAACTCATTGAGTCATTCGCATGACAGGAAACCGAAATAGCAACAACAAAATCAGTTCGAAAAGAAACTGGATTGTACTAAGTGTGCACACAGCGAATACACCCAGCTAGAGAAAGGTTTTCGAAAATATCTTCTAATCTAACAGAAAGAGGTGCCAGCGCTTGTTGTTTCTAATTTTCAAGCTCTAACAAAAGGAAAGGACAATCAGCTGACTGTTTCAGGGCGAACAGCGCATTGCTTACAGCACTAAGGAGCAGATACAGAAACGGTTAGAAATTAGATTCAGTTTTTAGAAATAAATTTATTTTTAGTAAAAGGGCGGTCATTTGAAGTCGTTCCCTGAATTTGTGTAAAGTAAAATTAGTCGGTTACTAGTATTTAACCCTTCTCGTTGCATTGGAGAAGGGTCCGAAATTTGTCAAAAAACTTGTCCTCAGAACATGCACTTTTGCACCCTCGGAGGGGGTTTTTGATGAATGGACGGATCAAGATTTATTTATGTTTGCATTTTAATACCTGCTACTGATGTTGCACTTCTGTACTCTTAGTAGGCATTAGAATCAAGTAGAAATAGATCATTATTGCTTAAGGTCTATAAGTTTAAAATCAGTCATAAATGGTACTTTTATCTCTTGACTAGTTTCTGCTTGCATTCTTAGAGTAATATACAGCTGATGTTATTTATATGTTAACGTATGAATGAGTGGACTACCATTTGGCACTTTTGTACGGTGGAGTCATTGATTTGTGCTTAATACATGAATAGCTGATTATGCAATATGCTGTTCACAACCGTTTTGCTTAACTTCTTACGCAAGATGGTTCATCTTAATTGATTTATATTGTCATAATAGCTGAATAATCTTCATTACCAGTTATTCTGTGAAATCTTTCTAGATTGCATAATGGAAAAAATCTGTCCCGGGTTAGTGTAGATTAGATGTATTGTTTTTTGTTAGATTAAAGTAGTATAAAGTCATTTCAGAATTTAAAATTAGATTAGTTAAGGAATAATTACAGATTTTCTACTATCATTTTCCACACACACACATCACCATTTTCTACACACACACACACCCCTTAGAATGGGAAGTTAGTCCCGTCATCCCCAGTCGGACCCGCTACACCAAACGGGAACGGAGCCGCCAACCAGGTTCCCGACCAGGTGGGTATCCCCCTTGTTGTTGACCCGATTTCGGGGCCCTCAACAACGCCCAAGTTCCATTAGCAAAATCTGCCTTGCAGAATTTGTATCAAATTACAGGAAAGATGGCACACCCATATCTAAAAGGAAAAAACCAAATGTTATACGATTTGTCAAATATAACAAACACAATGATATTGAAAACTTCTGCTGAGAGAAATTATTATTATATATGCCATTTGAAAATTGTGAAAATACATTGAAACAAGAATTGTCTACATGGCTCTCTGCATATACATTACATGAAAAAACAATTCAAGCCAATGAAGCCAAATTTACATATAACATCAATCCAACATGGGGTGATTTAGAGACTGCAACAAATGAGCAAATTAGTTCTTTGAATACTAACCAAATGAATATGCGAAACCAAGAGAACAGTTCCCATTATGAGGAATATGATTTGCAATCGAACTTGCAATTTCCAAAACAGTTTGAAATGAAGAAAAAAATCAATCTTGGATTTCAAATTACTGCCCATCCATTTTTAATGGAGAACAATGAGTATTACAAACTTAGAAGATTATTGAACCAAGAGCAACAAGCAATTGTAAAAGACATTGCAATTAAAAAAAAAAAACCCCAAGGAACCAATTTACCTTTTTATTACAGGGGGAGCAGGCGTAGGTAAAACACTCACAGCAAAAGTAATTTTCCAAATGCTTATACGAATTTATGATTCACAAAACACAACTGATCCTATGAAACCAAAAGGTCTAATATTAGCATACAGAGGAAAATATGCATATAATGCAGGTGGAACAACAATCCATTCTACATTGCTAATGCCTTTTAACAAGTCTCAACTATTCTCACTCAGCAAAGAAGTATTGGACAACTTATCAAAGCTATATCAAGAATTGCAGCTAGCTTTCATAGATGAGATCTCGATGATTGGTAGTCGGTTCTTATATTCTATTGACAATATATTCAGAAACATAAAACATGTCCAAACCAAATACTTTGGGAACATTGACATCATATTTTGTGATGATTTCTATCAAGCACAACCTATTCAAGACTCTCTTATTTTTGAACAACCAAGAATCAACAATCAAACAATAACACATGATATCTGGAAGGATAATGTCAAGTGCTTCCAATTGCATATGACTATGCGACAAACAAATAAGAGATTCATATCAGTGTTAAATAGAATGCGAACAAATTGTCAAACATCTGATGATATAACATATATGAATACAAGTTGCATGCGCCCTGTACCAAATGATCCGACATTTCCCTATTTATTTTACAAAAACAAAGATGTTGCAATGCATAACAAGAAAATGTTAATGATGATGCCTGGCAAAGAAATTTTAATTAATGCAATTGATGAAAATGAGGAGAATAACGGCAATTTCCCAACCCATCAACATACAGCTATTTTGCCTTCACACCTTCTGATAAAGTTGAACATGTTAGTTGAAATGTATGCTTGCAATTATGATGCACCAGATGGGCTAGTGAATGGTACAGATGGAATAGTTAAAGCATATACCCATACAGATAAGGTCGATGTTCTATGGATTAAGTTCCATGACTATTGGTCTTCGACGATCTAGAAAACTAGCTCATTTGTATACTTTAGACATAACACATGATTGGACACCAATATTGCGAATATCAAAAGCAATGCCTATCACATCAAAGATGGCCCAACTGAAAATACGGAAACAATTTCCAATTCAACTTGCATGTGCACGCACAATACATAGATCACAAGGCTTAACCTTGGCTAAGCTTGCATTCGACCCTACTGGAGTACAAGTGCATGGCCTAGTATACACAGCACTATCACGTGTTAGAAACATAGAATCATTGTATTTTCTTAATCCTCTTAAACACAGTAATTTTAAGGTTAAGAAAAAAGTAAATTGTGAAATGCAACGTTTGCAAACCACTGCAAAATGGCAATTAGGATATGACTCTTCATCAATACAATCATTGCAATCCATCTTTATTCTTTCATTGAACACTCGTAATCTTCATGCACATCTTACTGACGTATGCAATGATTATGACACAATGCAATCTGATATCTTATGCTTACAAGAAACACATATGTCACTGTGTATGGAAAATGAATATTTCAAAAATTTCAATTGCATCTCAAGTTGCATTAAGCATGGAGTAATGATATTGATAAAGAAAAATATCATTATCCTTGAACATACCCATTTTGAAGAGCACTTTGTAGAAGCATTGCTTGCAAAAATAAAAGTTCACGCATTACAAATTGCAATACTCAATATATATGCATCCCCACATGCAAATCTAAACAATATTTTCAATGTCATTGCAAAAGCTTTATGCCACTTAGATCTAAAAAATATCATAGTTATATTAGGGGACTTCAACATTGATATGGTACATTGCAATCAAAAAACAAAGTAGCTAGAAACCTACATGGAAAACCACAATCTTCATTTCCTTATTGACAAAACTAATACCATGCATAAATCATTCATTGACCATGTTTGGGCAAATCTAGCCAATATAAAATATAGAATTTTCATATTGGATACATATTTGTCTGACCATGATACAATATCTCTTGTCCTTCAGCTATGATATACACATGAAACAGTTTACAAAATTGCAAATTTGGACATTTTTGCAATACCTCATTGTTTTTACCATTTCTATTTTACTAAAGCATATTACAATATTCTTTTTGTACTAAACCAAATGATAACACCATACATACTATGCATTCTATCATACATTTACATATATGAGGTCGTGTATTCATCAATGCAAATTATGCCAAAGACACCCTTTTCAATTAACCAACACAAGCATCCTATCATAAATTTGCACATATGACCTCATCTATTTATGAATGCAGATTCTGCCAGTAAAACCTTTTTCAATTGAACAGAACGACCAAGAAAAAAGAACAACAACATGGAACATAAACAAACAAGGTATATTCTTCTTGCCTTTCCTTTCCTATGGATCTTCTGTTCTTGTTCAACTTTTACTTTTATATGTTCTTTTAATTTGCACTAAATATGTTTTACTATTCTATAACATAGCATAAATCTTGAAAGAGGAAAAGAAACAATTGAAGAAATAGAATGCATAACCCAATTAGAAAGGGCAAGCCAACCGCTTGTTTTGCAAAGGTATGTCTATGAGAACTACACAAATATGCTAATTTGTATTTAGAATATTAATGTTTACTATATATGCATTCTATTTTTACATATGTATGGTTCTATGGTTTTAATGTTCTTGTTCACTTTTTACTTCTAATTTGCACTAAATATATCTTACTATTCTATAACATAGCATAAATCTTCAAAGAGGAAAAGAAACAATTGAAGAAATAGAATGCATAACCCAATTAGAGAGGGAAAGCCAACCACTTGATTTGCAAAGGTATGTCTATGACAACTATACAAATATGCTAATCTGTATTTAGAATATTAATGTTTACTAAGGTATGTCTATGACAACTATACAAATATGTCAATTTGTATTTAGAATATTAATGTTTACTGTATATGCATTCTATTTTTACATATGTATGGTTCTATGGTTTTAATGTTCTTGTTCACTCTTTACTTCTATATGCTCTTTCAAATTGAACTAAATATATGTTGCTATTCTATAACATAGCATAAATCCTGAAAAAGGAAAACAAACAATTGAAGAAATAGAGCGCATAACTCAATTAGAAAAGGCAAGCCAACCACTTGTTTTGAAAAGGTATGTGTATGAGAACTATACAAATATGTTATTTTCTATTTAAAATATTAATGTTTATTATATATGCCTTCTCTTTTTACATATGTATATTTAAATGTATATAAATTAGAAAATCTTGGACGAGTGAAGAAAGCACTAGTAGTAAGTCCCCCCAGACAATGCAACAAGAAGACATGTACAGGTTACATATCATAATTTCTTTATTGATTGCTTATCACAAAATACATGTGATAATATCCACATCATATTGAAATGTGCATTTACTTGTGTTAGTCCAACTGAAACAATCACAACAAAACTTGATTCAACAAATGTACAAAATGAAACATCAAAAAGGTATGCATATGAAACACAACACTCTAATATATCTATACTTATTCAGTTTTTAGGAGAAACATAGCATTGTAGAAATGTTTATAGCAATTTCTAACTAAGCAATTTTAATAGGCAAAAACAGATACTGCCAATTAAAGTATCAATTGAAGATCTCAATAGTCGTAGAATTGGGCAGCTATTTGTTGGAGACATAATGGTTGTCTATACTGCATTCCTTGATAAAGCAAACAAATCACGTCAAATATTACGAGCTGATTTGATAGATGCTCAAGGAATGATGACTATAACGTTAATTGTACCTGCACATTTAGTGGAGCAACATGAACAGAAAATTTTGCAAGGCAACAGCATCTCAATTACAAATTTCAGGATATTGCCTAAAATTGTTTATGATCACGGTGACTGTGACAAAATAATTTTGCTTAATGAATCAAGTATCATAGAAACTGTACCTGAAGTTTGCAAAGAATATTGCTTCATTCCCAATACAACCATTAGGCAATTTGCAAACAAAAAAGAAATGTACCCAATTGGCACAATCGCTGCAACCGTTACACTTGCCAAACGGGTTGGATTGCATTACATACTCCATATCAAAGATGGAGATTCTGAAAATGACAATGCAACTGTATGTATTCGCATGTTACTTATTCCTAATTTTCAATAGATAACATGCATCACTTCAACATATATAGTTATTGTAATTTGTCTATAGTTATTGTAATTTGTCTCTTGCACTTGCAATTTTTCAACACACACGAACAATGTATTTGCATATTACTTTTCGTATTTTTCAATAGATAACAATTTCTCTTTTGCAGTTGCAACTGTTTGACACATATGAACAATTTTTCCTTTCAATGGAAAAACAATTACAGAAAGGAGACTTCCCCCTCATCCTTTTCAAAAATTTAACAAAAAAGTTAAACACAAAAGAAACAATATTCAGGGCATCAAAGTCAACGTTCATGACTGAACTTAACACAGATGCACTGAACAATCTCAGAAAACTAACTACATCTACCTATGCTATAAGTATAACAATAATAGTGTTTTTACTACCTTTGTATTTGCCATGTAATAATGTAAATTAACGTTTGAATATTTTATAAACAGGTCGAAGGTATTCTGATGGCAACAAATCCATATTCAACTCCTTTCGAACTTGTTTGTGCAATTTGTAACTCCCCAGTGAATTCATCCATAGTGATAACCAATGGAACAATTTTTTGTTCATAATGCAATGATAATTGCCCTTTCATCTACAAGCATTGTATAAATGCTGTAATAGAATCCATTACAAATAACTTTGTCCAGTGCATTATCAGGCAGCCCTTATTACATGACTTACTTCCTGATTTAAAAGCAATGTCATATGAGGGACATTTGCAACAGAAAGCTACCACTGTTTACATGTTACGTGACTTCCAAATTCAGAGCAAGTTCACACTCAATGAAGATAGCGAGCTATTACATGTCAACTAACAAATGGAAGGTACATCAACATATGCCTTAACATCTTTTGTCTCAAATATGTCCTCTCTTCAATTCACAATGTTATCATTTTATTATAACTAACTATTTGTTATACAGATTACAAAATCCAGGAACATGGCGGCCTTCACGTACACAGCAAATGCAAAAGTGATATGAATATGTTTCTTCATATTATGGTCTTACTGTAATAGAACTATTTAACTTGCAATTTCCACTCATTTACGAAGAAAATGTACTTTCAATATTTTAAATTCCATTGCTACTTCAAACCGAGAAGAGAAGATTTTAAATTTCTGTTGTCGGTTCAAATTTTAGTCATAATGAGCTTGTTGTAAGCCATCTTGTTTTGTTAGTTTTTGTTTCTTGGGTAATGTAGGCAATGGTTCAGGAAAGAAGGTTGGAAAGTCTTTATGCATGTGTGTTTGTACTATTTATGTTTCTGTCCTGTATTTCAAATGGAAGGCATTCTGCAACATGCTTGAAGCTTGACAATCAGACATTGTCTTGCCACCTTTTGTATTTATATTTTTGCTCCATCTTAAAAAGTACCATGTTTGGTTTAAATTATATCGTTGAATACAGCAAATGCAACATCAGATGAGCAATAATTTTGTATCTACGGCTGCTGAATGCGAACACCAAAGGTTCCATAGATTGATTAAACATGGTGCTTATTATCCACTGAAGTTAAATGACAAATTGTATATTGAATCGGTTACTCATTTCTGTTTCTTCCTATGTTATGCCTAAAAGCTATGTTAGTTTTTGTTTCTTGGGTAATGTAGGTAACGGTTCAGGAAAGAAGACTGGAAAGTCTTTATGCATGTTGTTTATACTATTTATGTTTCTGTCCTGTATTTCAAATGGAAGGCATTCTGTAACATGCTTGAAGCTTGACAATCAGACATTGTCTTTCCACCTTTTGTATTTATATTTTTGCTCCATCTTAAAAAGTACCATGTTTGGTTTAAATTATATCATTGAATACAGCAAATGCAACATCATATGAGCAATAATTTTGTATCTACGGATATTGAATGCGAACACCAAAGGTTCCATAGATTGATTAAACATGGTGCTTATTATCTAGTGAAGTTAAATGACAAATTGTATATTGAATCGGTTACTCATTTCTGTTTCTTCCTATGTTATGCCTGAAAGCTATGAAGTTCTGGAGGTGGCATCTCTTATTTGTTTTTTTTTCCAATTTTCCCTAGTTTCAGATACATACACTAAAATGCTACATTGCAAAAATGAACTTCCATGGGCTTAACTGCCAGATTCCACCAAACTATTTAGCACTTTCAACCTAGCCTCCTCTCTCTTTGCTACTCTGCTATACACGTTGGGTTGTATTATAGGGAATTGGAACCCTGGTGAACAGTTGTAATGGTACGTTCATCTCACTACAAAATCGAAATGCATAGATGCCCCAAGTATCAATAGCTGATTTAGTAGCTAAATATATCAAAGTATCAATAGCTTAATATCTTCTTTAATAGCTAAACCTAAATAATCCATACCTAGGATAGATCTATTAAGTATTAATAATTTATTTTCCCTGTATAGATCTATTAATTATTAATAATTTATTTAATTTGTTGTACTATGGCACTTTCCTCTATTAAATCAAGTACTGCAAACTACTTAGAAGCAATATGTTACCATACCAGGCAAACTTTATAAATAGCACCAAACTATATGGACTTTAAAATGAACATATGTTGTTTGAAGATGGAATTATGCCATAGTGCTATACAAAATCTACTGATAACTAGCTATGATAAGAGAGCTTTGCTAATCAGCGGACAGCTTCGTACATTGCCCTCAAGCCACCACAGAGGTTTGTATTGCATTTGGTATTATTTTATTTTACCTATGTTTCTGTTTATTGTTAATTGTACAATTTGCTTAAATTTGTTGCATGTTATTAAACACATGTGATCCAAATTCAAACGTAGAGTTATATTTTCAAAGTGAATGCTACAGGGTGACTGCTTTGCATAAAATCTGGTAGCACTACTAGGAAATAATTTATCCCAGACACCATCTGAATATGCCATAGATCTGAAGAGTGCTGACATGGTTTCCAATTTACAATCTGAAGAGTGATCATATGGTTTCCAATCTACAAAGCGCGAAGGAGAGAATGGTGGATATACATTTCTGGTAGCTTCCACAGAATTTGCAAACGTCCAGCTGAGTAGTGATGTAGAGAATGACTGATATACATTTCTCTAGTTAACTTCAACAGATTTCTCAGATTCCTCTCACGCTGGTGCCCTACATGCATTAACCACATTTGCACTAAATCTGGAGTAATATGCGTGACTGCATCAAGTACAACGTGTTACATAATCCTAAATCCTTTTCCTCTGTGTTGATTCAGGACTAAGATTCCACCTGGTCTTTTGGCTTGCAAATTTATTCACTGCAACAACCGTTATGTCATAGAATGGTATAACAACCAGAAGCGTGTCATCCTTTTTGAAGAGTATAGTTGCAGGGTAAGTAATCTAAATTCCTATATTCAATGTTCCAGTCTGCTTGATTGAAAAATAGTTATAGAGTAGCTGCAACTAAGATCTTGCAATAGAATGCGCTGATTGGACCTGAAGTATATTTGCAAATGGCTTTCCAAAACTTCAAGGGGCACAGAAAATTCAACACCTCCTAGAGGCAATATATCTCAAGGAGCAGGGGAAGAATCAATAGCAGCAGTGGCCTCTCCTGCCTTGTCAAGATCTAGAGGCACATCAACAGAGGAGTGTTTTGCTTGCACCCAGATAGAAACTCCAGCTTTCCATTCCATTAGCTGTAATAAGAGCAACCATCTCCACTGGGAAGCCAATGCAGGTTCCTCTGTTTTTCCAACCGAATGCCAAGTTCATCAGCCATGCCTGCACTGAAGGAAGAGAGATAAATGGATATTTGGAATAGTATTGGACCCAAGAAGCAAAGCCATCCAGAGATGGAACAGGATTATTCTTCCTGTGTGTGCCATTGGATTGGCAATTGACCCCCTTTTCTTTTATGTTCTATCCATTAGTAAAGACCTAATGTGCATCTACCTAGATGGGAAGTTCGTTGTTCTCGTGACTGTTCTGCGTTCTACCAGTGATGCCTTGCATTTATGGCATATTTGGTTGCAGCTCAGGCTTGCATATGTGTCAAAGGAATCACTTGTAGTGGGCTCTGGGAAACTTGTTTGGGATGCTCGTTTAATTGCTCTCCATTACTTGCGTTCTCTCAAAGGCTTTTGGTTTGATATATTTGTCATACTGCCACTTCCACAGGTGGCTGTTGATTGACATTTTTCTAAATTCTTGCAGCAGCTGGGTGTTGATTGACATTTTACTAAAGTCCTAGAGCAGTTGGGTGTTCATTGGCATTTTACTAAATTCTTAGAGCATTTGGATTGACAGTCTTTGGATTTACATATTTCTAGATTCTTAGATTCTCTGATTTTTATTTAAATATAGAGATCCAGATATCTTTTTAGGTGAACGCAAAGATGAACTTATCTTGAAGTATAAAGAGTTTTTTTATTATAATTATTTAATCTTTTCCATAAATCCTACATAGACTCTATCATATTCTAATTCCTATTGCTACTGAGTGCCTATTTATTTGTGCAGGTGGTGTTCTGGTTGGTTGTTCCAGACCTTATAAAAATGGGAGAAATCACTTATATTATGACAGTGCTGCTCCTAATATTCTTATTTCAATATCTACCCAAGGCTTACCATTCTATCTGCCTCATGCGACGGATGCAAAGAGTAACAGGTTACACTTTTGGTACAGTTTGGTGGGGATTCACCGTGAATTCGATAGGATATTTTATAGTGTCCCATGTAAGTTCAAGCTTCCAACCGTTCTGAGATCATAAATTTTTCAAAGTAACTTATATATAAACTATCTTATGGTATATTGTGATATTTTATAATATCTGATGTAACTTTATGCTTCAAACCATAATAAGATCACAAAAATTTCAGTAAGCGTTGTTTATTTCTTACAAATCTTGCAGTTGTCTTGAGTTGTATATTATGTTTTACTGTTTTGACAAATTTTGATTATATGTAAGTCAAAACCTTGGAACAGTTAAATAACATCCATTTCAATAACTTATATCTGGATTTTTCATTGGATTTTGTCTAAGGGGAAGCTTTTTAATGTTTATCTATGGTTTAAATTCATGTCTGCTGCAAATTTCTCTTAGAGTTTACTGAATTTTGAGTTCAAGGTATATTAATTTTGAATTTTCCCAGGTTAAAATTCTGCTATATAAATAGCTATGCCACTAATACATGACCCATGCAGAATTTTGCAACACCAATAAATCAGATAGACAGACAGCAATCCATTCAGATTTTTATTAGCAAGTTCTTCCTTGAAACTCTTTAACCATTATCATGCATATTGTGAAAACTTAGGTTCTTGGGTTTAAATAAGGAATTTTGAAGAGACCAAGATTTTTACAGGTAGCTGGAGGCTGTTGGTATGTATTGGCTATCCAAAGAGTAGCAGCATGTCTGCATAGAGAATGCAAAAACACGAACGATTGCAACTTGTTAATGTTGGGATGCAGTAAACCCATTCGTTATAGCGTTGACAAGGATGATCTACTAGTCTTATACCACTTTTAACTTGCATTGTGTTGAGTTTCATTTTGTCAACTGGTTATGGAGGAGAATCACTTTGAGGGTTTCTATGATTCAAGGTATTTTCATGCTCTCATTCAAACCATTTAATTCATTTAGCTCAATTTTACCTTTGCAATCTCACACTCATGAACTCATTTATCTTAGAATTCCTATTTTCACTACTCAGGTATACAATGTGATTTTCATAGTCAACTTCTGGTATTTCTCCCCCTATTCATTTTCGGTCATTACTTTAAATTTTCTGTATGTTATCAGCATGGTAAGTGGACCATGGTAAATTTAATCAGGGTTCTTCTTAATTCTCTTGGTGAGTGAGAGGTTTAAATCGTACATCATGCCTATAATCTCTGATGGAGTTTCCATGGTAATCACAACACCTATGCTTGTTAATGGATTAATTTATCCACATATATATAAACAAATTTTTTGAATACATATTTTTACACGATTATTTTTAATTTAAGTCACAGGCATGTCAACTTCTATGTTTTGAAAGCGATATGGTGACCTTGCCTTCAAAACATACAGTTATAGGTAAGGATTTCAAATTGGAAACCCTAGTCTTATGCCACTTTTAACTTGCATTGTGTTGAGTTTCATTTTGTCAACTGGTTATGGAGGAGAATCACTTTGAGGGTTTCTATGTTACAAGGTCTTTTCATGCTCTCATTCAAAGCATTTAATTCATTTTCATAGTGATTTTCATAGTCAATTTCTGGTATTTCTCCCCCTATTCATCTTCAGTCATTACTTTAAATTTTATGTATGTTATCAGCGTGGTAAGTGAACCATGGTAAATTTAATGAGGGTTCTTGTTAATTCTCTTGGTGACTGAGAGGTTTAAACCGTACTTCATGCCTATAATCTCTGATGGAGTTTCCATGGTAATCACAACACCTATGCTTGTTAATGGATTAATTTATTCACATATATATAAACAAATTTTTTGAATACTAACGAGTTCATACAGCTATTGACAAGTTTGCTGCTCTCTTGCAGTTGCATATCAGGTTAATAATATGACTTCTTTTGCTTTATCCGTGGCCTGAAACTTCCCAGTAAGTTCTTCTTCTTGATTATGTATATCTTTAATTAGTGTTTGATCCAAAGAGCAAGGTCTGTTCACTATCTTTTGTATGAGTGGCAGCCCCCATATTTTCAGTTTTCTATCCTTGGTTTTGCGGGGAAGCATGCAATTGGATGTTCAGAATCCTCTTAAGATCATGGGTGCTGCAGTTTTAAATTCCTTGGTCAATGACTTAAGACTTTGAACTTAACAAGTTCTCAGAGATGGACAATGGAATGAAGAAGATGCAGCAGTGCTTGTTCCTGGTGACATAATCAGCATCAAACTTAGAGATATTGTTCCTGCGCATGCACGTCTTCTTGAAGGAGATCCTTTAAAGATTGATCAGGTCTTAATCCAATCCTTTTGTTTACTTCTTATTTCTGATTACAAGTACTGGAATTTTCGGTATGCTTTTATATGGTTTCTAGGATTAACTTCAACTGTTTTGGTACTTTTCCTGAGCCACGTTTTATGACAATATTTTTGAATGTGTGTAGTCTGCCCTCAGTGGTCAGTCATTACCAGTCATAAAGGGTCCTGGCAATGGGGTTTATTCTAGCTCTACTTGCAAACAGGGTATCACTAATTAATATTGCACTACCTAATTTATGCATCAAATTTTTATTACTTCCAAACTACTTAGATGTGTGTGAAATTTTCAATACTCCTTATTAAAATACTTCAAGACTATCCGGGTACATTTTGGATGGGATATATTTGTAACCAAAAGTAAGTTCATGTGAGATGTTTTTAGTACAACGTACATTTTGGAAGACCACTTAGAATCTGCGTGAGATATTGATATTTTTAATAGTTCTACGTACAATTTTAAATAATTTTACGTATTGTTTTGAAAGATTTTTAAGTAGTACTTTTTCCTTTTAATTGTTTTGGTTTACTAGGTTAACGGAGTTTAATTGTTGTTACTGGGGTCCATACCTTTTTTGGTAAACCAGCACATATTGTCAACAGTACAAACCAAGTTGGCCACTTCCAAAAGGTTGGTATTTATTCTGGACTTCTGATTCTTTTTTTGTCCTTTCTCTTATTTCATAAATACATAATTTTTGCTGATACTGCAGTTGTACCAAATTGGCTAGCTAGGGTCCGTGGTAATATTGGATGATCCAGTGCTGTTAGTTTCCTTCAAACAAGTATCAATTACTAATTATTGTCATGAATAGGATTTCACGAAATGATATGACAAGGATGCTGTTGTCTTGATGGCTGCAAGAGCATCCAAAACAGAGAATCAAGATGCCACTGATGCAGCAATTGTTGGCATGCTTATGGATCCTAAGGAGGCAAGTATTTTTTTTATGTCATCATATTAAATTTTAGTTCATCAGCAGGCCTATGTTTATTTTACTGATTTGTATCTTTTGTTGTGGCTTTTAACATCCACGCATCTAAAAGGCGCGGCAGCCATTCAAGAGTTGCATTTTCTTCCTTTTAATCCAACTGACAAGAGGACAGCTCTCACTTATATTGACAATGAAGGGAAAATGCATCAAGTTAGTAAACGTGCTCCAGAGCAGGTATTGTTCTTTGGAAGTTTGACCTTCTTCATTAGACTTGGTAATGGGTTGTATTGTTTAGAAAGTGCTTCAAAACTTATTTGTACACATTCTATTAAAACTGAAATAACCAAATACCTTCTGCTAGATTCTTAACCTCGCACATAATAAGCCACAAATTGACCGGCGAGTTCATACAGTTATTGACAACTTTGCTGAACGAGGACTTCGCTCTCTTGCAGTTGCATATCAGGTTAATAATATGGCTTCTTTTGCTTTATCCGTGGGCTGAATCTTCCCAGTAAGTTCTTCTTGTTGATTATGTATATCTTTATAGCTATCTCAAAATCTTTGCAGCAAGTTCCAAAGGGCAGGAAGGAGAGTCCAGTATAGCCCTGGCATTTTATTGCTGTAAATGTCAAATTGATCATAGGTATGGTGAGCTTATGCTGTCATCAGTTTCACTACTATTTTTGTAATGCAACGAGCCAACATTTAACTATTTACTTGTAAATGTTCATCAGAAGATCAATTGGCTATTGCCAAGGAGACAGCTTGCCGACTGCACATGGGTACAAACATGTATCCATCATCCTCTTCACTAGGTCAAGACAAAGATGAATCAATTGCAGCTTCACCAGTTGATGAACTGATAGAGAAGGTTGATGGTTTTGCTGGTGTTTTCCCTAGTGAGCAACAATTATCTTTTACTTCTGTGTTTTTTCAGATACTTTTATTTTTTCATTTCCTTAATTAGTGTTTGATTCCATATCCTTCCTGATTTTGACTGGTCATTGCAGAGCATAAGTATGAGATTGTTAAACGATTGCAGGCTAAAAAAGGCACACATAGGAATTGCTGTTGCTGATGCAACTCATGCAACAAGAAGTGCTTCTCACATAGTCCAGTCAACAAACTGGCCCCATAGCTATTTTGTTACTATGTAATATTTGCATCCACTGTGAAATGATTTACGGCTGAGAGTACCTACTTGCCTTCAGCGACTTATATGAATCACTGGTTTTAAGGTTTAAACATCGATTTATATGAATTATTGGTTTTAAGATTTAAAGATATTTTTCAGTCTAGGCAATTAATTTTTCAGTCAACATTGAACAAAATGTTTATTTGTGGTTGAGCATTATTGAAAGGGATCACTTTGTATCTCCAAACCTTGTTCCTAAATCATTTTCTGCATTTATATTCAGCATCTTCATTCAAATAAAGCTTCTTTGAGTTCATAATCGTTCTTTTCATACCTGGACAGATGGATGCAAATGGCCACTGCTCTGCAGCATGTAACTAGTCAACAAACTGGACCCATAGCTATTTTCTTACTATGTATTATTTGCATCCACTACGAAATGATTTACGGCTGAGAGTACCTGCCCGCCTTCAGCAAATTATATCAATTACTTATTTGTGGTTCACTCCATTTATTCCTTGACCTCTGCCTCCCATCCTTTCCAGACTTGGAACAATTTCCACCAGGCCAACTTTTCCAAGTTCTGCACTTCCCTGCAGACCCCAGCAGGGACTACCACCACGGCAGTGGCTCCTTGTTTTTTTTATAATTTTATAAACCAAATATCTAAATATAAGTATATAAATAATTTGTTTTAATTCTAATATATTATAATAAAATTTCTACAAATACACAAAATTATTTCATTTTAAATATTAATTTTAAAAATTATAACAAAAATAATGTTCATTCAACATTATTCAACATTGCTGCTACAGAGTTAAAATGAGTAAGAAAATATTTAATGTCTACAGAGACCAATAAAGACTTAAAAAGGCGAGTCCATGTTTTGACTACAAAACTTCATAACAATCAATGTTTTATTAAAGGCATGCCAACATTCTAGTTGATGCACCTGCCATGGATGTATGATTTCAAAAGTATTTTTTGAAGTGTATTTATGATTTTCTAAAAGCATTATATATCCTTAATCATACTTATTAAAATATTAATTATATTTTGAATATATATATATATATATATATATATATATATATATATATATATATATATATATATATATCTAGTATTTTTAAAATTACAAATAAAATTTAATAATTCCAAAAGTTAATTTTTGATTTTAGAAATATATCATTGTAAAAAAGTAAAGTAATAAAGAGGTTGACAACCAATCAATATGAATATTTATTTGATCCCTTAATGCTTAACTTCTAGTAGTAATTCTTTTTTGGTTATCTAGTTTTATATGCACATTAGTTAAATAGGGATATTGGCTCTGTCTCCTAAAATAATTTTAAGATTGTCTCTTTTGTTGACTTATGGTCTAAATTTTGCCATTGGTTTCCCCTAACATGTCACAAACTCTTTATGGTTATCATGTTTCATTCTCTTAGCTCGTTGTTGGAAAACTATTGAACTTTGGTATGGTTTGAATTTGGCCACTTGTTTCTCCTCTATTGGGATTGCATGCCATAAACTCTATGGTTTTCATATCTGTATCTTTGACCTCAATTTTGGACAATGGTAGTTATGGTCTGAATTGGATATTGGTTTCCCTTAGCATGGCACAAACTCTATAGCATTACAATGATTCATTCTCTCACCTCATTGTTAGATAATGATTGAAATTTTCTATGGTTTGTATTTAGTCATTGGTTTCCCTTCTTTTTCGGTTGCATGCCACAAACTCTCTATGGTTTTCATGTGTTGCTCTTTTAGCTCAGTTTTGGACAATGGTTGTAACACCCCCTGATAAACATTATGTAAAAATACATAGGATTATACAATTTTCATAGAATTTACTAGCATGTAAATTCCAAATCACTTATTCCATACCTTTAACTAACCATTAGATAAAATATTCATCATTACATAGAGAAACTTTAGGAATGGAATAGTAAGTTACATAACCATAACAACTATCATAGCAGTATATTAACATAAAACTCCTTATTGTAATCTTACATCATTATCACCATTCATTTAATTCAAGGATAATTTTAGGGGCGAATGTTCGCCTTTTGGCGAAATTAAGGGGTTTTAAATTTTTAGTGGGCGAATATTTTGTATCATAGTACATTTTTACAAATCACCTCAAATAGCCCACCTTATTTTAAGGGAGAGGGTAAAAAAGGTAAATTTAGCCCTTCAAATTAGGACTTACAACCTTCCATTCGCCCATTTTCAAGAATAGGTTTTATTTAAGTGATTCCATTCGCCCATTTTCAAGAATAGGTTTTATTTAAGTGAATCCTATGGGCCAAATACCATATTTATAAAAGAGGTATGGTAAATTAATAAAAATATAAATAAATGAGAGGTATGGTAAATAAATAAAACATTTTTTATATTTACTCCATAAGTCACCTTATATAGATGTAAGGGTGTAAACAAATAAAAATATAAGTAAAGTGGAGGTATGGTAAATAAATAAAACGTCTTTTTATACTTACTCAAAAGGTATGGTAAATAAATAAAAATATAAATAAACTAGACGTATCATAAATAAATAAAACCTCTTTTTATATTTAGTCCATAACCCTCGTTCTATTTATGAAGGCTCAAGAAAGAGGTTTTATTTAAGTGAATCCTATGGGCCAAATACCATATTTGTAAAAGAGGTATGGTAAATTAATAAAAATATAAATAAACGACAGGTATGGTAAACAAATAAAACATTTTTTTATATTTACTCCATAAGTCACCTTATATTTACGAACACTCAAAAAATGGGTTATATTTAGGTGAAACCTATGGCCAAAATACTATGGGACAAATACCATGGACTAGATTGTTATTAATACCATGCAAAAAACCATTATTAACCCTAATATTAGAATTAATAAAAATAAAAATGACACATGGTATTGACCCATGGTATTCACCAAAATGGCACATGGTATTGACCCATGGTATTCCCCTGGAATGTAGCCTATTTAAATGGGGAATTAAACCAGCATGTAGCCTATGCTAAGATTCACTAGGACTTTACAAAGTTTTATTATTTAGTGAAAGACTCGCCAAGATCTTACAAGATTTTATAATTGAGTAAAATATTCGCCATGCCTGGTGAGAGATTCGCCAAAAAATTATATATACATATTATATTATTGATAAAATCGCCTTCCATTTTTCCTATATACCATGGAGATTCGCCCATTTATTATATTTATAAATTTGGGGGGGTTCTTAAAATTTTCCCTGATTTAATTAGGCTAATTACTCAAATGTTTGATTATATAACCGTTAACGTCATGTAAGGAACCAACGACATTAGAATGAAACATTAGGCAAACACATCAATGAACACCGATAAACGCCGAAAACCTATTAGGGAAAAACTAGCAAACATTTAATTTTATTAAGTGTCTTGTGGAGGTGTTCACCCCTAACTCAATGGTTGTAAGGGATTACATCCCTTGACCATTGTCATAAAATCTTATAAATAAATATCATCTTCAATACAACATAACTAAATAGAAGCTATTACATTAATCATGATATCATTTACCCAAAAATCCTTGCACATTATGTCTTTGTGGTTTGGTTATTTCCCTTGGTGGACTATCATATAGTTGGCATTCCTTCAATCTATATGGAACACTAGTTATTTGTTTGTCATTTGTATGATTTACAATCCTTTCCTACAATCACTAGTATCAACAAACCCTAACATCTAAATAATAAATATTTTACTAGTTATGCTTCAAGCATATTTTGATGTGCATAATTAAACACATACAATGTATTGAGACATGCCTCTTATTAATATTGCACATTCATTTAGCATGTTTATTTATCTTTATACATGTATGGTTATGACACAACTATCCATCCATAGCTCGCATATATAAGGTAAAATTCATAAATATTGCCAAGGCATGCTCACTTGTCCCTACTTCACATGTATCATTAGAAGGGAAACAATTACATTCTACTTCTACCCATAAAAACACGATAATGTTAAAGAACCTCCATGGTTATTACCATTGCTTTGCATAATAAGAGGGAGAATATTTCAAAGGTAAACACCACAATAACTATTATTTCCTTTGCACGACTACACATTGTTTTCCAAAAGACAAACCACCACAACTATTTATACTCTTTTAAAGGAAACTAGCACATTAGTTATGATCTTTATGCATGTAGTTATATAAATTTAATTGAAAAGAAATTTGCCTCAGCTATTATCTTATGCATGCAATTATGTATTCTTCTTCAAAAGAAACTAACAAAATAGATATTATTTGTATGCATGCAAATGCATGTTCTTTTCCAAAATAAAGCTAACATAATAGATATTATTCTTGCAGATGAAAATACATAATCTTTTCCAAAAGAAAACAAACACAATAACTACTATTCTTTCTTATGAATACATTTATTTTCCAACAAATCTAACACAATAGAGCATGCAAATACATGCATCTTTTCCAAGAAATTTAACACAACAGAGCATAAAATTACATGTTTCTTTTCCAAAGTCTACATAATAATTATTCTTTTCTACATGCAAATATATATATTTATTTCCAAGAAATCTATCATAATCGCTTATTCTTCTCATATAAGAGTAATACATATAACTAAGGACAAAACAACATGTTGTTTTCCAAAGAACCACAAGAACTACCTATTCTTCTCAACAAAAGATGTAGTTACTTATCTCTCATTAAAATATAGCCCGATAATCTCTTTTGTAGCCAGGAGAAATATCGTGCCTTTAAGTAGTCCTGATTTGGTAAGCCATTGAGAAAAATGTGAGACTCGTTGCTATATTGCACAAAAATGAAAGCTCAATTTTTTTTTCATGGTCCATTCTTACACAAGTTGCAGTAAGTAACATTTTAGCTTGTTCTATTCTCAATCTTCTTGACCTCAATATTCCCTCACCCCATGATTTCTCTGCTTAATGTCATGACCCATTTGGCTCGATGTGAGCTTAAAGAAAATTCTAGAATGGTAGGTAGATATTAGAAGGGATACTTATTAGATTTTCCTTCACATGTTAATTTTTTCCAACATAAAACACTATGTGTAGTACCCATATCCGTAAACAAACAAACTACACCTATGAAGAGGAGCTTGAGGCCAATGAGAGAGTTTTGTTTCACCCAACTACTTTGCTCAGAGATGCCCAGATGTTGACAAGATAATTCATAAAAGGGTTCAATATTGGGTTTCAAAGGACTCCACACTTGTTTCCACCTTTCTTCTTTTTTTCCCTTCTACGACTGTGTCCCTTTAGTAAGTTTCACCACCTCATGATTTCTTTGTGGAATGGATCGCAAGGTAGTTCCGACTGTATCAAATCAAACCCTAACTAAAAAATTTAAACATAAATTTAATCATATTTCATAATATGTAAATATATGAGTTTTACAGGTTCGGGATATTACATACTCCCCCCTTAAAAACAACCTTGTCCACAGTGTTCATCATTAACATTTACACATGACATCGATCTAGAACAACGAGAAGGTATAATTCCCTTTCAAAATCAATGATTTTTATGGTTAATAACTAAAATCAATAATATCATAATGTAGGTTTATGTGATTCATGATTTATATCAAATATTTTCGGACAAAATCACATTTAGGTTATAAAGTAGACATTTTTTGAACCATTTATTGTGGTTCATCGTCACGACATAGATGAATAGCTTAAACATAGATCTAATAAATAGTAGAGATGCAACAAATTAATCACAAGAGTCATTTTTTTAAATTTATTATGAACATTAGAAAAATTATAATAAAGTCAAAATTAGAAAATAAAACTAATGAAAAAACCTTAAAAATAAGAAATAATACTAAAGAATCAAAATTAAAATTAAAAAATATATATCATTATTTTTATTATTATTACTATTATTTCTGAATAAATAAATAAAAATGAAAGTAAAAAAACTAACCAAAATGTAATAATAAAATATATATATATATATATATATATATATATATATATATATATAGAAAGGGAGATCTATTATTTAATATATATATAAGTGAATAAATTAAATTCAATTTTTTTGTTACTATTTATTTTAAACAATATTTATCGAACAATATTATTAAGCACAAGCTAATAAATAACATTAAATCAATTAAATAATAATAAAGGACAACTTGCTAAAGACATGAATGCTTTCAAAACTAAGGAGACTAAAATTCTCTAAGGTCAATATATACCTAATAATGGAAGATAACTTGTTGAAGAAAATAATGCTTTCAAAACCACATCTTGGATATGAATGCCTTCAACACTACATCTTGCGCTAAAATTAACTAAGTTCAATAGCTACATAAAGCTTTTACGGAGGAATATTAGATCAAAAAGAGAGCATTTGCAGGATTAAAAATTTATCTTCATATTAATGAAAACCACTCTCACAAAACTCCTGCACCAGTTGCTTCCTCGGTCACAAACTCTACAAAATTTCTTACCTGTAGAACATTGACTTCTGCATGGGCAAGTGGCTCAAATAAATCCATAAGAAGCTGAGGTCTATGAACTACATTTTCATGCCATTCATCATGATCTTCTTGGGGTTCGAGTGCATATCCATTACTAGATTCCTTTTAGACTCGAAATGAAGAACGGAGCTATATTCAAGTAACTATAAATGATCATTATGCAATGTGAACTGTTGCATAAGATTATTTAAATATAATCGATGTGCACTAAGAATTGATACAAAATCTTCCATTTCATCTTTGGAAACCTTAATGATGGCATGAAGGCCCTTGAGAATGAAGAGGAATGTAGCCCAACTGAAAGGGCAATCCTCACATATGGATGGCCTTGGTTCAACAACTATATATGCCACTTCCAATTACATGAGATGTTACATCTCTATAAATTTCCTCCATGTATTTGCACAATGGTATCATAAAAGCAGTAAACTCATTTGCCTCTTTATCATGCACCTCTTTAAGATGTTGCATCATGTAAATGGGCTTATCCTTGGGAAGGGATGGCCTAGTCGCAGAACATAAATTTTAAGAAAGCTTGACAGCAAGTTGAGGACATAGGGATAAAAATCTTTGACAATTTTCTTTGCCTTAGCTTCATTAAAATATTGACTTCAATGAGCAACACCAATAACATCCCAAAAAAGAGGAAACGGAATTGTGGAATATCATGTATAAATCATGGCTATGCGCACTCTTTTCTAGCAGCTTAAAACTCGGGTAGAATGGGTGCAAAGTATATAAGAATATGACTCGACAGAAAAATATTTTTTCAATGATAAGAAATAGTATGCAGAAGCTCCCTGAATACTGTGCAAAGCCACTTATAGGATCCAATGTCTACTACCATCAAGGAATCTATTCGAGAACCATTTTCTGTGTGTGGATCTTTATGAGACTTTACACGACTATCAATTTCATCCATGGATTTGTACAAAGATGTTATAAAGGCACTAAAAGCATGCACCTCTTTATCATGCGCCTCTTTAGCATGTTACATCATCTGAATGGGCTTATCCTTTGCAAGAGATGGCCTAGTTGCGCAAAATAAATTTGAAGAAATATTGGTAGCAAGTTAAGGATGAAGGAGAAAAATATTCGACAATTTTCTTTAACCCAAATTCATTAACATATTAACTTCCATGATAAACACCAATAATGGTCCGGCAAAGAGGGAAGGGCATTGCAACATATCATGTATAAATCATGGCTAGGAACACTCTTTGTTAGCAGCTTACAAAACTCAAGTAGAATGGGAACACGTTATGTATGAATATTATCACTAGAAAATCTTCTTTTGGTGATAAGAACAATTTAATATATTCTTTTGCACACTTATGGTTGCTCTACAATGGAGCAATAAATAAAATGATAAAATCCCAAGACACCCTCGCCAGCTGAAATACCTGCATGTGCTCTAAAATAGAAATAGAAATAACCTTTGTAGCCATATTAAGAAACTCTTTGACTCGATTATGGATGCTCTTCTATAAATGGCTCAACTTTCTTTGCATATTGTGCACTTGCTCACCCCTCGTGCACAGATCTGAAATCATTTACAAGTTTCCATGACTGAGGAAGAGTCATGCTCTACATGTGAGACATCAAATTAAGCATTGCATCATTAATAAAATGGAAATCACCTAATGTTTGGTTATAATGTTGTTGTTTTACACCATATATGAGTCGCTACTCATACATATGCAACTAAATTTTCCTATAAACATACTCAACAATGTCTGATGCACTGTTGCAGATAACAATCCTCCATCAATCCAAAACAATTCTAACAAAAAATTGCAGCCTTGGTTTTGGTGCTATTGCAATATCTTCATATATATTTTTAGATTTCAAATCTTCAATGGAGCAAATAGAAGCCTCATCAATGGAGCAAACTAGCCTCATCCAAAACACGACTGCCTCTAGCTCTACCTACATATCGACAACTTTGCTTAAAATTGCATCATCCACCCAAAAATTTCCCTCCCTTTAAAAACTAGAAAAAGAAATTACAGAATAAGTCCTGAACAAAAACCTTATGCCACTGTCTCATTTTGACATCTTCTAAGCCAACAAAGACATCAAATTCAAATCCATTATTCCCCATGTCAATTGCAGGCTCCTTAGTAACCACTTCTTGCCTCTCACCTATGGTGCTAGCATATGAATTCCCTTTTTCAATCTAGAAATTTTCATTATCAACTAAGGTCAAGGATAATTTTAGGGGCGAATGTTCGCCCTTTGGCGAAATTAAGGGGTTTTAAATTTTTAGTGGGTGAATATTTTGTATCAGTACATTTTTACAAATCACCTCAAATAGCCCACCTTATTTTAAGGGAGAGGGTAAAAAAGGTAAATTTAGCCCTTGAAATTAGGACTTACAACCTTCCATTCGCCCATTTTCAAGAATAGGTTTTATTTAAGTGAATCCTATGGGCCAAATACCATATTTATAAAAGAGGTATGGTTAATTAATAAAAATATAAATAAATGAGAGGTATGGTAAATAAATAAAACATTTTTTATATTTACTACATAAGTCACCTTATATACATGTAACGGTGTAAACAAATAAAAATATAAGTAAAGTGGAGGTATGGTAAATAAATAAAACGTCTTTTTATACTTACTCAAACGGTATGGTAAATAAATAAAAATATAAATAAACTAGACGTATCGTAAATAAATAAAACCTCTTTTTATATTTAGTCCATAACCCTCGTTCTATTTATGAAGGCTCAAGAAATAGGTTTTATTTAAGTGAATCCTATGGGTCAAATACCATATTTGTAAAAGAGGTATGGTAAATTAATAAAAATATAAATAAACGAGAGGTATGGTAAACAAATAAAACATTTTTTTATATTTACTCCATAAGTCACCTTATATTTACGAACACTCAAAAAATGGGTTATATTTAGGTGAAACCTATGGCCAAAATACTATGGGACAAATACCATGGACTAGATTGTTATTAATACCATGCAAAAAACCATTATTAACCCTAATATTAGAATTAATAAAAATAAAAATGGCACATGGTATTGACCCATGGTATTCACCAAAATGGCACATGGTATTGACCCATGGTATTCACCTGGAATGTAGCCTATTTAAATGGGGGAATTAAACCAGCATGTAGCCTATGCTAAGATTCACTAGGACTTTACAGAGTTTTATTATTTAGTGAAAGACTCGCCAAGATCTTACAATATTTTATAATTGAGTAAAATATTTCGCCATGCGTGGTGAGAGATTCGCCAAAAAATTATATATATGTATTATATTATTGATAAAATCGCCTTCCATTTTTCCTATATACCATGGAGATTCGCCCATTTATTATATTTATAAATTTAGGGGGGTTCTTAAAATTTTCCCTGACTAAGGTTTTGTTCTCATCTCCTCTTGGTTGGGCCTTGTCTTGAGCAAAGCCATGGTGGTGACACAAGAGATCCTCAATAGCTTTGGGAAATGGTTGGTGTGGCAATAACTATCAACAAACCCTAGTTGATAAAACCTCATAATATTGAGAATCAATTAGGTCCAGACGAGAAAAACCCATATCATATAATACGACTTCTATTGTTCTACAATAATCAAGCCTGAAATAATCAACAACGACTTTTCAACATTGACAGAGGTGAAATAGTTGGGACACCATACCTTTTTTATTATCACTTCTGAAATTGTCACTAAAATATGCCTATCACCTCTCGTTCACTGGAATTATGATTGGAATACACCTCTCATTCCCTATGAATTCTCACTGGAAACACTTTTGAATTGACAGAGGATGCTAAGGATTCTCACAACCCGCTTTTGACCTATCCAATTTTCGCTTTATGAAGAGCCCTTATGTCATTAGCGATGAATCGATCTACACATAGTACATAAAACCCCCCATCAGGTTACCCGAGACTCCCTTGACCTCTCTTCCATGCAGTTTCCAACAACCCCTTTGTTGTTGCCACCACTGCTCCTATTAGGGTTGTTGCAGCGAAGCGATGTGAAAAACCTCTAAGTCGTTCCCCACAAAACCATCTAGTGTTATTTGGGGTTGGTAGTTTGACTTTTTTTAAATTAGTATAGAAAATTAATAACTAAGAGAAAATGGTATTTTTTTAAGGTGAAATGGTTAGTAAAAAAATTTCTTAAAGACACTTTACATATAGTAGTGCATCTCAAAAGATTTGATCCCTCTTGAAGCTTATTCCTAATTAAAATAAATCTTTGCTATTAATAATTATATTTGCATTGTTTATGTAAAAAAATTTAATAAATTAATAAATAAATAAATAATTATTTTTATTTAATAATATGATTTTTAATAAAAATATAATATTCCATACTTTAAATTAAAATTGTAAATGAACAACTTTTATGAAAAAAATTCTAAAATATTTAAATTATATAAATCTAATAATTATAATGTTTTCACTTTTTAATTAAATTTCAAATAAAATCTACTCAAAAATTGTATATAAAATTCACTTTGCAATTCCTACATTGATATAAAATTCACTTTCAATTCCTATATTGAATGTTGGACAAGAAGAACTCAATTATAACTAAGGCAAGGCTTAGGTTTGGAAGGCAATAACTTCTCTTCTCTGTATTATTCAATCTCGTAGTTTGAGTGTACGACAATAATAAGTCAATAATAATTACTGCAAGGTTTAGGCTTGGAGGGCCAATAACTTCTCTCCTCTCTATGATTCATTCTCGCGCTTTCAATGTAGGACAAAAATAACTGTTGCAAAGTTTAGGTTTGGAGGGCAATAACTTTTCTATGTTATTCGATGATCCCTTGTATTTCGTATGTTTAGAGTAAAAGGACCGTGATAGACGTGGTATCCACTCCTTTGTGTTGATTTTTTAAGTTGAGATTTCTTGATAAAAAAATAATTAGTTAAGTTGTAGGTTTTTTTACCAGGTGGCTCTAATATTCAGATGATGTAGACTTCGCAATTCAATCCTTTGATACCCAAATAATCATTACACCCTTATATTCAGATGAAGTAGACTTCACGATTCAATAGTATAATACCAATCAATCATTACAAACTTTCTAATAAAATTGACAAAGAAAAATATTAAAAAGGTCACATATGTACAAGGTTTAAACTACGGCCCAATTCGACTGCATCAAGGTAGTATGATGTGGGCTCTATATTTCCAAGTTTCGACGACAAAGCAAAAGTGCTAGGACTTAACCTACACCCTGCCACCTGTACCACGACAACAATTGCGGATATTTAGTCAAACACCTACCATGATAATCCCACCATCCAGGGTATTGTAGGATATCTAATCAAACACCTACCATGATAATCCAACATTTCAGGGTATAGATTTCATGAACATACATTGGTATATTCTCGAAATCTGAAATTGAAAAACTCTAAGAGGATACTATGGCATTGGTCAGGGTATTGCATGATATCTAATCAAACACCTACCATGATAATCCAAATTTTCATAGGACTTAACCTACACCCTGCCACCTGTACCACGACAGCAATTGCGGATATTTAGTCAAACACCTACCATGATAATCCCACCATCCAGCGTATTGTAGGAGATCTAATCAAACACCTACCATGATAATCCAACTTTTCAGGGTATAGATTTCATGAACATACATTGGTATATTCTCGAAATCTGAAATTGAAAAACTCTAACAGGATACTATGGCAATGGTGAGGGTATTGCATGATATCTAATCAAACACCTACCATGATAATCCAACTTTTCAGGGTATCGATTTCATGAATATCCATTGGTATATTCTCTAAATCTGAAATTGAAGAACTCTAAGAGGATACTATGGGAATGGTCATTACGTGTAAGAGAATACTATGGCAATGGTCATTATCTGTCATGTGCATCAAGTAATATAGCTAAGATGTGGTTAAGATCCGTTAAGAGTTGGTTAATGAATCTTTTCCATAAGTATGGATAATTAAATTGAAATTCTAAAAATTTTATTACACAAGTTTAATAATATAATAAAAATAATTTAAATAAAATTATAATTAATATTATATATATATATATAATCTTAAAAAAGTGAGATATATTATTAGATAAATTTTGTTGATATCTAACCATTTTCTATATAGTTAAGTTAATTTAAAACTATTTTAAATAATCTAATTAAATTTTATAAAATATAAATTGAATTATAAATATAATTTTATATACAAAAAATCAAAGTATAGCACAACAATGAAAGCTCAATTTACACATGACAACCAAAAGGGATTTTTCCTTTCAAAATGAATGATTTTTATGTTTACTAACTAAAATCAATAATATCATAATGTAGGCTTTTGTTATTAATGATTTATATCAAATATTTTTGGACAAAATCACATTTAAATTATAAAGTCGACATGTTTGAACCACTTACTATGGTTCATCGCCAGGACCTAGATGGATAGCTTAAACGTAGAACTAATAAATAGTAGAAATGCAATTAGTCACAACAAACAATTTATTTTAATTTATTATGAACATTAAAAAAATTATAAGAAAGTCAAAATTTGAAAATAAAAATAATGAAAACTAGGAAATAATACTAAAGAATCCAAATAAAAATTAAGAAAGTCAAAATTTGAAAATAAAAATAATGAAAGCTAGGAAATAATACTAAAGAATCGAAATAAAAATTAGAATATATATATATATATATATATATATATATATATATATATATATTATTATTATTATTATTATTATTATTACTATTATTTCTAAATAAATAAATAAAAAAAAAGATAAAATATTAACTAAAAAGTCACGGAATCATGAAAGAAAACATAAATATATAAATATAAAAAAAGGAGATTTATTTATTTAATATTTAAGTGAATAAAATAAATTCAATTTTGTTGTTATTATTTATTTTAAACAATATTCATCCCACAATATTATGAAGCACAAGCTAATAAATAACCTTAAATAATAATAAAGGACAACTTTCTAAAGACATGAATGCTTTCATAACTAGGGAGACTAAATTTCACTAAGGTCAATATTTACCTTACCTCATCATTCACCTTACCTCATCATTCAGGACAACTTGTTGAAGGAAAATAATGTTTTAAAAACCACATCTTTGACATGAATGCCTTCAACACTACATCTTGCACCAAAATTCACTAAGTGCAATATCTATGTAACGGTTTTACAGACTCCATAGAAATGAAGGAGAAATTTTACATCATATTTCAAACATCATGTATCGTAATACATAGAAAAATTTAGTGGGTTCAATAAATAAAAGCATGATAATAAATTTCCTACTCACTAGGGTTGGTGAAGAATTTTCAACATTCATTTGGGAAACATAAAAAGAGATCATTTGTAGGGTTAAAAATTTCTATGCATATTAATGAGAACCACTCTCGCAAAAATCGTGGACAAGTTTCTTCCTCAGTCACAAACTCTACCAAAATTCCTACCTGTAGTACATTAACTTCTACATAGGAAAGTGGCTCAAATGAATCCATAAGATGTTGAGATCTATGAACTACAATTTCATGCCATTCATCATGATCTTCTTGTGGTTCAAGATCATAGTCATTACTAGATTCCTTTTAGACCCAAAATCAAGAAGGAATCTATATTCAAGTAACTACAAATGATCATCATGGAAATCGACATTTTGCATAAGATTATTTAAATATAATCGATATGCGCATAGAATTGATAGAAAATCATCCATGTCATATTTGGAAACCTTGGTAATTGCATGAAGGCCCTTGAGAATGAAGAGCAATGCAACCTAGCTAAAAGGGAAATCCTCACATATAGATGGCCTTGGTTCAACAACTATATATGCCGCTTCCAATTACATGAGATGATACATTTCTATAAATTTCCTCCATGTATTTGCACAATGGTATTATAAAAGCAGTAAAATCATGTTCCTTTTTATCATGCACCTCTTTAAGATGTTGTGTCATGTGAACAGGCTTATCCTTAAGAAGGGATGGCCTAGTTGCACAACATAAATTTCAAAGCTTGATAGCAAGATTGATGACATTGGAGAAAAATATTGGACAATTGTCTTTGTCTTAGCTTCATTAAAATATTGAGTCTAATGAGCAACACCAATAACAACCCAACAAAGAGGAAAGTTTATTGTGGCATATCGTGTATAAATCATGGCTAGGCACACTCTTTTCTAGCAGCTTAAAGAACTCAGATAGAATGGGCGCACAATATATAAGAATATGACTTGACAAAAAATATTTTTTCGATGATAAGCAATCTTATGCAGAAGCTCTCTGAATATTGTGCAAAGCTACTTACATGATCCAATGTCTACTACCATCAAGGAATTTGTTCTAGAACAATTTTCCATGTGTGGATATTTACTTTCAATTACGTGAGATGTTACACGACTATCAATTTCCTCCATGGCTTTACATAAAGTTATTATAAAGGCAGTAAAACAATGTGCCTCTTTATCATGCACCTTTTTAACATGTTACATCATGTGAACAAGCTTATCCTTGGCAAGAGATGGCCTATTTTGCAAAAGAAATTTCAAGAAATATTGGTAGCAAGTTAAGAATGAAGGAGAAAAATATTCGACAATTGTCTTTACTATTGAGTTCCATGAGAAACACCAATAAAGGTCCGGAAAAGAGGGAAGGGTATTGCAACATACCATGTATAAATCATGGCCAAGAACATTTTTTCTAGCATCTTACAAAACTCAAGTAGAATGGGCACACATTATGTATGAATATGATCAGCAGAAAATCTTCATTCGGTGATAAGAACAATTTAATAGATTCTTTTTCACAATCATGGTTGTTGCTCTACAATGGAGTAAGAAATAACATGATAAAATCGGAAGTCGCTCCTGCCAGCCAAAATACCTGCATGTGTTCTAAAATAGAAATAGCACTAGTCTTTGTAGTGATACCAAGAAACTCTTTCACTTAATTGTGGATGCTCTCCTACAAATGGTTCAAATTTCTTTTCATATTGGGGACTTGATCACCCCTCATGCACATAGATCTAATAGTAGACACGAAATCATTTACAAGTCTCCATGATTGAGGAAGAGTCATGCTCTGCATGTGGGACATCAAATTATGAATTGCATCATTAATTAAATGGAAATCACCTAATTTTTGGTCATATTGTTATTGTTTTACACCATACATGAGCTACTACTCATACATAGGCAACCAAATTTTCCTCTAAACATACTTAACATTGTGTGATGCATTGTTCCAGATAACAATCGTGCATCAATCCAAAACAATTCTAAAAAAGATTGCAGCCTTTGTTTTGAAGATATCGAAATATCTTCATATATACTCTTAAATTTCAAATCTTCAATCGAGTAGACAGAGGCCTCACCAATGGATCAAAAAAGCTTCATCCAAAACATGACTACCTCTACCTCTACCTACATATCCACGACCTTTCTTAAAACTACATCATCCACCCAAAGGAGCCCCTCCCTTGAGAAACTAGAAAAAGAACTTACAAAACAAGTCTGGATTGAAAACCTTATTCAATCGTCTCATTTTGAAATCTACTAAGCCAAAAAAGGCATCAAATTCAATTCCATTATTCCCCATCTCAATTTCAGGGTCCTCAATAACCACTTCTTGGCTCTCACCTATGGGACTAGAATAGGAATTCCCTTTTTCAATCTAGAAATTTTTATTATGAACTAGGGTTTTGATCTCACCTCCTCTTTGTTGGACCTTGTCCCAAAGTGGTGCTCACACAAGAGATCCCAAATAGCATTGGGGAAACTGTTGGCCTGCAAATAACTATCACCCAACCCTTGTTGATAAAACCTCATAATATTGAGGATCAATGAGATTCAGAGGAGAAAAACCCACATCATATAATAATCATTATGATGGGCTCCACCAATAGATGATCGTTATCATTCTACAAGGGGGGATAAAATCCTAAAATGATGAGAAACAAATGTTCAGCAGAGACAGAGGCGAAACAGTTGGGATAAAATTCCTTTTGCACCCTGATTACCACTTTTGGAATTCTCACTAGAATATGCTTCTCTCCTCTCATTCATGGGAATACACCTTTCATTCCCTGTGAATTCTTACTGGAATATGCATTTGAATTTACAGAGGATGCTAAGGATTCTCACAAACCTCTTTCGACCTATCCAATTTCTGCTTTACGCAGACAGCCCATGTCCTTAGTGATGAATCCATCTGCACAAAGCACATAAAACCCCCCGCCGGATTACCCCCGAAGGTCAATTATGCCTGAAGGTCACAAAGCTAAAGTCTTATTCATAAAATCAAGAATGCACCAACAATAGGACGCTCTCACATATATGGAGCAAACATCAGAATGTCCTATGAGAACGGAAGTTTGAATGTATGACATACTATAGAGAATGTGAATATGTTGACTAAACTTGTGTTTGCAGGTGACCTACATATGCATATAAATATATCAATATGTCATTATGACTTACCATCGAGGCCTATGTATGATAATATCTCGTAACAATTGCAAGGATTTAACTAGATTTGGCTGATTGATATAGATAAGTAGTGTTTGGATTTCTAACATGATGCTTGATAATGATTTAAAATATTGAATTGATGTTAAGATATGTTTTGGGCTATATATCTCACTGTGATAGAAAATTTAGGATTTTGACCTAATGACTAATGGTTTGATATGACAACCGATGATTTGCCTTGATAACAATGACTTTCTCAGACTTTTATTGGTACTCAATAGATATTATGTGTTGACGTCATTAGCTTTGACACATTGGTCGAAGTATAAACAAATGTGATTCAATATGAAGCAATGTCACAATAAATGAATGGAAAATGCATGACTTATCCTTGATGTATGCATTTGCATCTAATGACAGAAATGATTTATATTATGATCATGAGGATGAATTGATGCAGCTTGGTTTGATATTGCTTGGTAAATGACAATTTTTTGGCATGAAAATAGATAAAGTCATAATTTGATATTTGGATGAGAGCTCTGCCTGTCACCTGGTCTAAAGAATTTGATGCTCTGATATTGACAATTTTGATATTAGCTCTAATCTAGCTTCTAAACTTTGATAAGCTAACTTTGTTGATTTATGTAAGGCTGAGAATTTTGGTTTGGTAAAGTGTTATGTTTGCAAAGAGAATTCTGTGAAGGAATCTCCCCGAGTTTGATATGTTCGCATTGACATTTACCTGGTGAAGCTAAGAAGATTCGTTAATCTAAACCTCTACTTCAAAAGTGGTCCAAGACATGACTTTGATTTTGGTTTTATATACTGATGGTCTATTGTTGACAAGAAATGAGCCTCTGCTGATCAAAGTAAGAGTGAGATGGTCCCTAAAGTTTGAAATTAAGAATCATGACATGATGTATCATGTCTTGAAGTTGGGAAAATAAAATGTATATATTGAAGATATTAAAGAAAGTGGAAATGAAAATACTTAGACACTTCGATCAAATTTCAAGAAGCTATGAAAATATATATTTGAACCTATCTTGAAAATCAGTAGTTGATTGAAGCATTGATGTTCCATGTGAACACCTGTCCATATATTGTGAGTCAATGCATGGTTCATCTGCTTCATACGCAGTGAGTTACCGTTGATCTCACTTCGAGGTATTTGCATGGGATGATCTATTTTTGGTCTGATACATTCTTCCTGTGATATGTGACTTCTCCATGATGTTTTGGATGATAATTTTGTAGCTTTAAGCATAACCAAGGTTGAGTACGATGTTGCTAGCATGGCTAGATGTGAGGAAGGATGAACAAGCTCTTTGGAGAAATGTTTGAGTACGCTCTGGATATTACATGGATCCATTGCGATGACAAAGAGTGAGAACCAATTGGAAAAGAATCTCATATATAGATGGGACTGATATGACTTCATATATTGAGATAGTGCTACTCTACAAGACAATATTAGGCTTGTGGTTGGCACCTCCATGAGAGGGAGGATGACTATGGTATCCTTTTTTTGATCTATATAGAGCATCACTGATCGAGGACATTGAGCCAGATCTTCCCCCCTATTTGAGCTCCCAGGGTGTGGAATTGAGATAGAGGGATCCTGGGGTAGAGAGATCTCTAGACAATAGGGTATCGCCCATATCTATTGCCCATAGGGTTGGAAATATTGCTCCCCTATCTTGTTCTTTGCAGAGTATATCCCAATTGGCATCATACCCACAAGTCGGGCTTGTTGGGATTGTCCCTTCCCATTTGGCCAACAAGTTGAGGAGGATTAGGGCATGTGATCCTTACCTTTTCGTAAGTCAAGCATCTACCCCAAGCTTAGATTATGATGGAGGTGTTCTACCACATGACTCTTGAGGGTCATTGATGGGAAGGTCGGTAGGCAATAAAATGGGTTGAAATGTCCTCCCATATATCATTTATTGCTCGATATGGGGTTGTATATGTTTAGCTCCCCCCGTGATATTCTGGGTTGAGATTTTCTCCCAAATGTAATTTTGAGATGTGATGTCTGAAGTTGATGTGGGTCATATATTTGACTCCCCGGTGATGTTTCTAGGGTTGTAGCATTGGGCTCTCCACTGGCCGTGATTCTGGGTGGTAGTAGTGGATCCCTAATGACAGGATATTTTTGATGATTACATGATGCAGTTAAAATTTCTTCCTAGCTCGTAGGGAGTGTTAATTTGGAAGCTCTGTGACAAACTCTAACCATGGGACTAGATTCCTCTTTTCGAGAGGATAAATTTTGACTATTAAAGCGCTCAATTTAGACAAGAGAAAATGTACTTTTGAATTAAAATCCCACATGTACATATTTGATCAGGTTGGCCGTAAAGAAATTTGGACACCCTTGGAAGGCCATAAATACAAGTGAGCTCAACCTGGACATCATCATGAGACATTGTTTTATTCTCTTTCTTGGTTTTGGCTCACACAGGTTTGGGGCATGTCCATAGAGAATTTGTTTGCACGAAGAAAAAAATTGCAGGGTCTAAAGCTCACATTTATGTTTGGGGGTTTTTGGCCTTAGTCGCGAGCATGACACAGAGAGATCTTGGCTGCAGTTGCTCGCTGGTAAGCTCATTCTTGCAAATGATGCTTTTCATTTGCATGCACAACACATCTTCCATGCAACTGACATCTAGGGTTTCTGATTCATAGTCACATGTTTTTCAAACAATGATTTTGACTACAATCGCTATCTTACAAGCTCAACAAAGCAACTCAAACCTCCCAGTCACATGCATGATTCCTGCACCATGCCACTAGGACCTAAATGTTCAAATTTCAGTTTGAAATTTTCGATCGTTGACTACAGTGTTCAGCGGTTGACTGCAAGTAGTAACAATTCATTACAAACTTCTGAACAAGAGTTTTGAGTATAAGCATTGTTGGGTTCATTTCATGGATGTTGTTTAGTTTATTTTGTTGGATAGTTTTATGAATGAAGATATGGATCATTTTAATTTCTTTTGTTGAATCATTCAATGACAATGTAATAATAAGAAGAATTCGAAAGGGTTTTCCCCATAATGGGTTTTGCCCTCGTCTCCAACCAATCCTGGTCTCTCTATATGAATGAATTTCTTTTATTATTTCTTTATGTTCCACTGCATTGATGATGATATTGTTCTTTCTACATAGTTGCATATGTTGTTGAATAATGATGTAAATCTGAATAATGTTATGATGTTATGGGGTGAATTTAATGTGTAAATGAATAAATGAAATTATCATAGCAAAGAACAATATGACCTTGAAAAAATTTACAATAATAATAAAAATAATGATGATGATGATGATGATGATAATAATAATGAAATAGTGTCAATATAAAAAGTTAATATTAATATTAAATTTATTAATTTTGGATTAATATAATATTATTAACTTTAATATAATATAAAATGTCTTATATCATAATATATACTAGCACATACATATTGATAAATGTTGTTGATATAAGCACAAAAGAGTTCACCATTAACACACAAAAAAGTCTTACAAACTCACTCAATTTATATTAATTTTATTTAACCTAATTTTTTAATAAATTTAACTTAATAAAATGTATAATATTTTTTTATTTTCAAAATATTCAATTTAATAATTATTATTTTTAAAAAAAAATAATATACTTTATAAAAAATTAAAAAAAATCAAAAGCTCAACTCAAAACATTTTCACTATAAAATAATTACAATATAGCCTATTATAGACCAGTATAATAATCACTGCGAGGTTTAGATTTGGAAGCCAGTAACTTCTCTGCTCTCTATTATTCAATCTCGTACTTTGAATGTAGTACAATAATAACTACTGCAAGGTTTAGTCTTGGAGGGCCAATAACTTCTCTCCTCTCTATTATTCAATCTCGCACTATGAATGTAGGACAATAATAACTGTTGCAAGGTTACGATGGGAGGGAAATAACACCTCTATGTTATTTGTTGATCCCTCCTTCTTATGTTTAGAGTCGAAGGACCATGACAGACGTGTTGTCCACGCCTTTGTGTTAATTTTTTAAGTTGAGATTTCTTGATAAAAGAAAATTAGTTAAGTTGTAGGTTTTTCTACCATGTCGCTCTAATTCAAATGATGTAGACCTCGCAATTCAATTGTATGATACCCAACAATAATTAAAAACTATTTAGATGATGTAGACTTCACAACTAAATAGTATAATACCAATCAAATTTTACAAACTTTCTAATAAAATGGACAAAGAAATATATTAAAAATGGCGCATATATACAAGATTTAAACTACGGTTCAATTTGACTGCATCAACGTAGTATGTTATGGGCACCTACTATTACATCTATGGGAAAATTTAATTGTACCTATAAGCACTTCAGCAACTACAGGGACCCTGAAGTTTGATGATGTCAGTAGCAGTTTAATGAATGAGGAGCTGTTACGCAAGTCAATTGCGGAAAACCAAGGAGGAGAGGCTCTAGCTCTATTTGATCATGGTCGGAGAATGGATCGAAGCCGAAAAGGGTGATCAAGATCGAGAGACCAATCAAAATAAAGGAGAGGAAGGATCATCTGCTTTCATTGTGGCAAACCCAGGCACATGAAGAAATAATGTCAAATCTGGAAGAAAGGACAAAAGGATCAGAGACCGTCTAGTACAAATCACAAGTCATCCAGCACACATGAAGGTGATACCACTGTTGTAGCCACAGATGGTGATATGTTGTTTATTGTTTCAGTAGAGAATTCATGTGTATATACATCTAGTAGTAGCTTTGATTGGATCTTTGACTCTGGGGCATCTCACCATGTAACCCCATGCAAAGATAATTTTGTTTCATATAGTCCTAGTGATTATGGTAGAGTGCATTTGGGGAATAATCATTTTTGCGGTATTGTTGGAGTGGGAGATGTCCAGATCAAGAAGAAAGATGGACAAGATATATAGTTGAAACAGGTCAAGCATGTACTAGAAATGCACATGAGTTTAATCTCTATGGGATGACTGGATGATGAAGGCTATTCGACAAGCTTTGGAAAAGAAGGCTGGAAAATTAGCAAAGGTGCATTGGTCGTGGCCAAAGGACCCAAGACAAGAACATTATACATATTGAAGACACTGATAGAAAAATCAGATTTGGCTGCTGTCACAAAAGAAGGAAATTCAGCAGATCTGTGGCATAAGCATTTGGGTCACATGAGCGAGAAGGGCTTAAAAATCCTTGTTGGTAAAATTTTATTTCCAGGTTTGAAATCCTACAATCTTGATCTTTGTGAGCATTGTATATATGGTATACAAAGAATGGTTTCGTTCCTTAGAGGTGGCCATGACAGAAATAAAAATGTGTTAGAATTGGTACACTCAGATGTGCTTGGGCCTGTTAACATCAAATCATTAGGAGGAGTATCATATTTTGTAAAATTTATAGATGATGCATCTAGGAATGTTTAGGCATATCCTATGAAAAATAAAAGTGAAGTGTTTGGAATATTTCAAAAATTCCATGTTGCTATTGAAAGAGAGACTAACAAATTGCTGAAGTGTTTAAGAACAGATAATGGTGGAGAATATTGCACAAATGCATTTGAGGAATATTGTAACAGGTTTGGCATAAAGCTTGAGAAGACTGTGCCTGGTGCTCCTCAATAGAACGGTGTCACAGAAAGGATGAATCACACCATTATAGAAAAGGTGCAAAGTATGGTGTCCAATTCTGGTTTGGAGAAGAATTTTTGGGATGAAGTAGTCAAGACCGCTTGCTACCTCATAAATAGATCTCCAACTACAACCTTGGATGGTGGTATCCCTGAAGAAGTTTGGACTGGTAAGAATTTGAATTATTCTCACTTGAAAATCTTTGGATGTGAAGAATTTGTACATATTCCCAAAGAATATAGAACTAAGCTAGATGATAAATCTATGAAATGCATTTTTTTGGGATATGTAGATGAAGATTTTGGTTATCGTCTATGGGATCCAGTCAAACATAAAATTATTAGAAGTAGGGATGTCATATTTAATGATTCAGAAATGTTCAAGAGGACTGTAGGTGAGTTGGAGGTCAAGAAGGTTATTGACAGGTTTGAAGAGCAGTAGGAAAACATACCATCAATACAAGAAAATGAATAGCAAATTCAGAAGCATGAAGAACAACAAGTGGTATTAGAGCCAAAGGTTTCGAGTTTGAAACACACCTGGATCGCATTGAGGGGGGAGATTTTGGCGCTCCCCATTAACGGTGGTGTTAATCCAACGCTCCCGTGTGTTTCGTGGCATGTGCTTAACACTAACGATGTGTTTGTTTACTAACACCTGCAGGTTTTGGTCTAACAGAAAATGATGAAAGTGATGAACAACAAGAAGAAGGAATCTTGCAGGAACCTTTACAAGAGATTCGACCTAATAATGCACCACCACAGTCGGTTCATAGATCTTCTAGGCCTCATAAGCCTTCACAAAGGTATCCTCCTTCAAACTATATTTTGTTGACTCATGAAGGTGAACCTAATTGTTTTCAAGAAGCTTGTAAAGTTGAGCACAGTAAAGAAGAAATGAACTCTTTGCAGGAAAATAAAATTTGGGAGTTGGTAAACCTCCCAAAAGGTAGAAAGCCTCTACAAAACAAATGGGTGTATAGGATTAAGTATGAAGGTGACAAAAAGAAGGAGAGGTATAAAGCAAAGCTGGTGGTGAAAGTTTTTGCCCAAAAGGAAGGTATTGACTTCACTGAAATTTTCTGACCTGTTGTTTAAATGTCATTCATTAGAGTCATTCTTGGTCTAGTTGTTGCTTTAGACCTAGAATGTGAATAATTAGATGTAAAAATTTCATTCCTTCATGGTGAATTGGAGGAAGAAATTTATATTGAGTAGCCAGAAGGCTTCATAGAAAAAGGCAAAGAAGGCCTTGTTTGTAGGTTGAAGAAGAGTCTCTATGGGTTGAAACATGCACCTCGACAATGGTACAAGAAATTTGATTCATTCATGTCGGAACATGGTTTTCAGAGGTTGGAAGCTGACCATTGTGTCTATATCAAGAGGTATGATCAAGGAAAGTATATCATATTATTGTTATATGTAGATGACATGTCGATTGTTGGGCATCATAAGAATAAGATCAATATATTGAAGAAAGATTTGGGTAGAAAATTTGCAATGAAGGATTTGGGACTAGCACAATAGATATTGGGCATGCAGATTATGTGTGACAGAAAAACAAAAGATTGTGGCTGTCACAAGAAAAATATATCAAGAAGGTGCTTGACAGGTTTAATATGAAGGATGCCAAGCCAGTTGGTACACCCCCTGCAGCCCACTTCAAGCTGACTACTGAATTATGTCCTAGTGATGACATGGAGAAAGAAGAGATGATCAAGACTCCTTATGCTTCAACAGTTGGCAATTTGATGTATGCCATGGTATGCACATGAACACACATTGCATATTCAGTGGGAGTAGTGATTAGGTTCCCTGCCAATCCAGGTAAGCAACATTGGCAAGTAGTAAATTGGATTTTGAGGTATCTCGAGGGTACTAGTCATTATTTTTTATGTTCTGGTCATGATAAGATTGTCCTTGAAGGATTTATAGATGTGGATATGGCTGGAGATATGGATACCAAAAAGTCCACTACAGGTTATTGTATACATTTGCAAGTGCAGCAATATCTTGCATGTCAAGGCTACAAAGAATAGTAGCCCTCTCTACAAAAGAAGTAGAGTACATAGCTGCAATAGAAGCTTGTAAAGCGATGTTGTGGATGCAGCGATTCCTAGGAGAGATAGGAATAAAGCAGGACAAGTATGTGTTATATTGTGATAGTCAGAGTGCCATTCACTTGGCGAAAACCCCATTAAAAAACCAAGCACATTGACTTAAGGTACCATTGGATCTGGCATGTGTTGGAGGAAGAATAGTTATCCTTAGAAAAGAGCCATACAGATAGGAACCCTACTAATATGCTCACTAAGATTCTACCATGAAATAAACATGAGTTATGTATAGGCATGGTAGGGCTCGGTGTGACTTGATGACTCTTATTTGGCTTCAAGTGGGAGAATGTTAAGTGTGAAACCAAATTCACGCAGGATTCTAGATCCTTCTAGATCAAATCTTTCTAGATCTCTAGGATTCTAGATCTTTCTACACTGCCATTAGTTTCTAGATCATTCCAGATCTCCATCTGAATCACATACAAGATTCTAGATCCTTCTTCTGCCTTTGTAAATTGTAATTTCTCTGGCCAAGGAAAGCAAGCCAAGGCCCAAGCCTATTATGTAATGCAAAGTGATTTCTGTTCTCCAGTGATTGTTTTATCTATTCCGCTGTTTCTGATTGAGTAATATTATTGTTTCTTTATTTGTCTGTCTCTGTAAATTATTCTGCTATTGCCATCTAAGTCTTTGAATATAAATATGTTGTGTGTTATTTATGCTTTGAACTAACAATCTAAACCCTACCACCTATACCATAATAGCAACTGCAAGATATTTAGTCAAATACCTACCATGATAATCCCACCATCCAGGGTATCGCAGGATATCAAAAGAAAAAGGGTGCGATCTTTTTGGAAGAAGCTCATATATATTTCATTACCATTATATCATGGTTGCCTCAACAGACATATATGTGTATGTTATTAATGAACTGTCCCAACCACCAAAGATAACCTTTGCTTATCGTAGGATATCTAATCAAACACCTACCATGATAATCCAACTATTCAAGATATAGATTTCATGAATAGCCATTGGTATATTCTAGAAATCTAAAATTGAAAATTTCTAATATATTTCTAAAACAGATATATTCATATAGCTAATATAATTTACTTAATAACAAATTTCTCATTAAAAGCCTTAGAATTTCAAGGTAACTAATATTTCTGGAACTATAATTCCATTAATGTATTGAAACAGTATACACCCATTTCTCTCAATGGAAATCCTTGATATGAAGGAATAAAGCGGCCTATCGCAGAAGAGGTGAAGGAGCATTGTACCATGGTCAAAGTGAGGTGAAGGAGCATTGTACCATTGTCGAAGTGTTAGCAGTGTTAGGAGCCTAGCGAGCGAGAGCAAGGGCTCTGGGGATTCATCTTTACCACACCGTCAGGCTTCTCTTTGGGGAGGACACGAGGAGAGCATTCGACCCCCATCTTGCAAAGGGATACTAGGGCAATGATCAGTACCTCGCATGTGCACGTAGTAATACAGCCCGAGAGGTCGTCAATGGATCCCTTTCACATGCTGTTAAGATGATAAAGAAGTACAATATTTTATATATATATATATATAGATATATATATATATATATATATATATATATATATATATATATATATATATATATATATATATATAACTAATAATTTTATTTATATTGAATTTAAAATATATTTTTTAGAATTTTAATTTAGTTATTAATAATTATTAAGTGGATGATATAAATTTATTTCCACAAAATATTGTAGAATATCTAAATAATATTCATAAATTAAAAGTTGAGATTTATGTCATGTAAAAATTAAATCTTACTAATAATTTATAATTAATGATAATTAAATTAAAATTTAGAAATTTTTATTACACAAACCTAATAATATAATAATAATAATTTAAAATAACTTATATTTAATATATTTTTTATGTTTTTTTTAATCTAGGAAAAATTTAAAATGTTATTAGATAAGTTTTATTAATATCTAACCATTTAATTTATATAGTTATATTAATTTAAAAATATTTTTAATAATATAATAAAATTTTACACAATATTAATTAAATTTTTTAATATAATTTTGTGAATTTAAAATTCAAAATATGATTTAAATTTATTTTTCATATAAAGATTTTTATATATTTATAGAAAATATTATTTTAAAAATATTTTGAAATGATTTTTTTAGTTAAAAGATAATGTTTTTTAAATTAATCACTAATACTTATCAAATTTAAAGTTTCGGTAAATTTCTATTAATATTTTTTAATTATATTAAATATAATATAATATTTTAATTTTAATTTAAAATATTTTAAAAAGTAATAATATGTTCGATTTTTAATATAACTTTATAGACTAAATATAAAAATATAAGTATATAAATGGTTGGCGCCGCCGCCGTCGCCGCCGCCGACGACGACGACGCCGACGCCGACGCCGCCGACGATGACGGCGATGACGCCACCGCCACCGCCACCGCTGACGACGCCGACGATGACGCCACCGCTGCCGCCGCCGCCGACGATGACGCCGACGACGACGCCGCCGCCGCCGACGACGACGACGACGCCGCCGCCGACGACGACGATGCTGCCGCCGACGTCGCCGACGCCGACGACGACGACGACGCCGACGACGACGACGATGACGACGATGACGGCGCCGCCGACGACGACGCCGCCGACGCCACCGCCGACGACGGCGATGACGATGCCGCCGCCACCGACGCCGACGACGCCGACGACGACGACGACGACGACAACGACAACGATGACGACGACGACGACGATGACGCCGACGACGATGACGACGATGACGCCGCCGCCGACGACGACGCCGCCGACGCCACCGCCGACGACGACGACGATGACGACGATGACGCCGCCGCCGACGACGACGCCGCCGACGCCACCGCCGACGACGGCGACGACGATGCCGCCTCCACCGACGCCGACGACGCCGACGACGACGACGACGACGACAACGACGACGACGACGATGACGTCGCTAACGCCGACGTCGCTGACGCCGATGTCGACGACGACGACGACGAAGACGATACGTCCGCTGAGACCAAACATTGGTCTATCAAACCTAAAGAAACAAATTATTATTTTGATTTAAGATTGTATTCCTATGCTCAAAAATCTTGGAGAGAAGCCTCCCGGGCTCACTATAATTTTGACATTGTAAAAGGCTAGGAAGGTCAGTATTGTAACAAAGATTGTGAAACTGAGATCTAATGTGGTTGTACGTGGGGCACTCTACGAGGAAGTGGCTTTGATCCTCAATGTCCCTATTCTCACATATATGGCAGATCCTTTCCATCCATGCCATTTTAGGAACTGTTCAATGACCTGTTTCACTATGGAGCTCATGAGAATTCGTTCTAATCTTTGCTATATTAATTTTCTTTTTGAGCTAGTTAAAATAGAGGGATACTTTTGATCTTCTAGGGTGGGGTTGATGAACTTTTTAGTATAACTTAATTTTCGTTTAGCTGCTAAATCTTTCTCACACCACATTTTTCTTTGAACTTAGAAGTAACAGTATCGTTAATGTTATTTATGATTTGCAATGCATCATTCCTGTTGATCTCCCAATAGTTTAACCAGGCCCTTATGTCTTTATGCCACCCTCGATTGAACCTTAGGTGGTTTTGGCTAGAATTTAAAGCTAGCTTAGGAAGTCTATGATCATCTATGTTATTGAGTTTTTCCTTGTACAATAGAAACCTAATCATAGCTAGGCTCTCAATAGGGGAAATACCTACTTCTATAAGGAGAATAGGATAGGGTGTATTACTTTTAATTTTCAAGTTATAAGTTATAAAACTCTTCTGGATATGCTCAATCTTTCTCCATGATTCTCTGGAGATGCTGCAACCCCAAACCTCATGGCCATATAAGGTAACAGGAGTGACTAAATTTTCAAAGAGGAACTTCTTTTTATCCCACATTACAAGGTTTGCTGTTTTACAATTATTTTCAAGACCAAAATAAGCTTTCCACCACCCATTAATCATTTTCTCAATGCTATGGTTCGAGTTGGGCTTGTGATGAATATCAATTCCTAGGTACTTGTAAGAATACACTTCCGCCAAGTTATTATTGTCATACATAAAATTAGCGTAAGTATCCTTATTGGATTTGATAATCATAACTTTTGTTTTGTCAGTGTTAACAATCATACCCATGGAAGAGTAGAAATTATGAAGCCTAAGTTGCTTATCAAGATCAGATGGGCACCTTGCCAAAAGAACAATATCGTCAGCATAAAGAAGAAGGATGATGACTATCCTAGCTAAGATCATGCCATCACATCCTGCTTCCTCTAAATAGCCTTCAAGCTTATCGATGTAAATGCCAAATAGGGTAGGGGAGAGGGGGCAACCTTTTTATAAAGATACAAAATTAATGTTAATTCAATATAATTGTTATATAGAGTTAATATTAATAAAATGATAATTAATGTCTATAAAAACCACTATGGATTTAAATACAAAACTTCTCTAACAATCCATGTTTTATTAAAGGCATCCTAGTGGATCCACCCAACCATGTAGTTATGATTTAAATAGTATTTTTTAAGAGTGTAGTTATGATCTTTTAAAAGCTTTATATATCTTATGTCACTATACTCATTAAAATATTAATTATACTCATAAATTTATTGGAATTTTGAATTTTAAAAATATATATGTTTAATTTTTATTTTAAAAATTATAAACAAAATATAATAATTCAAAAATTTATTCTTTAATTTTAAAAATATATTATTGTAAAAAAAGTAAAGTAATAGAGAGGCTTTTAACCAATCAATATGAATTTTTATTTGTTCTCCTAATGCTAAGTTTTTAGTTGTAATCTCTTTCTAGTTATTTAGTTCTATATGCAAGTGAGTTAAATAGGGACATTGGCTCTCTCCGCTATATATATATATAAGTTTATTTCAATTCCAAGTTCATTTCAAGATTGTCTTATCTGTTGACTTATGATTTAAATTTGGCTATTGGTTTCCCCTAACATGTCACAAAGTCTCTACTGTTATCATGCTTCATTCTCTCAAGTCATTGTTGGACAACGATTGAACTTTGGTATGATTTGAATTTGGCCACTTGTTTCCCCTCTATTGGGATTGCATGCCACAAAATCTATGTTTCTCATATCTATATCTTTTAGCTCAATTTTGAACAATGGTAGTTATGGTCTGAATTTGGCTATTGGTTTCCCTTAGCATGAAACAAACTCTATATCATTGTAATGATTCATTCTCTTAACTCATTATCACATAATGATTGAAATTTTCTATGGTTTGAATTTTTCCATTGGTTTCCCCTCTATTTGGATTGCATGCCGCAAACTCTCTATGGTTTTCATGTCTTGCTCTTTTAGCTTAGTTTTGGACAACAGTTGTAACATACACCGATAAACCTTTTGTAAAAATACATAGGATTAGACAATTTTCTCATAATTTACTAGCATGCAAATTCTAAATCACTTACACCATACCCTTAACTAACCATTAGATAAAATATTCATCATTACATAGAGTAACTTTAGGAATGGAATAATAAGTTACATAACCATAACAACCATTATTACAATATATTAACATAAATCTCCATATTCATTTAATTAGGCTAGTTAATCAAATGTTTGATGATGTAAGTTTTAACGTCATGTAAGGAAGCAATGACATTAGAATGGCACAATAGACAAACACATCAATGGACACCAATAAACCCTAGAAACTCTATAGGGAAAAACTAGAAAACATTTTATTTTATTAAACGTCTTGTTAGGGTGTTCACCCCTAACTCAATGGTTGTAAGGGAGTACATCCCTTTGTCATAAAATATTACAACGAAATATCATCTTAAATACAACATAACTAGCTAGAAGCTATTATATTAATCATGATATCAATTACCCACAAACCCTTGCAAATTATGTCTTTGTGGCCTGCTTGCTTCTGTCAATGGATTATCCTACTATTGGAATTCCTTGAATTGTGTGGACCACTATTTATTTGTTTGTCCTTCGCATGAGTTACAATCCTTTGCTACAAACACTAGTATTACTAAACCCTAATATCCAAATAACAAATATTTTACTATTTATGCTTCAAGCACCTTCTGGTGTGCATAATTAGAACACATACAAAGTTTTGAGACATGCCTCTTATTAAGACCGCACATGGATTAATTAAAAGTACATAACTATAAAAAAAAAATTGTTTATCTTTACATGTGTATGTGTTGAGCACAGCCCAACTTGGCTAGATTTTGGGTAGATTTTGGTAAGAAATCCAAGTTTTGTGGAAGCACATAGTAGAAAGGATGTTGCAGAGTATGAAGTGAACCGCACAGCATAGCAGCAGAGCACGATGAATACCGCACAAAAAACTCACCATGTAGCATTAGGGCTTTGCGACAAAGCCCATTCCTTTTTGTAAAAGCATTAAAATATTGTAAAGTTGTGGGTTTTGGGCCATAGCCCCTCGTATTTTAGAAGCCATGGTATCGGGTCTATGGTAATTTAACGATGTGAATCCCTCATGTAATAGTATATATAGGGATAAATAATAAATAAGGAAAGCATCAAAATATGTATTGGGACAGATCTAGGTTTGTGTGATACCTTTGTGGTCTTTATTTTGGAGGACGGGAAAGGCTTCGTAGCTGTGTGCGCAGAGGCCTGGGTCTGCAGCTTAGTGCACATACCGTATTATGGAGGAAGATGGCTCGTAAATGCATGGGTTGATCAGCCCAACACATAGAGTGAGTAGGGAGATCATCCAAATAGGGTTGCTTGATGCGCTTGATTTCATGGAAAGCGTAGTCCATCGCATGTTAAAATGTGGCCCCTGCATTATTTAACCCGAAAGGGAGCTTTTTATAAGAAAAAGTACCGAGGGGAAAATAAATTTGGTTTTAGGTTGGTTTTCCAGGAGAATTTTGATTTGATTATAACACAAGAATCCATCCATGAATGAATAAATATCGCAACCAATGCAGTCATCAACAATCTTGTCAATAAACAGGGTCGGGTAATTGTCCTTTAGACAAGCTCGATTTACGTTCGGATAATCAACACATACTCAGATCGTGCTTTGTTTCTTCATGACAAGGATAATGTTCCATACCCAATTAGTTAAAGGAACGGGGTATATGAAACCATCCCAAAGAAGCTTTTCGATTTCATATCTTATCCCAGCAGCCTTCTTGGGATGGACCAAATGGAGGCACTGCCGGACAGGTTGGGCATCAGGGTACGTCTTGATTTTGTGCACTAATATATTCTGGTCGATACCTACCATTTCCTCATATGTCTAGGCAAAGACATCTATAAACTCACAAAAAGGGGCTCGATTAATCTTGACTTTAGATGAAGTGCAAGATGTTTTGATGTATAAATTCTCAACTATTCCTAGTTTAATTGAAATATCAATAGGAATGGTTTCTTTGATATTCGAAATGTTCTTTTCTGAGTTGATATTAGGAATGGAAACATAATTTGTAAAGGGTTCGATAAGATTACATAGGTACAAACCACAGAAATGATTTTCAATTGTATATAGGAAGGAGGAACGATGATGATGTTCATTCCACAGTGCATCATTTGGCATCATGATCTCCATGATGCTTTCGTCGATAGAGAATGTATTCGGGAAATGACCAGAGTGTGTGCCATAATCTAGTGATTCAAATACCCAATTAATCGAAGAAAAAGTATCGGTCTTACATGTCGAGAAGATCACTTTCTAATATTTCTCAATGGGGCTAAGTGGAATGCGGTCACCAAAAATTCTGATGCCATTTTCATCAAAGACAATCCATGAATCAGCCAGGATCGTAGATGATGATATCATGCTGATATAAACAACCAAAGTGGAGGAGTTGAGAAGGGGAGGGGGAGGGAGCGAAAAATTTCCCATAAGCGATGAATCCTTCTATAAACCAACTCCAAAAAGGTGATAAGAATTTAGGGCTTCCCCTACAAGAGGGACACTTCTCGTAACATTGGAATTAGAGGCAAAAAAGGTGAGTTTATCTATGACCATGATTCTGCCTTTATGTGGAAAGGCGATTATTTGGAAGTAAGTCAAAATGATGGTAGCCATAGCACAAACCCATGTGTCCCGGTAGAAGATTTTAGTCCAAAGGTCCATCAATAACTTCTACCTCAATAGAGATGGATTTGCCCCCAATTTCACTTAGAGGGAATTTAGAATCCCACAAGGTTTGTATGTCCTTCCATCAAAGGTTTTTAATATGGTGGCTGATTGACTCAATTGGGGTGAACCAATGGCCTTCCACCAAGAGAAGGACATGATGCAAGTAGAGGCTTCCTCGTCCACAATAGAATGATGAATTTTCTTACCATGGACTATGGACTAGATCATAAAATCTAATTGAGCCAGAGTTGAGGGGTATATTTTTCATGAGATAAAACCACTAGGCTAGAATCCATGGATCAACATATCTGATAGATGAAAATAAGGCCTTTTTTTGTGGGAGGTTGTTTTGCAACTCCTCAAGAGTCGACATAGCCGAAGGGGACCGAGCGAAGTCTTCAACTGTGTTATAATTTTGAGCAGCTCTTGAACAAGGGTTGAAAGTAGACTTATGGATAACACCCTTCGAAGGCTTGATAGTCAATTATGTAGGAACTGGAGCTAGAATAGGATAAGATGAAAGTGGTGTCGAACTGGTAGGTTGATTAGTAGCCTGATTGTTCGATGGATTCGCATTACCATACTCCTTATTCTGAGTGGCCACCATGACATTGGATTTTAGCTTTGAGGAGGAAAGCATCAAAACTGTGTTAGAGGAAGAGGAATCTCGGGCAAACATATGAGTCTCCCAATTGGGAAATGGGTTGGTCAGCACAGCAGGAGAAGTGGATGATTTAAGAAACTGATTCATTTCAACGTGGGGCAGAAAATCAAGTGTAAAGTGATCCTCATTACAAATCAAACATGGGTATCGAGGCTTTCGTTTCTCATCAGAAGATGAATTTGTTTGTTTGTACTGCGGTAAGGTGTCTTTCTTTTTCTTACCTTTACCTTTTTGCTTACTTCCAGGTTGTTATTGAGACTTGAGTTTATCAGATGAGATGACATTTATATCAGAAGAAGAGTCGTAGGAGGATGAGATGAAGAGTTTTGTGCAAGAGAAGCAAGAGAAATACCAGATGGTTTTCTCACTGACTGCGAACTAGAAGAACCTATAATTCCCTTAGTAACATGATATTCTTTAGCAGGTGGCAGAGGAACAATATTAAAAGGTCTCAAAGCATTTGGTATCTTATCATAGAGTGTGCCTGATTGGATATAAACCAGATCTAAATACTGAGTAGGAGCAATAACTTTCTCTTCGGTCACCACTCCATCTTTGGCAATATCTTCTATTTTGGGAGCTAACAGATATTTGACGAACCATTCCGCTAACAACTGATCGGGAACATAAGTCTTGACCAACTGGTGGTGACATCTCCACTCATGAATATGGTCTAAAATGTGAGTAGATTCTGATTGTTTCAAGTTAGTCAATAGTTTTGTTCCAATTTCGTATTTGAAACTTGAAATGTGTGAGGAAGGTAGTGGCTAAAGTGCTGATGTTGTGAAACGATACTCTAGGTAATTCAATATACCATTTAGTTGTGGTACCCGTAAGTGTTTGCTGTAAAATATCGAGTTGAATGGAATCATCATTAAGTTAATTGGATGAACACCATAGATGATACATCACAACATGCATCAACAGGTCTTCTCCTGGATTCCCATTGAATGTTTGGATATCAGAAGACAAATTAGTGGGAATAATCAACCACAATGGAAAATTAGTAATGGGGTTGTTAGTAACGAGTTAAACCTAGAATTTCAAGAGTAGTCACAAAAGGAAACTTCTGATTAAAGTTTGCAGGCAGATGACTTGGATATGAAGGGATAGTCTGGGCAACAGGCGCCTGCATTCCTCGATAATGAGGGTTCTGATAATAAGGAACTCAATTACCAAAATATGGAAGGTCATGATAACCAGCATACAATTGGGTTTGTTGCCCAACCCCAGAATGGTGATAAAGATGCTAGAATGGTTGGGTTTGGATCTGGTGGCCTTGAAAGGGCACTTGATGTGATCCATATTGTTGCCCGATTGGGGTTTGTATTTCCCCCTGGTACAGGTTCGATTGAGACTGTGCCAAATTTTGAATAATTTGTCCTACAGAAACTTGACGAGTACCTTGTGCAATCAATTGAGAAGGTGAGGTAACTTGTACATGTTAACAAATCGGGATTTGGGGAGAACCAGACACCATTGGAATGGGTTGTAAAGGTTGGCTCACATGCATTTTAGCTTGTTGAGGTGTTGATTGATAGGTAGAAACTTGTAATGCAGATGGTACAGTTTGAGAATTTAACAATCGATCCCAATATGAACCAGGTTGTATGGGTAAAGTAGGTTTCCAAAAACTAGAATCCATTCTAGGATAAGGAGGACTATAACTAGGCGAACTACCATATTGAGGTATACCAACAACAGGTTTCCCCCCTGCAATGGGAGGAGGGGATGATGGAGGCAACTGTGATCCACATGGAGAGTACCCAACATAAAGAGGGTTGGGTTGTTGAGGGTAGCTTTTCCCAATTATATAAGGGCCAACATGTTGCTCTATTTTAGGTGTAGATGGAGGAAGAGGAGCAAACATTGTGGCATTCATAAGAGAAGTACCAGAAATTATTCCTAAATTGGATGTCATGGGAGAGGTCCAAGGGCTAGAAGCCACACCATAAAAGGTACCAGATAACGACTGATAGCCAGGCGTGGTGAACAACCCACCATATAAATGAGATTCTAGTGATGTTACAAACATAGATGAGGATGAAATGCTTGATGTCTCAACTATATTGGTGGACATAGGCTAGGAGTTTTAATCTATTCCAGACATGGTTAATAATCCCAAAGAAGATTTATGTGAGAACTATGTGGGTAAACCCAAAGAATCAGGTAAAGGAGATTGTGTCTAAGGTTAAGGAGATGGAAGAGGATCAATTTGATAAAATAAAGTCCTTTCGAATGAACAGGAGTAGAAGGATGAGGCTCTTCTTGAGGGATCTCTTCAATACCTATAAGTTTGTATGGAAGAGACTCACCGGCAGGCACAAGATATATAGGTTTTGTCTGAGACAAAGGAAGAGAGGAGGAAGGTCCCAAAGATTCAGGTAAAGATGGTTGAGGCTCCTCAAGTTCAATAACCTCAAGAAACAAAGTTTTTGACTCAAGGAGATGAGATTCAATGACCTTTGGTAACAAAGTTTTAGGGAATTATGTTTCAATTGTGTGAGTGTCACCAACAGGAACATATGTGATCTCGAGTTTGAAACTCAAAGGGACAGATGATTCTGGCTAATTAAAATTGGAAGGAGGGCTAGAAGTAGTTCCCGATGTTCTTGATTCGGTAGTTTTCATTTTCCTATGTTTAGGATGATTGTTAGAGTATCCTCTAGAGGAAGAGGATTCTTATTTTTCATTATACGTGAACGGCGGGTTGGGGGATTTTATTCTTCCACGTTGGGCAATAAATTTCATTAACACAAAAATAAATAAACCAAAAGTAGGGTAGTCTAGGCATAAACGATTACCAAGCAATCGTGAACTATAATATACACCTTTGTGAACCAAGGACTTAATGTACGATAGCTAATCTCCCTGAATGTTGTTTTTGGTGTATCATAGTATACAAGGCGACAGACTCAGTTACCTATGGATAGATAGAAACCTATTGGGGACTCCCAAAATATACATGACGGTACATGGGTGTGCAGTCCTTTGTAGTTTTGTCTAATGCATAACCATTCGATGAGAGCATTCCCATATACTTTACATGTGTGGAGTGCCACCAATATACTCGAAGGTACAAGGAGAATGGTCGTATACACTCACATACATGGAACGGGATTTCATTCCCGAGATGCAACACTAGAAAACAACAACATATCCTATGTTTAACGATGTTGAAACATGTCTCTAGCTTAGACCTCTAAATGTTTGCGTTAATGTTACAATTTCTCCTTAGGTTGATTCAACAAATTTTACTGTTTATCTTTGATTATGTTTCAGTTTCAGGGTTCACCATGAATGTCACTTGAATATCCTAAAATGCAAATCTAGCATGAGGAAATAGAAATCCTTTCTCTTTCAATGAAAAGCTAGCTAACTAAGGGAAGAAAAAATCAAGATGCAGCAAACAAGATGCGACATGTAATTTCCTTTCCAATGCAACTGTTCATATGATAATGCACATGAAAAAACCCTAAATGTCGATGAATTTTTTTTTCTCACCACACTTAATTTTCAAAATGGAGAAAACTAAGATACAAATGTTCAATTACTGATTCAACTATGAATGAGGAGTAAAACAACAATTCATCTAAGTGATCATCAATCAAACACAATCATTTTGCAAGCGACCAGGAAATAAGAACAAAGAAAAATGAAAACCAATTCTTACCAAAGGAAAATAACACAAATGCAAACCAAAGTGGAGGCTTTAGAGAAACCACAAGACACTAAAGACTTGGGGAAGTTCAGCTGGAAGTAGGCTAACCAAATATAGGCTCAAGAACAAAGGAAAAATTCATGCAAAAATAGGGGCAAACGCTTGTGTAGAAGAGGCACCAATGTGCTGTAACACTAGTGCAGAGTGGGATAGGGTAAGGTGAAACTCCATGTCAAAGACACAAGGGGGTGCATTGGGCCTAGGAAAGAGGATTTCAGCACAAAAATTGCAAAAAAGGTTCATTGAAATCACTTCCTAGGTTTGTTCTTGGTTGGATGATACAACAAAGGTCTGTCAAGGAGGTAATCAAACACAATGGAAAAAGGATACCACCAAGTGAATTCTCCATTCCCCAATATGGTCACCAATTTTTTATACGGGATTTATGATTGTAGACAAAAGTATATCCCCCAGGTTGATGGCTAACCTAGGACAATAGAGAGACAAAGAACACAATTCTTTTCCTTAAAGTAAATAGATGATGGAGTGAGGCCTACCTAGAATCATTCACACACTTTTCTCCTTCTTTATCTTGGAAATTCCATTTCCAGGTCTGAATGCAAAAATTAGAACCTACACAGTCAAATAACATAAGCCAAGAAACTACAAGATCTATGCAATATCATCCAAGTACTTCATTCAATATATCAACATGGTATTGAATTAAGTGAAATAACAGCATCACATATAGGCAAACAATGAATTCTTTTCATTAATATAAATGGAAGGAGATTACAACCATAAGTAGCAGTTGATCATGTAGAAGAGCTCCTACAAGTTGTTGACTTGGCCTTCCCTTGTCACAATATGCACCTCCAATCACCCTAAATGCATGAGATAATAACCACTCACTACACCAGCATAAGGGAAAAAACACTCTCCAAAAGCTAACCACCAACCACATAGAAGGATGGGAATATATAGATAAATATGGTAAGTTGGGAGTTCTTATCCAATTACTAATCTAGGGTAAGAGATCTACCTTTGATAGAGGGATAAGGTCAAAGTATAATTGTTGAAAGCTTCAATGTAGGGAAGGATAAGATCCAATTTTTTATCCAAGGTAAGTATTTGTAACAACTTCTGGAAACTCTTAGAAGGGAAAGCTTCTGGAATCCCAATCATTCTCCCAGATTTCTAGAACCAATGCAGGTGCAAAGGGGAGAAACCCGTTGTTGACAAACGTAGGCTACAGTGGAGAAACTTGCTGGTGAATGCACCCCAGTAGGCCTACAAGAAGTGTTGGCCCTCAATCTAGCTTAGATGAAGCAGTTTAGGGTTGGAACTCTCAAAAATGAGAGGTACATGCATAGGGATTTGTGCAAGATGATAACAAGCGGGAACAAGATGTTGATTGATCCCATTAGAAGGCTCACTGATCGGATGTGAAAAAATGGACTATAACAAGAATCCTCCCTCTGATCTAAATCAAGCCATCGGTGATCTTTTTATTTCCACTCTACTCCACTCCAACCCTATTATTAAATCGTCCACCTGAGTCTCACATACTCCCGTATCTATTTCTCTTTCCTCTAATAAGAGGTCCCCCCTTGTAAACATTTTTTCTAGGGTATGGGTGTTCTGAGATATATGGTTTTAGTCTGGGATGTGGAGGCTTCCTTGAGGTTGGAGAAATATTTCAATTCCCCCATAAAATTCAACGCCACGTTGAGTCAGGCCTTCTCTCCATTCATAGAAGATGTGGAACTGGAAGAGTTGTCCCTTAATTCAACGAGTGGCTTGGAACCACTGTCCATCAAACAATCCTTGTTCATTCTTGATGATGCCTATATGAGCCTGGTGTCTCAAAAACATGTTACCACTCATAAAAAAGAGGGGCTAAATATAAGGAGTTTTTAATTGTACAATAGCTCCTTTAAATATTTTGGATTGTTTTAAAGAGTCTATAGAGGGTTATGAGCCTCCTTTCAATGAGCCAGCTTATTTCAAGGTTGGACACCTTACTGTTGCGCTTCCAAAGTCTTGGGTCCTTAGAGTGGAGTCACATATACATGCCACTCCAAAATTACCATCATGTATTTCAATATTTGAGGCTTTGGATCAGCCCACAAAAGAAGACCCCTGAAATGCATTATTGAGATCCATAACCTGGATATCATCCTCTTACAAGAAACAATAATCAGTAAGGAAAATTCTTGGGATTTTATATTACAGATATGCCCTCAGTGGCTTATTTGTCTGACTAGTACCTCTAGACTACCTGGAATTCTGGTTGTGATGTAGAATCTTGACTCATATAATTTTAAAGCATATAATTTTGCTACAGAATTACTTCTAAGAAGTGCTCACAGAGGATCTTCCAATCGAATGCAGATTATCGATGTATATTCCCCATATCTGAACAGGAAGGATTAGTTGGATCGGGTAGATAAAATTGCTATTCTGGACCTTGATTCAATGATTTTTCTTGATGACTTTAACCTCTCCCCAGAGCCATTTGAGGTATGGGGTGTGCACAGCAGACCAGACTCCATGAGATCTCACATTAAGGATTTCTTCTTCCATAAATCATTCATAGAAATCAAGCCTGATCTAATTGGTCCAACATGGAAAAATGGTCATTGGGGCTCACATGGTATATCAAAAAGGCTCGATCAATTCTTTGTGAAGGAAGGTTTTTCAAGTCGCCTCTCAGAGTTGATTTCGTGGATCCTCCCATCTCTTATATTAAGCCACTTTCCAATATTTATGAATTGGTCTAGTATTCTTTTGGGGAAGGAAGCATCTTTGAAGTTCAATCACTTCTAGCTGAAGGAACAAGACTTCATCATTAAATTCTATGACTTCAGGCTACTTCACAAATCAGACTCTAGGGTCTCATCCATGGATGCAATTTGCAACAAGTTGAAATCACCCAAAGCTGTGGTGCAAATATGGGCTAGGAATAAGAAGAAATCGAAGATCAGAGAATTAATCTAGATTGAAGAAATAATTAAAATCCTTGAGGACCCTAAGGTTTAAGATTACTTCTCTGAAACGTCTAAAAAGCAACTATTAGATCTAGAATCTTGTAAAAGATAGATTTTGTTGTGGCATCCAGAAGAATGTTAACAGAAGAGACGATTGATGTGGGTAGAAGAAGAGGATTAAAATAGTAGATATTTTCATAGGAAGGTGTCCCTTTGATGAAAAAAAAATTCTATTTGGAATATTAGGAATGAAGCTAGAGATACATTAATTCGCCAGGTAGATATCGAACGCGAGGCCTTTCATTATTTTGACAACATCTAAATGAAAGAGTTGATACTCCCTTCAACAAAAAAATGGAATTCGTAGATCATTTCCCTTAGATGGTCGACGAGGAGGCTAGAATATTCTTGGAGTACCCAGTTTCTAAGGAGTAGGTCCTTGATGTCCTTAAAGAATTATCCAGAGGAAAAAACGCAAGCCCAGATAATTGGACTGTGGAGTTGTTTCTACATTTTTCGAGATATCATGATTGATGACCTTACAGAGATGGTTGAGGAGTCTCATAGGCTTGGTCAGGTTTCGGGTGTGGTAAATGGTACATTTATCACTCTTATTCCTATTGGAAAGACACAAGAGACAAAACATAAAATTCACACATAAAACACGAGTTGTTACGCTTCTATTGATCACAAAAAACATGATACTTACAATGAACCCGGTGAAGGGTATTTAACCTTTTCCAACTAGATACTTGCCTAAAATACCTTGACATGCAATCACATGCAACCACACATTAAAAGTCGTCTATCACTTAAGTTGCCTTGACTCAACACTCAGACACTCAATCACTCAATCACTTAGCTAACTCACTCTTTAAGTTTTGTCAACTCCTCATGCAAGAGTAATTACTATTTCGAACACTGCCCCTTAATTATGACAGTATGACTCAACATAACTCAAACATGACTCAACATGACTCAACTATGCTTGCTAGGCTTACAATATAAATTGACTCAATTATCACTCAAACATGCCTGCTGGTCTATTTCTCAACTAGGCTTACAATGACTCAAGACTTTCACAATTTTGCATTTTATTTTTCTCTTCTTCCAAATTTTAAATCCTCAAAATTGCTTCATTCTCTGTTGACTTTTCTTGCTGTGGGATTTATTCACTTGTTGTTGCCACAATTTTTCTTTGACTTGTTTTGAACGTGTTCTGAAAAACAATTGGATCATGTTTTCTACACCTTCCTCTTCAAATATTTGTTCAGCCATGGACTGCTGCCATAACATTGCATCTTCAAATTGTTCTATCGGTTTATGAATCCATTCTTCAATGAGCTTCAAATCCTCATCAAACTTATTAACAACCTTTCTTTCAACTTTTTTTCCCATGCTATTCTGAACACCTGCATATTCAAAAACAATCTTAAAAACATCTTTATTATGCTCTTCAGTGAGAGCTTCCTGCTCTACCTCTTCCTTCTCTACCTTCTTTTCAAATTTACTGAAACTATCTTCCACTATTATGTGGTCAGTGGATATTCTCATAAAAAAATATTCAATCACTTTATCCTGTTCTTGATCATCAACTGCTTCTAGATGATATACTGCTTCATGAGCAATTCCAACTACTTCATATCTTGTTGCTATAGTGGCAGATTTAACCATCAAACATTGTTCTTACCATATTGTCACAATTGATCCCTGTTTCAAAAAATAAACCACACATATCATCAACATAATGATCATCCACACTATGGTGAGATATCTCAGCATGCATGTGCTCATTGTCAATTTTATTGACAATTCCGACTTTACCAAATCCATCAGCTACGATTGGATTCACCAATTCATATCTCACTTTGCAATCATCATCCACATGTGTCTCATAATAGTGGGATTCACAATCATCTGCATCATCAACGTTACAGTGGAGTCCTTGAGAATTTATTTGCTCTTGCTCAGTTTCACACACAGAGGCTCCTCCTTCTCTCTCTGCAATCTTTGTTGCATCTTCTTCATCCATATGCATGTTTGCATAATAGGTTTCAATTTTATGGTTTTGACAACCATCATCCACTTTTGAGTGGGATTCTCCAAGCTTTGTTTTCCTCTCAGAGTCTTGCTCATCTACTCTCAAATCTGCGGCTGACTTCTTTGCTTGTGACATAACCTATTGTTTTATGTCACTCCCTCTTGCGCCAAATTTTTCTTCGAGGAACTTCCATGCTTCCTTGGAAGTTGTAGCCTTTTCTACCTTACACAAATTCTTCTCATCCAAAGCTTGTTTTATAAAATTCAATGCCAAAACATCACATACTTCATCATCTGGGTTATTATACACGTACTCAATTAACTCTTTAGCTTGAAGAAAAGTTAACATCTTGATAACCCAATGATCAAAATATTCACCTGTAAACATAGGAGGTGGTAGCAAATCAAGGCTACACCAATCACCATCGATTTCTTCTTTGTCTTCTGCTAGACTTCTTAGTTCCTCAGCTACGGCCTAAACCTCTCTAACCATGGCAACAATCTCTGCCTCTTCTTTTCAATTCCTTTTGTTAGACTTCTTCAGTCGCACATTGCGACCCATGACTGTTTTCATTCATTTTCTTATAACTGCTTTGTTGATTGCATGTGGATATCTTCCATATCGTCCCCGAAAAAAAAAATATGATTTTCAATGTACGCCTCAGTAAAGCACAATATTCACCAAAAAACGTTGTCATGCTTGACAAAAACAAAATAATTTTGTAGATAGATAGACTTTACAAAGCCCTAAATTATTTTTCTAATAAAAATTTTCAAAAATCCTTCAAATAAATTTCCAATCATTTATATAAATAACTCTTTAAAACATATGCACTTAATTCTTTGCACCTAACAAAAATCCTTTCAAAACACCACTATGTCCGCGCAAAAAAAAACATAATCCTTTATAAAAAAAAACTTTTTTAAGAAACCTTTAAACACCTTTTCGAAACTCCTTTTGTATTTATAAAGCCATTTACCCTTTTGCATGCCCCTTTAGTAATCAAGACTCTTTTCCAATGAACAGAAAGCGTTGCCATGTATTGAAAAATAAATTTTAATATAACTTCGAAAATCAACCCAACATGACTCTTAAACCTTTGACCTCGCTTTTGAAAAAAACAATATGCCAATTTTCATTACTTTGCGAAGTTAACGCTGGTTTATGCATCTTTCTCATTGATGATGACAAATTTGCTAAATGGTGTGCCGAATCGAGATTACGGATGGATGGCGGTGAAAAAATACTTTTGACTTCCTCACACTGCTCTGCAAGTTGCGGCTACAGGTTTTCTCACTCTTCTAGCTTTGTGACTTTAGCTCCAATACCAATTTATGTCACAATACCAATTTGTTGGAAAGGCAGATGAGACAAAATATAAAGAATTTACACATAAAACAAGAGTTTCTGCTCTTCTATTGATCACATAAAACATGATACTTACAATGAACCCGATGAAGGGTATTTGACCTTTTCCAACTAGATACTTTCCTAAAATATCTTGACATGCAATCACATGCAACCACACACTAAAAGTCATCTAGCACTTAACTCGACTTGACTCCACACTCAAACACTCAATCACTCAATCACTTAGTTAATTCACTCTCTAAGTTTAACCAACTCCTCATGCTAGAGTAATTACTATTTCTAACCATTCCCAAGATCACAAAGCTAGCTTCATTCTCAGGCAGTCGTTCAATTTCATTACGCAACACGATCTACAAATTAATTTCCAAAATTATTGCTAACTAGATCAAACAAGTCCTATCCAAGTTCATTTCGTCTAAACAATTTAGCTTTTTTGAGTAGCGACGGATACACGATGCCATAGCCATAGCTCAAGAAAGTATTCACTCCATAAAATCTCGATGCTTAGATGCTTTCCTAATGAGTATTGACCTCTCCAAAGCTTTCAACTATGTCAATCGGGAATTTCTATGGATGATTCTAACAAAGCTTGGTCTTGGGTCGATCATGGTGGACTGGATCAATTCATGTATCACGTCTGCCAATTTTTCCATTATTATAAACAGATGGCCTACATAAATTTTCTCAACTTCGAGGGGCCTTCATTAAGGCTACACCCTCTCCTCTCTTATGTTCCTGTTGGTGATCGATGGTCTTGGCAGAAGAATGTTGGATGTGTACATTCGTGGAAGAATTACTAGTTGCAAGATTACAAATGACATCTCTCTTTCTCATATGATGTTTGTCGATGACATTTTGGCTATTAGGAAGACTGTTCTATGTGAATGGATAAAGATTTATGAGATTCTTTCTGATTTTGGACAAGTCACTTGCTTGATAATGAATAAGGACATGTCAGTGTTGTTCTCCATCTATTTTGAAGGGGAAACTGTGAGGGATATCACTTCTTTGTTTAATGTTCAGTCCATTTCCATGGAGGAGGGGTTTAAATGCTTCGGGTTCTTCCCGAAACCGAATGGTTACAATAACAAAGAGGGGTCATGGTTAATCCAAAAGTTGGAGAAGCATCTATTTACGTGGTCGCATAAATGGTTGGTTATATCTGAGAGGCAGACTCATTCTATCCAAATTTGTCTTGTAGAGCATCTCCATTTATTGGATGCACATTTTTAAACTACTCAAGGGCATCATCAACAAGATCAATTTCATTATCTTATGATTTATATATGAATCATGGCTCTTGCCTTGAAATAAAAATACATCTCGTAAGGCTAGAGATGCTGACAAAGTCGGCGGATGAAGGTGGTTGGGTTCTCAAAGATAAGGAAGTTTTCAACTTGGCACTACTGCTCAAAAATCTTTGGCAGGTTGTGTGTGGCGATGGTTTGTGGAGTCAAGTCATCAAAACCAAATATCTTTATAATATGGACCTAATAGGATGGATTCATGTGGCCGCTCCAGTTCGTTCGTGGATATCACAATTTTGGAGAAGCCTTCTATTAACTAAGCATTGGTTCTTGGGTAATTTGTGTTGGAATATTGGCTCTCGGTCCATTCTAAAAATTGGCTTGGGTATTTTCTCAGGTTTTGAAGGCTCTCACTCCATATCTTTTCCTCTTATCACTTTCTTACATGATATGGATATTCATTTTCTTAAGGACATTGTTGTCATTTATGCTACATCTTTATATTCCTCTTGTTGGAAAGATGCTCGAATTCTTAGTTTGTCAGAACATTTAGCTCATGAATGGGCATAATACATTTTAAATCTGAAGCTTATTGGGATAATTTTATCCCCATCTGTGGACAAATTACAATGGAATGGTGGTATGCATAAATGTTAGTTCATAGTCATTGACGCTTATTCCATCATTAAATAGGTTGTGGCATTGGATCCATAATTCATATGGCTAAATAGGTTGTGGAGTTGTAAAGTGCCCAAGAAACTCAAATGCTTCATATGGTTGGTGGCTCACAATAATATTTGAAGATGGGATAATCTTACTTAGCAAGGCTTCCAAGGTACGGGCTGGTGCGATCTTTGCTTGGTTCGTGGAGTAGACATTTCACACATTTTTCTACATTGCACTTTATCGAGATCTGTCTAGACTAGTGTACTAAACCTGCTTGATTTCAAGGCCGATCTGGTAAGGTCGAACATAGCTATATGCCTCAAGCAGTGGATTGTGGAAAACAAGCTTCACAAAACACTCCCCTTTTCTTTTTCCTCTAGGGCATTCGAAGGACTTGAAATGCTCTCATTTTTTATTCCATTCTGTTGAATATTCTCAGGATCAACACAACGATCATGGCATACTACAAGGAATTTATATCAGCGACCCTCAAGGCCCCTAGAACCATTTTAATTCCTAAGGACCTATGAACTGGCTTCCCAATGAGTTTTTTCGATGGAGTTAATTTTTTTTTGGTTCTTGTGGCAATGGTATGGCGATCCATTTGGATTTTGTTCATTATTTTCGGTTTTATTGGCATAGTGGTAAAGGCTTGAATACCAGGGAAAAACTTCTTGGTTTATGGGGCATCCTTTTTTGTGTTAAATGGCTTGGTCTGGCGGAGATAGTATTTTTTGGTGACTCCAAGTTTGTGTCGAATGGGCAAATGATAGATTCAATTTAGAGATGCTTTCTCTTTGCAATTGGCAACACAAGATCATGGTGTTGATGTTGGCCTTTAAGAGGATTTCAATTTCACAAATCTGTCGTGAAAAAAATAGCGACGATGAGAGATTGTCTAAGGAGGGATGTAGTGCGGTTTGGGTTCAATCAACTTCCATTCATTTGGCAATGGTGGATCGTTGAGATCTGGGCATATCATGTTTCGATGGGGTAGAAAATATTTCAATTCTATTTGCAATATATATGTTTATTTTCCTCAATTTTGCTCAACACACATTTAGTTTTGCTTGTTTGATCCATTATTTTTTGTTGAATAAAATACAAAGTAGCTAGTATAGACATGGGCCTAGCATAAAAGTCTATAAAGATATCTTTTGTTGAATAGAATACAAAGTAGCTAGTATAAACATGGCCTAGCATGAAATTCTAGAAAGATACCTTTTGTTACTAAGCTTCTAATTGTATACAACAAAATTTGCGAATATACTTTGTTTATCTCTAATTAAAATGTTTTTTCTTCCCATATTTATAATGGAAGTGTGTTTTCTTTCTAGAAAAAAATAAGAGAGTACTGCATAATTTAATAGGGATAAGTGAGTACTGCATAATTTAATAGGGATAAGTGGATGATCTGTCAATAAAGTACAAAATGATTCGGATTGTCACCGATGCCATGGTTACATATTTCAATGTTCACTCGAACCTAACCCAGTGTCAACATGCCGTAAAGCATCTCCCCCCGTTCACACCTACTAAACTCAATCGGGTCCCAATGATAAGATGCCATCTACTTCAACGCCTGTAAACTGGCTACGCTTATCTATATAACAGGGTAATCATCTTTCGTTCTTGCAGAAGAGAGCATTTAGAAACATGGTAGCTTAAGGCTGTATCAATGGAGAGCCTCGACATGGAAAAAGTCTGCAGCAAAGTCGAGCTGCCTGTAAATGTGATAGGGTCCGTCATGGTGCCACCTTCCCGACCTTCTCCAAGAACCATACTCTATCTTTCGAATCTAGATGATCATCTCCGCGTGAGGTGTAGATTCGATACATTGCTTGTGTACAATAATGACTCTCATAATATTGATGGCACCGCAAACCCTTTTAAGGTTATTCGCGAGGCACTGTCACTAGTGTTGTCTCATTATTACCCACTTGCAGGCCGTATAAGGAGAAACCCAGATGGCCGAAAACTGCAGGTAGACTGCACCGGAGAGGGCGCTCTCTTTGTTGAAGCCGTTACCAACAACAATCTTTCACTGCTCGGGGGATTCGAGGATCTGAAAGAGCAACTGCTCTTTCAGTTTCCGCGCACTGCAGAAATCGAAGAAGTACCACCTCTTATTTTTCAGGTAATTTTGAATCTTTTCTATTTGTTATTGCCGTTCACTGCAGAAACCGAGGAAGTACCACCTCTTATTTTTTAGGTAATTTTCCAATCTTTTCTATGTGTTATTGTTAAGTGGAGAGGCCTATGAGCTTAGTGTGATGTGTATGATGGGTAAGGATGTCCAGTATCATGTGTAAGAATGTAAGTATGTTATTAAAAGTTAGAAATTTTATTCGGTTTATTAAAATAAAAAATTAAAAAATTAAATTAACAGATTGGATTCTTGTTCATATTATATCTGTATTTAAGATAGACTTATATTGGTTCTTGTAATTTTTAATAGATTAATATTAAAAAATAATTAAATTACGAGGTTTCTGTATTAGATCTGTATTTAAGATGGATCTATGATAATTTTTATAATTTTAATGGATTAACTAAACTGCTGCCTTTTCTGTGTTGTAGGTAACTAGCTTTGCTTGGTGGGGCTTTGTTGTGTGTGTGAGTTTTAACCACTGAACTGCTGCCTTTTCTGTGTTGTAGGTAACTCGCTTTGCTTGCGGGGGCTTTGTTGTGGGTGTGAGTTTTAACCATAATCTGTGTGACGGACGAGGGGCAGCCCAGTTTCTCATGGGACTTGCAGAGATTGCGAGAGGAGAGGCCAAGCTTTCCATTGAACCAGTGTGGCAGAGGGAACTTCTGAAACCCCGGCAGCCGCTCCAACCGGTCCTTTTTCAGCATGATGAGCTTCTTGAAAGTGTTGGGGATTTTTCTGTCAAAATCCCAAAAACAAAATCACAGAACACAGAGACAATGCTCTGTTTCAAACACAGGATCTTTAACACAGCGGAAACTTTAAAAAAATTATTTGCAGCAGACAGAGTTTTCACACACACCACAAATTTCTATTCATTAATAAAAACTGCTGTTACAAACTATGGTTCTTCCTCTCTCACAGAGGGATTTACAAAAAAAAACAAAAGACTCAGACTGTTGTGTCTGCTGTATATTCTATTTTGCTGCTGCTGCCTTTCTTTTTCATTCACGCGCTGCTGCGTTCTATATTTTCACTTCTTCGCACTGCTGTGCATTACAACACAATTTACACTGCTGTGTATTACAATTCTATTACATGGGCGCTGCTGCGTCTCCCTCTTCACACTACTCATAAAAAAACATTACATATATATATGACAACAAAAGAAAATTACTTCACGTTTTCACTGGCCATGCTTCCGTAAAAGAAATAATAAAAATTAAATGCTTTTACCAACTATTACTTGAGCCCATACTCCGGCTGAAATAAAATTAAAAACTTCACCAAAACTTACCAACTCACAGTAAATTACATTTACTGTTTTACTGACATTTACTGACGGTAAGTAAAACTTTTACTTCACGTAAAATTTCATTTAATGCTGGCTTGTACTTCAACCATTGACTTAATTTAAATCGCATCGCAGAATCCCATTTGGTTGGAACACAAAATTGGAGCACACACATATGGTGCGATCTGCGATATGCGATCGGATCGCATCACACCATCACAATCGGGGAAATCAAGTGAACAAAACAGAGGGTGACAAGGTGAGTTTGCGATTTGCGATATGCGATGGATCGCATCGCAAATAAAAGCTGCAGTTGAAATTATATTTCAACACTCCCCTTTAATTTCAACTGCTGAGTTATCAATCATACCCAGACGTTTCCTCAAAAACTCAAAGCTCTTCTGATTCAATGGCTTTGTCAGAATGTCTGCAACCTGTTCCTGAGTGTTGCAATGTTGTAAAACAATTTCTCCGTTGTTCACCAATTCTCTGATGTAGTGAAACCTTGTATCAATGTGTTTCATTCGCTTGTGAAACATAGAATTCTTGGACAATGCAATAGCTGAGCTATTGTCACAAAAAATAACTGTTGCTTTTCCCTGCTCTTGGCTTAAGCTCCTCAACAGTCTTCTCATCCAAACTGCTTGACATGCTGCTGCTGTAGCTGCCACGTACTCTGCTTCTGCTGTAGACAACGCCACAATTGGTTGTTTCTTGGAAGCCCATGAAATGGCTCCTGAACCCATGTGAAAAAGATAACCAGATGTGCTTTTCCGATCATCCACACTTCCAGCCCAATCGCTATCAGTGTATCCAACTAAATCTGAACTTTCTGAAAAAGTATACAAAATGCCAAATCTTTTTGTTCCTTTGACATACCTCAGAATTCTTTTTGCTGCCTGCCAATGAGCCTCTTTTGGCCTCTCCATAAATCTGGAAATTAAACTAACAGCATGCATTATATCCGGCCTAGTTGCAGTCAAATACATAAGGCTGTCAACTACGCTCTTATACAAGCTAGGATCAAAATCCTTGTTGTTGTCCTCCAGGGAAAATTTTAAGAACCCCCCCTAAATTTATAAATATAATAAATGGGCGAATCTCCATGGTATATAGGAAAAATGGAAGGCGATTTTATCAATAATATAATATGTATATATAATTTTTTGGCGAATCTCTCACCAGGCATGGCGAATATTTTACTCAATTATAAAATCTTGTAAGATCTTGGTGAGTCTTTCACTAAATAATAAAACTTTGTAAAGTCCTAATGAATCTTAGCATAGGCTAAATGCTGGTTTAATTCCCCCATTTAAATAGGCTACATTCCAGGTGAATACCATGGGTTAATACCATGTGCCATTTTGGTGAATACCATGGGTCAATACCATGTGCCATTTTTATTTTTATTAATTCTAATATTAGGGTTAATAATGGTTTTTTGCATGGTATTAATAACAATCTAGTCCATGGTATTTGTCCCATAGTATTTTGGCCATTGGTTTCACCTAAATATAACCCATTGTTTGAGTGTCCTTAAATATAGGGTGACTTATGGAGTAAATATAAAAAAATGTTTTATTTGTTTACCATATCTCTCGTTTATTTATATTTTTATTAATTTACCATACCTCTTTTACAAGTATGGTATTTGGCCCATAGGATTCACTTAAATAAAACCTCTTTCTTGAGCCTTCATAAATAGAACGAGGGTTATGGACTAAATATAAAAAGAGGTTTTATTTGTTTCCGATACGTCTAGTTTATTTATATTTTTATTTATTTACCATACATTTTGAGTAAGTATAAAAAGATGTTTTATTTATTTACCATACCTCCACTTTACTTATATTTTTATTTGTTTACACCCTTACATGGATATAAGGTGACTGATGGAGTAAATATAAAAAATGTTTTATTTATTTACCATACCTCTCATTTATTTATATTTTTATTAATTTACCATACCTCTTTTATAAATATGGTATTTGCCCATAGGATTCACTTAAATAAAACCTATTCTTGAAAATGGGCGAATGGATTCACTTAAATAAAACCTATTCTTGAAAATAGGCGAATGGAAGGTTGTAAGTCCTAATTTCAAGGGCTAAATTTACCTTTTTTACCCTCTCCCTTAAAATAAGGTGGGCTATTTGAGGTGATTTGTAAAAATGTACTATGATACAAAATATTCACCCACTAAAAATTTAAAACCCCTTAATTTCGCCAAAGGGCGAACAATCGCCCCTTAAATTATCCTTGTTGTCCTCTCTGCTGAGTTTTAATCCCATTACCATGGGAGTGATTACTGCTTTGCATTCTTGCATATTAAATCTGCTCAACACTTCATTTACATATCTTGCTTGAGAGATAAAAATTCCATTTTCATTTTGATCTACTTCTATTCCTAAGAAGTATCTCAGCAATCCCATGTCAGTCATCTCAAATTCCTCTTTCATGACTGATTTGAAGTTTTCAATGAGGTAGTCATCATTACCTGTAAAAATCACATCATCAACATATAAGACAACAATCAAAATTTTACCATCTTTTTCTTTGATGTAAACGGTGGGTTTTCCCTCACACTTTGCAAATTCATTTTCCAGTAGATAGGAATCTATTCTACTGTACCACGCTCTTGGCGCTTGCTTCAGCCCATAAAGAGCTTTCTTCAATCTGCACACTTTGTGCTCTTGGCCTTTCTTCTCATAGCCTAGTGGCTGTTCAATGTAAACCTCCTCCTTTAACACTCCATTTAGGAATGCCGACTTCACATCCATTTGGTAGACTTTCCATTTGTTTTGTGCTACTATGGACAGCACTGCTCTCACGGTTTCCATTCTTGCAACCGGTGTGAAAGTTTCCTCATAGTCTCTCCCATACTGCTGCTTCTATCCCTTGACAACTAGCCTTGCCTTGTGTCTTTCAATTTTTCCTTCAGCATTGCACTTGGTCTTATAGACCCATTTAACTCCAATGACTTCTTTACCTTTTGGTAGCTCAACCAAATCCCATGTTTTGTTTCTTTCTATGGCATTCATCTCCTCATCCATAGCTTCTATCCATTTCTTATCTTTAATAGCATCTTCGAAATGAATAGGATCATCAACATGACAATACAAGGCAAATAAGGAATTCATTCCTTCATTATAAATGTCACTCCAGTTTCTAAACTTCTTACCTCTTTCACTTGGTGTGCAAGTGCTTGAAGACGCACTTGAATTTCCTCCTTGTGGTGTGCTTGGAGAAGCACTCTCATTTCTCCTCAAGGGTGTTCCTTGTTGTCCTTGTGTTGGCACTGTTGTTTGGGGATGTATTTCTACCATCTCCTCATCATCTTCATCATGAGACAAACAGTTTTTAACATTCACTGTTTTCTCTATGCTTCCATCCCAAGCTTCCTCCTCAATAAACTGAACATCTCTGCTCACAAAGAACTTCTTGGTGGATGGGATATACAACCTGTAAGCTTTGGATTCCTCACTGTATCCAATGAAGATACATTTCTCCCCTTTGCTATCCAACTTCCTCCTTAACTGATCAGGAATGTGTGCATAGGCCACACATCCAAAAATTTTCATGTGGGTGACTCCTTGCTTTCTCCCACTCCATGCTTCTTCAGGCACTTTGTTCATCACAGCTTTTGTAGGACACCTATTCAAGATATATACAGCACAGTTTACGGCTTCAGCCCAATAATCATTTGGCAAATGCTTTGCCTTCAACATGCTCCTCGCCATATCCATAATGGTCCTGTTCTTCCTTTCAGCAACTCCATTTTGCTGTGGGGTGTACCTCGTGGTGAATTTCTTGTGAATTCCATTTTCTCTACAAAAACATAAAAATTCTTTGGAGATATACTCACCTCCTCTGTCTGTTCTCAAAACTTTGATGCGCAGCCCACTTTGATTTTCCACAAGTGCTTTGAAATTTCAGAATTTTTCAAACACTTCTGATTTGTTCTTCAAGAAATAAACCCAAGTCTTTCTTGTAAAATCATCAATGAATGTTAGAAAATATTGGCTGCCTGCTAAAGATGGGGTTTGCATTGGTCCACATAAATCTGAGTGGACAATTTCTAAAGGTGTTTTTGCCCTTATGCTTTTCCCTGAAGGAAAACTTTCTCTGTGTTGTTTTCCCAAAATGCAGCCTTCACAAAGGCTGTCTAGTTTCTCTATCAATGGTAATCCTCTTACCATCCCTTTTCTGCTCAACAGGTTAAGACCTCCAAAGTTGAGATGTCCAAATCTCAAGTGCCACAACCAGTTTTCATCCTTTGGCACACTTTGGAGAGCCTCTTGGGTAACTGCTGCCATTGCATCTTTGTTTTCCAAATCTACCCTTATTCTGATAGGGAACATTCTGTTCCTCGTCATCCTCACTTCAGCAATGCATCGCTTGCTGGGTGGAATATCCATGATGGTGCATACATCATTCTCAAAGAAGACATTGTAACCTTTTTGGACAAGCTGTCCAATACTCAAGAGGTTACAACTCATTCCAGGAACATAATAGACATCTGCTATGGTTTTCCTTTCACCTTGCTTTGTAAATATTTTAACTTCACCTTTACCCATAACAGAAATTTTGCTATCAGTCCCAAGTGTGACTTGAGACTTCACACTTTGATCTAAAGCAGAAAACAAAGCTATGTTTCCTGTCATATGGTTGCTGCAACCGGAGTCTAGAAACCATATATCTTCACTATTTGTTTCAACCATATTGCAAGCTAACAAAACATTATCTTGGCTGACATTTTCTCTAGTAATATTTGCACTGGAGCTATTACTCACATCATGCTGCTTCTTTCTACATTCACTGGCATAATGCCCATATTTTTTACAATAATAACATTGGACATTGGGTTTTTCATACCTTTGTCCTTGAGCATGATGTTGTCCTCCTTGTTGGTTGCTGCCTTGACCTTGGTTCTGATTTGGATTGCTGCTTCTTCCTTGAGCATTCACTGGACTGTTCCTTCCGCCTCTGTTCTGGCTTATGCCTCTTCCTCTCTTGTTTCCTATGCCTTGACCTCTTCCTCTTCCAAAGGACATCTGGGTCTTGAAGGCTTGCTCTAGAGATGAGTTTTCGTTTCTACTCAACCTCTGCTCATCTGTGATCAGTGATGCATGAAGCTCATCAACTGAAAAGTTTGAGAGATCCTTTGTCTCTTCTATGGTGGTGACAATCACATGGAACCTTGAGGGTAGGCACCTCAATAGTTTTTCCACAATCCTCCTTTCTTCAAGTATCTCTCCATGAGATCTTATTTGTGTGACCAGGCCAATTACTTGAGTGAAGAATAAGTCAATATTGTCTGACTCCTTCACGCACAGGTTCTCAAAATCTTTCCTCAGCAACTGTAGTTTTGTTGTCTTCACTTTCTCCATGCCTTGATAGGTTGTCTTGAGAGTTTGCCATGCATCTTTGGATGTCTTAGCTGCTGCTAACCTTGGAAACATGCTTCCATGCACTGCCTGATACAAGAAGAAGAGGGCTTTTGAGTCCTTCTTCTTGTGGCTCTTTAACAGATCTTTCTCTCCCTTAGTTAATGAATTAAACTCATTTTCATCTGCTGGTTGTTCAAAACCATCCTCAACTATTTCCCATAAGTCTTGGGAAGCAAACAAGGCTTTCACTGTTATTGCCCAATAGTCATAGTTTTTTCCATCAAATAGTGGGAGCTGCATACCCATGCTATTGGTGTTGCTGGTGCCAGCCATTTTTGCACTCTTAACTATGCTTCAAATACTTCACTGTGTATTTAAAATAACAGACTGTCTTCAACAGCAACACACAAAAAAAACTTGAGAAATACCTTGGATTCTTTTTCCTGAGTCTTCACACTGCTGGAGAAGTTGTTGCAATAAGAATCCTTCCTTCAGCTTCTTTGAACACTTCAAAGAGCCTGGATTAGCTCCGATACCACTGTTGGGGATTTTTTCTGTCAAAATCCCAAAAACAAAATCACAGAACACAGAGACAATGCTCTGTTTCAAACACAGGATCTTTAACACAGCGGAAACTTTAAAAAAATTATTTGCAGCAGACAGAGTTTTCACACACACCACAAATTTCTATTCATTAATAAAAACTGTTGTTACAAACTATGGTTCTTCCTCTCTCACAGAGGGATTTACAAAAAAAAACAAAAGACTCAGACTGTTGTGTCTGCTGTATATTCTATTTTGCTGCTGTTGCCTTTCTTTTTCATTCACGCGCTGTTACGTTCTATATTTTCACTTCTTCGCACTATTGTGCATTACAACACAATTTTCACTGTTGTGTATTACAATTCTATTACATGGGCGCTGCTGCGTCTCCCTCTTCACACTACTCATAAAAAAACATTACATATATATATATATATATATATATATATATATATATATATATATATATATATATATATATATATATATATATATGACAACAAAAGATAATTACTTCACGTTTTCACTGGCCATGCTTCCGTAAAAGAAATAATAAAAATTAAATTTTTTTACCAACTATTACTTGAGCCCATACTCCGGCTGAAATAAAATTAAAAACCTCACCAAAACTTACCAACTCACAGTAAATTACATTTACTGTTTTACTGACATTTACTGACGGTAAGTAAAACTTTTACTTCACGTAAAATTTCATTTAATGTTGGCTTGTACTTCAACCATTGACTTCATTTAAATCGCATCGCAGAATCCCATTTGGTCGGAACACAAAATTGGAGCACACACATATAGTGCGATCGGATCGCATCGCACCATCGCAATCGGGGAAATCAAGTGAACAAAACAGAGGGTGACAAGGTGAGTTTGTGGTTTGTGATATGCGATGGATCGCATGGCAAATAAAAGCTGCAATTGAAATTATATTTCAACATAAAGTGGATTCATGGTCAATCCTAATTGTTCAGCTAAGCAGTAGCTGGCCCATGTGAAAGCCGAGGACCTGGTATTCACCCCGTTTTTCTTCAGTTCTGATGCTTTACAAAGGCTAAAACAGCCCATCGCAAAAGACCTGAAGGAGGATTGTACAACGTTCGAAGTCTTGGCAGCGTTGGCCTGGCGAGCGAGAACAAGGGTTCTGGAAATTCCGCTGAATAGCCCCGTCAGGTTTTTATTCGGGGTCGACATAAGGAGAGCATTTGACCCCCCGCTTGCAGAGGGATACTACGGCAATGGTTCGTACCTGGCATGTGCGCGCAACATTACAGCGGGAGAGGTTGTCAATGGAACCCTTTCGCATGTTGTAAAGATGATAAAGGAGGCAAAGTTAGGTTTAAATGAGGAGTACCTGAGATCGAGTATAGCGTTCCTTGAAATGAAATGCCCAGAGATGACAGATGTGCATATGTGTCTTGAAGATACATTTCTCACTGACTGGAGGTGGCTGGGATTTAACCACGTGGACTTTGGGTGGGGTGAGCCCCTCATTGCTTGCCCTGGTAATTGGCTCAAAATTTTGATATGCCCAATTACATTTCTGCCTCCCCCGAAGAACAAGAGCGGAGTAACGATGGTCTTCTGCGTGCCACGCCCGGCGTTGAAAACCCTTGAAACGGAATTACACAGTCTGATGTGAACCAGTGGTAACAAAAACTCTAGCGGGAAATGCATGAGTTCAAGTGCCATATGTCACTGCATCAACCTCTTGTTGCAAGCATGTTAGATAATTTTATTAATCAAACATGGAAAGCAAAGCCAGTCAGTTGTGTGCTGAGTAGAAGTAAGAAGTAAAACCATAGATACTTCAGTTATGTTTAGTTTTGTTTTTAAAAGTAGCATTCCTATTGTAAATACAAAAAAGTTTATGTAGCATGTGTTGTTTTATTGACAGACATTTTTAAAGTGTGGGTTGTTTTAAATTAGTATTATTTTTTTTTATTTTTACTGAATATTAATAAACTAATATTCAAATCTTTATTTTATAGTAATACAGGTAATGCGCTCACATATTTTTATTTTTTTTTCCTGAATTTTAAATATTAAGTAATTTGTATTTTTAAATATATATATATATATATATATATATATATATATATATATATATATATATATATATATATATATATATATATATCATGTATATATATATATATATATATATATATATATATATATATATATATATCATGTATATATATACGTGATATATATATATATATATATATATATATATATATATATATATATATATATATCATGCCTATTATCAAATATCAAATAACAAATAATATTAGGTGAACAAATGGTTATTAAATTATTAATTTTGAGAAGGGAAAAATATAAAATGAATAATTATGTTAAAACCAAATAAAAATATTTTTTATGGAAAAATATTAACTATATTAACAAATATTTTATAATAAATTTACCATGTAAGTCATTTATAATATGATGATGATGATGATGGTTAATGTCCACTGAGACCAAACTTTGGTCTATAGGATCTAAAAAAACGAATTATTTAGTTTGATTTAAGATTTTACTCCTATGCTCAAAAAGCTTGGAGAGAAACCTCCCAAGCTCACTATAATTTTGACACCGTAAAAGGCTAGGAAGGTCACTATTGCAACAAAAATTATGAAACTCAGATCTAATGTGGTTGTTCACAGGGCACTCTAAGAGGAAGTGATTTTCATCCTCGATGTTCATATTCTCATAGAGATGGTAGATCCTTTCCATCCATGGTGTTTTAGGAACTTCCCAATGACCCGTTTCACTATGGAGCTCATGAGAGTTCGTTCTAATATTGGCTATATTAGTTTTCTTCTTTGAGCTAGTTAAAACAGAGAGATACTTTTGATCTTCTATGGTGGGGTTGATGACGTCCTTATAATATCTTAATTTTCTTTTAGGTGCTAAATCTTTCTCACACCACATTTTTTCTTTGAACTTAGAAGTAACAATATTTTTAATGTTATTAATATTTTTCAATGCAACATTCTCGTCAATCTCCCAATCGTTTAACGAGGCCCTCATGTCTTTATACCTACCTCGTTTGAGCCTTAGGTGGTTTTGGCTTAAATTTAAAGCTAGCTTAGGAAATCTATAGTTTCCTATGTTATTGAGTTTGTGCTTGTACAACAGAAACCTAGTCATAGCTAGGCTCTCGATGGGGAAATACCCACTTCTATAAAGAGAATAAGATAGGGTGTATTGCTTTTAATTTGAAACTAAAATAATTAAATATTTTAAATTAACAAATCCTAACATAATTAATAACAATAGATCTATTTCTTACGGAAATTTAAAATAAATTCTAAACAATTTATAATTAAATTAAATAAATATTTTGCATTAATTAATATATTTAAAATAAAAGGTTTTTATAATTTTCTAAAAAGATAATTTTTAAAAAATATATATAAATTTTGAATTTTTAAAATTTTTATTGTTAAAAGTTTATATAGTGTTTTCCTAAATTTTATGTTATGTGAAAAGTTCATCAAGTATTACTTAAAACATATATGTTTTTAATATGAGTTTTAACTAAGTGGTTTTGATTAATGACATTAAAAAATGATAATTATATTATTTTTAAATATTTAAAAATAAATTTATTTTGTAAATATTATTGGTAATTTGAGATATGTGAAATTGTTGAAACTCGAGATTGAGGTTTGAATCTTTTTGTTTGCGACTTGGTTTATGGAGATGAGGACAAATCATAAACCCCCAAAGGTTTACTAGTAGTTACGTGTCAGGCAGACTGTTGGGTTCCTCTGTGTTAGGGCCTCAAGTGGAAAGAGCCTGAGAGAGTTGAAAAACCAATGATCATGGTTAATGTCGTGCGGGCGTGCCCGAGATGTGCGACAGGCACACGTGTTCGGTTAAAGGCGACTCGAGTTGGACCATTTCATTAAAGGCGACTTGGAGGTGGCGTTCGGTTATATGTGACGATGGGCACAAACATAGTGGGTGTGTTGTGTTGGGCGGGCGGCCACCCATTACGACGAGCGACCTTGGAGAGAAACCAACGGTCGAGTCATGCGACTGGCGACCAATGGGCAAGTAGTCCGACGGGCAACCGATATATGAGCGGACGAGTTGCGGATAACATGCACAGTGGGCGAGCGAGCATCGTTGGGCAAGGGTGCATCAGGCAACCTGAGTCAGGTCCCTGGGAAAGCGCACACCCAAGGCGAGCGAGGCGCCCATTTGCGAGCCGAATCGTGGGTCATCTCGTATGAGAAAGTTGGGTGGCATGTGCTGACACATGAGTTGAAGTGATGGGAAACACGATGGTGAAGGGATGTGTCAAAATATTTTGGCAGGTTGGTTGACCAGTTTATATGGAGGGTCGACCCATGGAAAAATGAAGGGACGCGACCGTTGGAATATTTCCATGGTCGAATGGCATATATATAGAAATGAAGGGATGGCATCTCCAAGCATGATCAAGCAAGCATAACAACACAACGAAAACAAGAAACACAGAGCAAACAAGGTCATGCTACAGGTGGTGTGCGCAATGGGCATGACCGAAGTTAGCCACAGACAGAGTTGAGGTTTATGTACTAAGGGTTGAGCGAGGGCGTGTTGAAGGTAGAGTTGCACTACATAGTGTTGTGGGTTGGGCGGATCACCACTACAGTGCGCTATAGGAAGGTCGAGTCGAGTGCTGACAGGAGTGAAAACTATTGCGTTCGGTGCACAGTCAGGACACGGGTAAACGGTGACCCAAGGCCACTATGGTGGACCTGAGGGAAAGAAAAAACCTCAGGTCGAAGTGCAATAACACTCGGGCAGAAGTGTCAAACGGTGAGTTGGTGGGTATATGACCCGGGTGTTGAATAACAGAACGTGCAGAGCAATACGGGTAGTTAGGTAGGGTGTGCAGCAAAGTCACGTGCGGTGAACAAAGGGAGCACGAAGTGCATGGTAGTTCGGGTAACTCATGTTGGGTGTGCAGGAACAGCATAAACGGTGGTATTAGTGGGCACGGTTGATTTGAAGGACTGTGTAGGCTGAAGTGTTGCCGGTTGCACGACTGTAAAATATTTTTGTACAATTAAACTACAAAATTATTGATATATTGGGCAGACTCGGATTTATATAGGAGTTGCCCCTCCGACATAAGTTTTTGTATAATGTGTTTATGTTTTTTTTTGTGCATATATAATTGGTTATATGGTTAATTAAAGAATTTTATTTTGTTGCATTGATAACATTGATAAAATGGGCTAAGTGTTGGCTTAGGCATAGTCCATATACTTATGTATTGGTGAAAAGAAAAAGTATAGTGGTGCCGCACACACCTATACGTGGTTGAAAGAGTACCACAAGGATAGGGCCATGACAGTTGGTATCAGAGCCCATTTTACAGAGAAGGGCTTTGATTGAATAAGAAGTAGGAATAAAACAAGCATTGGTTGCAATTGGTATTGAAGCTTGGGCATGGGGTACTTAGTCGCAGTGCGACATTAAGAAGTTTGACAGGGGCAATTTGCAGGGTCGAGGTTGAATGAGATAGTGTATGGTTGTGACACATTCAAAGTAAAAACTGATGGTGGAAAATGCAGAAGAACCTTAGCTTACAGGTGAATCCAACATGAATCCTAAGGCAGTTTTCATGGATAAAGTGCTAGACCGTGTGGAAGAGTTTTTTTCGAAGATGGCTTCATTATAGGATGAAAATGCTGAACTTAGGGACGGTCTCACGAAGTTGGAAGAAGCTTATGAAAATCTCAAGGTATGATATGAGTACACTGAGTGGAAGTATGGAAAAACAAAGAAGGAAGTCAAGAACTTTAGACATACAAAAGATCAATTTTTGGATGAAATCTTGAAGTTGCAGAAAAGTCTTGAGGAAGCTCGAAATGAGATTATTGTCTTGAAGAAGGTAGTTGGGTAGGGACAACTTGGAGGGACTGCTCATGTGAAAGTCACGGAACCTGATTCTTATGATGGGATGAGGAGTGCAAAGGAACTTGGCAATTTCTTATGGGATATGAAGCAATACTTGGAGCGCTTGGGGATACTTGATGAGGAATCCAAGGTAAAAGTAGTTGCTCAATTCCTCACTAAGGATGCTAAGACGTGGTGGAGATGGAAGTTAGATATTATTTCCCATGGTGATGCTGATGACATCTCTACCTGGGATGATATGAAGAAATCATTATAGACTCAATTTATCCCACAAGATGAGACTTGGGATGCAAGGATGAAGATTAAGTATATTAAGCAAATAGGGAGTCTATAAGCATATCAACGGGATTTCTCAAGTGCGATCTTGGAATTAACAGACATGGAAGAGAGAGACAAGGTTTTAAACTTCATTATTGGATTGAAGCTTTGGGCACGTGATGAGGTGAAGAGGCGGAAGATCATGATTCTAGAAGAGGCATTTGCTGCAGTTTATAGGCTAATAGAACATTATGGTGAGGGGACTGAAGAGAAGAAAAATAAGTTCAATAAACTGAAAGAGAAGACTATAAAGGAGGAGCATTCGAGATAGAGTGGAAATCCAAAGACGAAGAAGCCTCTGAAATGTTGGTTGTGTGGAGAAGACCACACGGTGAAGAATTGTCATTCTAGACTGACAGGGGCAACAACAACACAAGTCGATGCAAAAGGAAAAAGGAGGAACCAGCAATTGGGATGATGCATATTTTGGGAGCTGCAGCAACAACTGAGGTTGTCCCAAGGCACGATCCTGAAAGGAACAAATTGGAGTATGTGCACATAAAGGTTAAGCAAGGCAATTTACTCATGATGGTGGACAGTGGCGTGACTCATAACTTCATCAAGGAGGAAGTTGCGAGGAAAGTTGGGTTGAAGTTTTCACCAACCCAAGCTCATCTTAAAGTAGTGAAATCTCCACCAGATAAATTCATTGGCATTACAAAGAATGTGGATGTGAGCATTGGTGAGTGGTTTGGTAAGATCGACTTCACAATTGTGCAGATGGATGACTACGAAGCAGTTTTGGGAATGGAATCTATGAAGCAATATGAAGTTATTATGGTGCCACATATGAAGAAGTTGTACATTTACGATGGACGAGAGATGAACCATTGGGGGTACCTACCGTGGCAGCTATGAAAGTTGGGTGTAAATTGAAATGATGGATGTGGAGGACATCAAGTAGTTGAAGAACTCTATGAGAGGTTTTCCACTGCAGAGACAAAACTCATGGAGAAGGCAGAAGTTATTAGGACATTTTCTAATAGTATCTTGGATTTTATAGGCATGCTATAGGTAGTGGAAGGAAACAAAGATGCTAGACTAGAGACTCAGGAGGAGAGTGTGGAGGCATACATGCAGATATTGGAAGAGGAAGATTCAGATAGATGGATTGAACTATTAGAGAAGGAGAATGGAAAACTTTAGGTTTTGCCATCCCATCCCTCTTTCTATACTGACATGGGGATGAGGCTCATTCTCTTCTACTCATGGAAATGGGTCCTCTCTATGACTTGATGAGCAATCACTTGGGGAAAGATGGATGTGATTGACAAGAGGATGTGATGATAGACATGATGATGTGAGAGGCATGGGTTCTTGTGGAGGCGATGTTACAGTTAGATTAGCTACCCAACTAATCACCATCATAGGGGGATCTAGAACATGACTTTCTTAAAGAGTTAGACAAGATTTGAGCATGGAGCAGGTCATGGGTTCTACATGGATATGTCTTTATGATGGAGGTTGTTGCGATGGTGTTGTCGAGGGTGAAATGTTTTATAGAATGGTGGAGGATGTCAAGGCCTAGAGTTGGCGAGCGCCGGAGAGAGTAAAAAAATCGACGATATCGGTTAAAGGCGTGCGGGCGTGCCTGAGATGTGCGACGGGCGCCCATGTTCTGTTAAAGGCGACATGGGTTGGAGCATTCAGTTAAAGCTACTTGGAGGTGGCGTTCGATTATGTGTGATGACGGGAACACACATAGAGGGAGTGTGTGTTGGGCGGGCGCCTGCCCATTGCGACGAGCAAGTATGTGGAGCAAGCAACAGTCTAGTCTTGCGATCGGTGACTGATGGGTGAGTCATGCAACAAGCGACCGATGGGTGAGCATACAATGTTGGGTAGGGGCGCACTAGGCCACCCGAGTCGGGTGCCCCGACGAGCACACACCAAAGGGGGGTGATGCGCCCATGTGCGCACTGAACCGTGGGTTGTGTCGTATGAGCGAGTTGGGGCATGGGTCGACCCATGGGTTGAAGCGATGGGTAAAGGTTGATATGGAGGGCTGACCCATGACGAAATGAAGGACGTGACTGTTGGAGTATTTCAATAGTTTGGAGGCATCATCAAACAAGCATAACAATGCAACAAAAATGGGAAACACAGAGAAAACAACGCTGAGCTACAGGCAGGATGCACAGTGGGCAGGAACGAAGTTAACTGTAGGCAGATTTACGGTTTTTGTGCTAAAGGTCAAGTGAGGGCGTGTTGCAGGTTGGCCCGCAATGCACAGTGTTGCGGGTTGGGAGGACTGTCGCTACAGCGCGCTATAGGAAATTTGGGTTGGGTGTCGACGAGAGTGTGAATTCTTGCGTTCAGTGCACATTCAGGGTGCGGATAAACGGTGACCCAACACCGTTATAGCGGACCCACAGGAAAGAACAACACTCAGGTAGAAGTGTGATAGCGCTCAGGAAGAAGTGACGAATAGTGATCAGGTGGGTATACGACCCGGGTGTTGAACGACGGAACATGCGGAACGATACGGGTAGTTGGGCAGGGCGTGAAGCAAAGTCATAGGTAGTGAAAAGAAAACGTATAGTGGTGTCGCACCTCCCTATACATTGTTTAAAGAGTACCACAAGGATAGGGTCGTGACACTCTTGGTCATAAAAAACAAAAATAATATATATATATATATATATATATATATATATATATATATATATGAAATAGGTATGATTTTTATATTAATTCATTTTGGTTTGAAAACCACAATTTTTTATGTATGCTACAAACTCTTCATCTATTATATTTAAAAGAGTCTTAAAACGACTTGAAACTCCACTTATCTAATTATATATTGTTGTTCTAATTTCACTTTTCTTATATATTCTCCAAAGCTTCCTACGATAACTGCGTACTTACAAAACATAGATTAAAACTAAAGGATAAATGAGTCTTCAACACTTGGCCGAGGAATTTCATTGCATGAAATTCATTTTCTTCATGTCATGGTTGGAAAGGAACATAAGCCATTTCCATGCCCATCTCCTTGATTATCATTTCTAGCTTCTCTGGAACCATGCCCTAATGTGCTTCAATCTCGACATCCAATTCCTTGTTCACTCCAGATGTTATTGGTTCATATATAGGTACCCATGTAATAAAGTTTGAGATTCAAGAGATAAAACACAACTTGAAAATGGTCCATTTTGGCCTGCAACAAACCAATTTTCTGGTGCAAAAGGGAAAATTGAGCTTGCTCTCCTACCTTTCCCATTCCCCTTGCCTGGATAGAAGAGGGAGGATATAGTCCATGGTTGTTGTCACATAATCTTGATCTGGTTTTCTAGATTAGGATGGATCTTTCTCAGCTTTTGTTGGACAGGTTTTTCATCGTTTATCATTGGGATAGTATGTTGGATGATAGAAGTGTCGTAAGTCTTAAGTTCATCGTAGTTCCAAGCAAAGACACTTTTGTATTGTTTCAAGAGACGAACATACGCTAATTTTTCTTCAGGAGCTAGGCCAAGGCCTAGGTTGATATTCTACGGCTTGGTATCAGTTCCTAGATTTACTAATTCATAGTTCAGAGTTGAACTTTGAAGTTTTGAATTGGTAGATCTTTTGAATCGATCTTTCAAATCATATAGGTCTTCTAATTTGACTACTGACTTTGGCATAGCATTATTAGTGCTATCTTGTTGCAATTGTCTATCATGTTGGTCCTCATCAATTATCTGATTGGTGTAAGATCCCTCTGAGGTGAGGAAGCTTACAATATCAGGATCATCGTTGAAAATTCTCCAATTGGTAATGTTATCAGGAACCGAGGGTCTAAAGATTAATTCGATTGAAAATCTATCAGGGCTAAAGTCTTCTAAGGGAATGAACTTGGAAGCTACGTTTGCTAAGAGGTCAACACTAGCATTCTGGAGTCTGGGAATTGATGAAATATTGAATGCTATAAAATGTTCAGTCAAATCTTGAACTAAAGATTGGTAATGATTCAAATGACCTGATAGACAATGTATAGCATTTCGTACCTGTCTGATAACAATTTCAGAATCTCCAAAAACTTGTAGATATTTGATGTCTAACCCGATTGCTTTGTACAATCCTTGGACTAAAGCCTCGTATTCTGCAGTATTATTGGTGCAATCGAACTCGAGTCTACAAGTTAGCATAGTTTTGTTTCCCTCTGGACTAATTAATACGCATCCTGCTCCTACTCCTTTGTTAGACTTGGAACCGTCAAAGAATAATTTCTAAAATAAATATTTATTTAGAGGACTATCTATAAAATTAATACATTTATAACTATTTGTTTGAGAAAAAATTTCTACTTCAGATAAAACAGAATGTTCTAAGTAAGGTGAAGTATGAGCATTAAAATTTCCTAAGAAAGAATCAATAGAATAGTTGCCAATAATATTGTTGCTATATGCTATCGGTTCATTTTCTCCTTCCAATTCTGTTACTATTTAGTTCTGATGTCTTTCTAACTCAACCTTTATCTGATTTGGTTTACCATTGTAAGGGAGCCACATGTGCGACCAATCGGTTGCAAAGTATCCATGTAGTTTTTCAGACCAATCTCTGCTAAGAAGTAATCCATACAATTTTGGAATATCTGCAACTAAAATGTCGATAACTTGACATACCTTTGGATTAGATGATAGCCTTATGGTAACCTGATTTAATTCGCCGATCACTTCAACTTGCAACCGATCCAGCTGAACTATGCGCACAACAGATTTTTGAGGTTGAACGTTCAACTTTGCACATATTGATTTTGGTAAGATATTAGATGAAGCTCTAGAATCCACTAAACAATTATGCAATTTTTTGTTGAAAACTTCATAAGTAAGAAGAAATGGGGGAGTATGAGATCTCAACCTTCCTCCAATTAAAGCGATATCGTTTGGATCAACTTTATTAATCACATTAGTTGGAGGTCTTCCCATCTCATGGGAAGGTTGAGAGATTACAACGGTGGGCAGAGGTGCAACTGGTACTGCATGTAATTCTTTCAAAAGTACCTTTTGCTGATGTTTTAACTTGCTCAATTCATAAAAAGTGATGTTATCCATAGTCTTCTTCATGTCTTCTATGATATTATACTCCATTTCATCCGAAACAATCAATGTTTTAGATGGAGTTGATGAATCTGTTTGGACTGGGCTTGTTTGGGTCACTTTGTGTGTCATTTTCTTGGCTGCGACTTTATCCTTAGGCATTGAGCTTGCGTTCTTTGGCTTAGGAGTTGGTTGAGGAGGATCGAGTTGATTTCTACTTCGAGTACTAACCGGCGATGCCTCTTGATCCTCTTCATCTGGGAGGATGAAATCCCACATACCTTGTACCTCTACAACTTCTTCTTCATCGGTAGGCTCTTCAATAGCAATTTCCTCTTCTTCTTCTTCTGATTCAGCACTTGTGATAGCATTGGGAGGCTTTGAATCAGTCGAAGGATTTCTTCTATAAGGTTTGTACAACTTTTTAGAAGAAGTCTCTGCTACTTGTTTCTTAATGTCAACCATTTCGTTAGACATGGTTTTCAAAACTTTCTGCAATCCTTCTAAATCAAATGGGTCTTTCGATTGTTTTTCTTGGGATCTTCCTTAAACATAACCTTCTTAGATTTTTGTTCATCTACAAAATTTTCATTTTCTAAGGCTATGATACGTTTCTCTACTGCTATTGCTTCTTTCATATTGTCAGCTAAATTTGTTTTATTAGCCCTATCAACGAAGATTGCTATGTTTGATGGTAACGCAGAGATGTACCATTCACTTCGCATTTCTTCGCTAGGCTTGGAAGTAGTAGGAATTTTATTCAACAGCTTATTGAAACGTGAATTAAAATCTTTGATAGGTTCTTTTGACTCAGCCCTAAGGTTAGACAGGTCATTGATCAGTGTTGTCGTAGACCTGTCATCACCGAACTTAGTCAAGAATTGTTCTTGGAAGATATCCCAACTAGTGATAGATCCAGACGGTAATGAGAAATACCATGGTCCGGCTGCTCTTTGCAAAGTGTAAGGAAATAGTTGGACGACAGCGTCTTCATTAGTAACTCCATTGAGATTTATAGATAACATAAAGTTGTTTATATGTTCTTCCGCTAGCATGCCTGCTTCAAGATTAAACTTAGGCAGCCATTTTTCAGGATGGGCCAGTATTTGACTCAAGGGTGTAGGCATTAAGACTGCCCCTGGGTTATTCCATGGAGTTTGGGCCATTGTTGAACTACTAACAGAGGAAATCGCAGAAGATGATCTCTGTGGTTGGGAAAATGAGGATATTACAGTTCCAGATGATTGAGAAGGAGATGTGGAAGTTCCAATGGACTGGTGAACAATAATCTGAAGTGGAGGGGTGGATGGTTGACTTTGCAGTGAAGAGGTTGAGATGGATGATAATGACGAAAGAGTCTCGCTATCAGACCCTTTAGGTGATTTCCTTGCTCTCTTCCTTGTAGGTAGGGGTAACTCAGTTGGCTCAATACCAAACTTTTCGCTCTTTAATCTGGTGAGAGGATGAGCAGGGTTATATTGTGAAGTCACACTGCCTTGAGATTTATCAGATATTTGAGGTGATATAGAAAATTGCTGAAGTTTATGGATCAAAGATTTAACTTCAGGAGGATCAATAGTAGATTTCTCTGAAATGTCAGGGTTTGTGGCAGTGGTTGTTGTTTTATCGACTTCTTGCTCAAGATTTAAAGATTCTAAATTCGATGGGGAAGTCGGGGGAGATGGTGAGGGTGATTTACTCTCAGAATGGTATTTAGATTTAGATTTACTTGCCATTCACAGTTCGGGGCCCTCCTTCTAGCACCAACTATGTTGAAGCCCCGAAAATTGGGTCTACAACAAGGGGGATACCCATCCGGTCTGGACCTTGGTTAGCAGCTCCTTTTCTGTTTGGTATAGTGGGTCCGACTGGGGATATGGGACCAGTTTCCCAATATATGTGTGTGTGTGTTGAGAATTGATATTTCCTTTCTATTGGTTCCTAATTAAAATGCTTTTATTCTATTTCTAATCTAAAAACATGCAATTGTATTCTAATAAACATAAATATCTAATTCTAAACTAACCCGAGATGTAGTCTTTCCATTATGTGATCTAAAATAATTTCAAATAACAATTGGTAATAAAGATCATTCAACTGATATGAGAAAAGAATTCAATAAAGATAAACCATTTCGTATAAAAAGTTAGACGAAACAATTGTGAAAAACATATCGCATAATAAGCTACTCATATATTAAACATAAATAAATAGCTATCACCGTACAGAAGTGCCAAATGATAACTCAAGCATTCACGCATTCATATATAAATAACTGAACATGAATATCACTTTAACACATAGGCAGAAATAGTTAAGAGATAAAAGTACCATTTATAACTAGTTCTACTCATGAGCTTCAAGCAATAATGATTTATCTCTTCTTAATCCAACATCTACTAAGAGTACAAAAGTGCAACATCAGTAGCAGATATTAAATGCAGATATCAATAAATCATGTTCCATTCATTCATCAAAACCTCCTCAGAGGGTGCAAAAGTGCATGTTCTGAGGACAAGTTTTTGACAAATTTCAGGACCCTTCTCTAAATGCATGAGAAGGGTTTAAATACTACTAATTAAATCTAAAAATAATCTATTACAAAAATGTAGGATGCGGTTTAAATGACCGTCCTTATTTCAGGCAAAAATAAAGAAAAATTAAAACTAAAACTGAATTTAAAACTAAAACTAACAACTAACTATCTATGTATTTGTTCCTTATAATCGCAAGCGTTTAGCTTTTGCTTGAGGAGAGTTGGTTGGCCGACTTCCGACTTTAGCTGTCTTGCGAAAACGGAATCGGCAAGAGCTGGCACCATCTTCTCGGCAGAATTGATGATGCATTTGAGAGTCATGCACTGGCTATGTGGTTTTACCAAGTACGTCCAGTAAGAATCCCAATTCAACTTGGTTAACCTTTTGATGGATTCTGCCCTTTCTTGAACCTTTTGTCTCCTATTTGTCTGTATATGTTGTACATTTGGTAGATATTTACATACCACTTGAGGATATTCTTGTTAAATACCACTGTTTTTAGAGTTCAAGTTTTGTTTTTTGCCTTTAACATTTTTTCCTACAAATTTTCGGGCTTACAAGTGACTAAGCGATTAGAGGCTTTCCATCTCGAGGGGTTTTGCCCAGCGATCACGCTTCGAAACTGCCTCTGTTTCTTGATCTGGGCTTCCCTGTTGCGATTTTCGCCTCTTGTGCGCTTTTTTGTTAGAGGATATAAAGCTTAAGTTTTGTGGAAATAATGACTCAGTGATTTCTTGGGATTTTCTGTAACCTCCATTATCTTGGGATTTTCTTCCTCTAATAGACTGTACATGCCCTCCTAAGTAGTAATGCCGGCATCTCTGTTACAGGCGGTGTTTGTGTACAGGGGCATCATTTCTTTATCTTCAGAACTCGGAGCTTTACCCTTCTTTCCCATAATGTTCTGGACATTGCTTTGTATACTTTTCTTCTCTTCACTCCTGCAGTTTACAAATGAGGCAAGAGTAATGATAAGAAAAAGATGACGGGAAAGCTTTAAATGCTGAAAACATATAAAATATACCACCTTACGTGAAATGGCTCTTCGATTAGATCAAAACCATATTTCATTAATGATTGCCAACTAACTCATTAATTAACATTAACACGCATAACCGGGCCTCAGTTTATGGAAAAAGCTTTTTCGAATGGCGAGCCCTGTAGATCCGCGATAAGGCAATTTTGTGATTTGCTTCGCAATATCGCAGATCGCAATATCGCGGAATCGCAATATCGCTAGTTCGTAGCGTATGACAATCATCCATTAATGTGTTTTCTGCGAAATGCGATTTGCGATATGCGCCATCGCATATCAGTGGTTTGAAGTATTTTAGCTTTAATTGAGATTCGAGGGATGCGATGCGATGAATGTTTTTAGTGTGTAGTTTCGCATCACGATTTCGCAATCTTAGAATTCCGCTTGTAGGAAGACATCCATTACCCTTTTTTGCGATGCGACGTTTCTTAAGGAGTGATTTTATTCTAACTTATCATAAAACTTAAGTCTTTAAGATTTTTTAAGGGTATCTCCTAAGTTTATGATAGTAAGTTTTATTGACAAAAGGAAATACAAGCATTAATCGATTTTTTTATTTTTTGAATAAGGGTCCCCACTTATTTAGTATTAGTGATAAAACTAAATAAGAAGGGGGGTTGTTGCTGGCCACAACAGAATTCCACATACAATGTAATTACAAAATAATATAATAATATACTCATACCCATATAGGACAAAATTAGGTGGAACCAACTAGACATCCTAATAAGACAAATAAGTCAAGCTTGAGTTTGGGGCAACTCAAGCTCACCAACTTCGACTTGTAATTTCTCAATCACATGACAGTGCCAAGATTTGTATTGTGCGATGACTTCCCCAAATTTTGTGATGTGATTAGGTTGAAAAAGGACTTTAGCCTCCATGGCATCCAAGTACACTAATTTGTAACCGGTCAGAGTTTCCTTCTTTAGCAAGAGCATCATAGTATTGATCTAGATAGGGCCACAAATGTACTTCTACATATTCTTCCTGTTCACCTCAAGATATTCCTTGGTAGCGATCAAGCTGAACTGATCCAAGTATTCTTCAACCTCCTACCTGACCTGATTCCTGTGTTTGGCTTTACTGAGTGAGCCAATTGATGGGATCTCGTGTGATTTCACCACTAAATCCATGCTATTGTACAAACGTGCATATGAGGGCTGAATATTGGAGATGAATGAGGAAAGTTATTTGTTTCTATGGATGATAATTTGCACCTAGGCTTTCTCCAACTCTTCCTGTTTCCTTATTTTCTTCACCAATTTGGACGGTGCCCCTTTGCATTGCATTGACCACTCATGCGCAACGGTGATGTTTGTGTGGATAGCCTTTAGGTATTTAGCATTATCCTTACACTTTTGTTGCATTTCGTACAAGAGAATATTTTCATTATGCATGGTGACAAGCTCTTCATACAAGCTCGACATAGTTTTTCCCAATGTTGATACTTCACTAGGTATGGTTTCCTTAAATTATTCCATATATACCTGCACGGGAGCTACGTTTTGGACCTCTACTCAACATTGTTCAACTTCTTGCCTCGTACCCCATAAGTTCTTTTCCAACTGTTTGTTCTCTACCATCAGATACTCTGTGTTTGATTTTGTAGCACCTGCAAAAGCCAAGTTGGCTATGGAAATGGAATTTGGATTCCTTCTAGTGTCTATCACAATCACCCTTTCTCTGATGAATGCAGGAGGTACGATATCATCTAGAAAATGTTTCTTCCTTGCTTGTACAATATTCTTCTGAAGGTCATTGTAAGTTGGATTGTATGTGTCCCTCACTGGACCCTCATCAAGAGGAACAATTTCCTCTTCCTCACTTGGAGCTTGCTCTGTTGTTGAAGGAGGGGGAGACTGAGTGGTGACCTGCTAAGTGCTCAACATCATATCAACATCATGGTTTAACGACTCTAGTTGCTCCTCCATGTATTAAATTGCAATCCACTCCTCAATTTCTTGAGCGAGCTCCTTGTCTTGAAATTATTCACTTTCCCCTCCTAGTAGTCGGTTCTACTCTTGTTCCTCAGATTGTTTATTTGCTGCTTCTTCTTCTTCTATTTTCCACCTTTATTCTTCTTCTTGTCTTTTCCTTTCTTCTTCCAATATCCTTTGATTCATCTCTTCCTCCTTCTTCCTTTCCTTCCTCCTCTTCTTTTTTGTTATGGCTACTTTCAGGATGATTGGATCTACTTTCATCTTGTGGTTCTGCTCTTCCATTGGATTATGTGCAACTTTATTCTTACCCTTTTCGTGCAATAGGTTACACCTTTCCACTGGTACTACCTTTGGAGTGACTTCCTTCTGCGGAGTAACCTGTGAAGCTAACTCATTTTTGGGACTTGGAGGCATTATAAAAATTCTTCACCTCTTCCTCCTCAGGCCTTCGAAATGTCTCGTTGAGCCACTGAAAATGAATCCTTGCAAATTGTTCTTTGCAAACATTCCTGGGATAATATGGATTGAATTCCAAATGACCGAATGCAAATTTTTCTATCCCCTTGCCTTCGTTGTCTGAAACTTTTAGATTCTTGATTTTGTACAATATGATCTGCATAGGAAGAGTGGGCCATGGTGCTTTCTTCTTCTTGTGTAGAACTGTCGATAACCCTATGGAAAGATGGTAAGAAACTTCTTGCATGACTAACTTATCGGTGGCATACCTCGGTAGAAGATGCAGAGACTTCTGTCCACAAAGCACTCTGAGGGAATTTCCATCTAATGAGGAAAACCAATCTGCTATTTCTCACATTGCTTCCATTTCCCCACATGACATGCAAGGTGGATCTTCCTAAAATATTATCTTGTATAATGGAATGAGGAAGTGATCAATCAATTTTTCCATTACTCCTTTGTGGCTTCACTCTGAAAGTAGCTTGTAGTAAATGTGCACGACAGTCTCTATTATTGTCCAGGTCCAATTCATGCCAGGAAATGAATTGTGAGTGCATATTGCATCCAGTAGGTACCCAACATGTAAAATATGGCTTCCCTTCCCTTGAGAGTATTTTGGGAATTAGCTACATGGATCTTCTACTATTGAGCCAAAATTTCTGACAAGTTGAATGGTTTTCCTTCATTCACAATCTGGTTTAGCAAGAATGCCCACCCTTCGGGGAATGTTTCAATACTTTGCTAACCATATATTTTGTAGCATAGGACTATTAGGTATTAATAACCCTTCCTAAGAGATTTTTTCTTGTAGGTGTTGGTGGGTGTTTGACAAAACTTTGCTGGCTCTTTCACCCATCCTTTAGCAACCTCCTTTGTGCTTAAGTAACTGGTAGCTACATAGAAGTACAAATGCATAAGCAATTATGGATCCGACAAATGGTACATGAGATGGTAATATGGTTCTAGAAAAGAGGAAATCCCTCATCTATTGGCACTATTAAGAGTCATAGTCTTGATATCTATATGAGATATTATCCAGTTGACAATGTCTGCACATGGGAAAGTCAAGTACCTACATGAAATCTTGTGTAACCCTGACCTTTGGATATTAATATACACCTACTGATCTTCAAGATATTCCTTGAATCTTCTTGCTGAGAATGCCTCATTTAATTTTTTCCATATGATGTATGACTTCTTTTCTAAGAATAGTTCAGTATATATGAAAACTGGAAAGTTCATTAGAGTACTCTCAACTTCCTCCCCGATGTTGCTTTATGTAGTGTCCTTCGAAGCAGTTATCTTTGGTGCCATGATGACAATAACTAATCAAGAGAAGTGCTCAATAACTGCAATACCTGTAGGAGGAAAATACGCTCATGGAAAACATGCATTAGCTTCAGAAAAATGACTCACAAGGCAAGATCAAGATAGCAGGCAAAGCCCAGTAGCAAGAAAGGATTTGTATTTTTTGTAGCTCATATTTCTAGATACAAAGGAAGGATGTTGAGGACGCTAAAGTCTTGAAGAGGTATCTCGTTTTGCAACAATTTTAGGTGTATTTCCAGAAAGGATTTTATAGTTACCTCCTCATAGGGAAGTGGAATTTTCTATTGAGCTAATGGTTGGAGGAGCACCAACATCAATGGTACCATATAGGATGATCACTTTAGAGTTGGTGGAATTGAAGATGCAGCTTAAGGAAATGCTCGACAAGGGACACACTAGGCCAAGTGTATCACCTTGGGGTGCACGTGTTGTTTGTGAAGAAGAAGAAGAATTCTAATCTCAGGTTGTGTATTCATTATAGGCAGTTGAACAAGGTCACTATCAAGTAAAAGTATCTCTTTCCATGGATTGATGATTTTTTTGATCATTGAAGGAAGATGTAGCATTCTCGAAGATTGACTTGAAATCAAGATATCATCAGGTACACAACAAATAAGAGGACATCTAAAAAAACACATGTTGTACCAATTATGGACATTATGAGTTTGGAGTAGTTCCTTTTGGTCTTACTAATACTCCATCTACTTTCATGTGTTTGATGAATAGTGTGGTGTGTCCTTATCTAGACAAGTTTTTGATAGTATTCATTGATGACATATTGATGTATTATAAGAATGAGGATGAGCATGCAGAGCACCTAGCAGCAATATTAATATTGTTGAGAGAGAATTAGTTGTATGCCAAGCTTACTAAGTGTAGTTTCTTTTAAATAGAAGTTCATTACTTGGGACATGTTGTTTCCAAGGAAGATACCGTAGTGGACCTGGAAAATATTAGAGCTATCATGGATTGGGAAACTCCTAGAAATGTGGATGAGGTTAGATCATTAATAGGATTAGCAGGTTACTACAAGTGGTTCATCAGGAAATTATCACAGAATGCCTATCCTATTACATCCTTGCAGAGGAAAGGAATAAGTTTGAATGGACTGAGGAGTGTGTTGGAAATAATACTGAGAGGGGGGGTGAATCAGTATTATCAAGTTCTTTTAATAAATATTCCTTATTTATACTTTGAATTATTTTTGCATGTCAGTACCATAAAATAATGAGCATGAATAAGAAAAATAGATAGACACACCAAAGAACACCAGATATAAGGTGGAAACCCAATGTGGGTGAAAACCACCTGCTGCAATATGTCTCTATCTTCTTTCAAATTAGAAACTCCTTTGACAATGATTTTGTACTGGTGCAGTCCTTTACCAGTACGCAGGCTGCAACCTGCAGAGAGATACAACTCTCTCTCGTTTTCCAATCTCTTCTGGAAGAGAGCTACAACCCCCTACCTCTTTTCTTTCAAGGACCACTTTTCATAAATTTTCAAACTGGATCCAAGAATATCAAATAATCATCAAGTACATGCAAAATACCCAAACTCCTTATACAATCAACCAAGAGTCACCCAACTTCTCAGAATGTTGTAAATAGAAAGACAGTACCAGAAATATAAACAAATGTTTTTAAGACAGATCCGCAATTTTTCTTTATCTGGGCTGCGGGGCTTCGCACTTCACCTTCTGTGCCTCTGCGTATCCCCGCAGAGAGCCTTGAACTGCACTGCGTATGCACGCACTGTACCTTTAAATGTGCCGCGTACCAATACTGTGCCCCCGCACCCACTGCTTCTATCGCGCCGCGTACTTTCACTGTGCCTCCGCAGTCACTGCTTCTATCGCGCCGCGTACTTTCACTGTGCCTCCGCACCTGGACCTCTATCGCGCTGCGTACCTATGCACCTGCGGCTTCTGTAGCGCCACGTACTTTCACTGTGCCTCTGCACCTGAACCTCTATCGCGATGCGTACCCACGCACTGTGCCTTCTTCTGCTGTGCGTACCCACGCACTTGCACAGTTAATTACCTGCGAACCTCTGATTAGGGCCAAATTGGCAGTCCACCAGTGTGCCACAGATAGTCAGATGCCCAGATCTGATCATGCGCCCGAGAGATCACACTTCATAGATTCACTTTCAACTTCACTTTTATATAGATCAAGCTTTTAAACCGATAACCCAATATTTCAGATCTTAAGATATTCAATTTGCAAAAGATGCTTTGGCCAAGTGATCTCCTTCTCTATTTATAGTCAAGCCCTTATCCACACCATGGGACAAAACCATCAATAACCAATACAAGGGATCCAAACCGGGGCTAAATTAGATCCTATACCACGGGCCAAAACCATAGAATCAAGAACGGCGGGCTAAATACCACGGGCCAAACATAAGAAACCCCACTTGAGCGTGCTTCTCTGCCTTGAAGTGAGTGAACTGGGGGTCCGCACCTCATGAACGGGTAACCTGTGGGTATGTACGCACTTTATCTATGATATTCCTGCGGGTCCGCAGCTTTTGTATGGTGTACCTGCGTACCTCTTATTTTCCAACATATTTTGAGAGCTTGAACAGAGCATTGCCACATAAGAGAGTTGCCATCAAGTACAACACCTGTAACATAGAGCCATACCAGAATCATAATGCCAACAATCTCCCCCTTTGTACTTGATGGCAACTTCAAGATCTTCAACGTCATTCTCCCCCTTTGACATCAAGGGAAAGGGATTATGCTCCCCCTAAGAACATTCTCCCCTTGACTATAAACCAGATCTGCAAAGAAGAACCATAATCCACCAAACACCATAAATGACCATGAAAGAGATAGAGACATATTGCAGCAATATTCAGACCAGCATCCATGATCTCCTTCTGTACTTCCTCCATAATGCCAACAATGCATTATATGCTCCCCCTGAACCTGTGCCATTCGATCTTCGATCAATCCGCAACCCAGCACATGTACGCATATACCCCAGATGAGCCTTGCGTACAACCAATCATCAGAAGAGATTCAACAACAAGATGATGCATCAACAACCCCCAGCTTTTGCCTGAGGTATTCAAAGGTCTCCCTGGGCAATGGTTTGGTGAGTATATCAGCAACTTGTTCCTTAGAAGGAACATACTCCAACTTGACCTTTTGTTCAAGTACTTGTTCCCGGAGAAAATGATACTTGATCGGTATGTGCTTGGTCTTTGAATGCATGACTGGGTTCTTTGAAATGCTGATTGCACTTGTATTATCACATAAGATGGAGATGGGTGGTATACAAGTGATTTGAAAATCCTGCAAGGTCTGCATCATCCAAAGGAGTTGAGTGCAGCAAGATGCAGTAGCAACATATTCCGCTTCAGCTGTAGACAAGGCAATCGAACTCTGTTTCTTGCTGAACCAAGATACTAATCTGGAACCCATAAAGAATGCACCACCACTTGTGCTCTTCCTGTCATCCACGCTTCCGGCCCAATCTGCATCTGTATAAGCATGAAGTGTGAGATCTGTATCTCTAGGATACCATAAGCCATAGTTTTGAGTTCCTTGAAGATATTTGAAGATTCTCTTTACTGCCTGAAGATGAGTTTCCTTTGGATTTGCCTGAAATCTTCCAACTATTCCTACTGCACGGATTATGTCTGGTCGGGTACCTGTCAAATAAAGTAGACTTCCAATCATAGATCTGTAGGTTGGTTGATGCACTGCTGCTAATTCATCATTTGCACTGAGGCTACATCCTGTGACAATGGGTGTACATAATGGTTTTGTATCTTCCATGCCATATTTCTTCAAAATCTGCTTGAGATACATGGTTTGAGACAAAAAGATCCCTCCTTCTTTTTGTTGGATTTGCAAACCAAGAAAATATGTCAATTCTCCCAGCAAGGACATTTCGAATTCTTTCTGCATTACCAAGGCAAAGCTTTGACTCATAGCTTCTTCATTGCTGCCAAAGATAATGTCATCTACATACACAACAAGTATTAGCAATTTGTTGTTTTCAACTTTTATATAAAGATTGCTATCTGCTGATCCTTTTGAAAAACCTTGTTGATGAAGATATTTGTCCAAACGATAGTACCAAGCCCTTGGAGCTTGTTTGAGACCATAGAGAGCCTTTTTCAATCTGCATACAAGATTTGGATCATTTCCAAGAATGAAACCATCTGGCTGCTCAATGTATACTTCTTCTTCCAAGTCTCCATTCAGAAAGGCTGATTTCACGTCCATTTGAAATACTTTGAAGTTTTGAAAGCTTGAGAGAGCAAGGAACATTCGGATGGCCTCAAGTCTTGCAACAGGATCAAAAGTTTCTTCAAAATCTATTCCTTCTTGCTGCGCATACCCTTTACAAACAAGTCTGGCCTTGTTTCTAATTACTTCTCCATTTTCATTCAATTTATTTTTGAAGACCCATTTTGTCCCTATAACATTCTTATCCTTTGGTCTAGGAACCAACTCCCAAGTGTTGTTCTTTTCGATCTGCTCAAGTTCTTCATCCATTGCTTTGACCCAACATTCATCTTTGCATGCCTCTTTCACATTTTGTGGTTCAGTGGAAGAGAGTAATGCCAAATAGCTTGAAGCTTCTGCAATTTTTCTTCTTGTTTGTACACCTGCTTCTTTCTGCCCCAAAATCTGAGATTCTGGATGATTCTTCTGAACATATCTGGATGGAGTTTTCTCTTCTATCCTTATCTACTCCTCTGGTTCTTCTTGAGGTTCTTCTTCTTCATCATTCTGTCTTTGAGGGTAGTCTTCATCTTCTTCGATATCTTCATGATTTACTTGCCTAGGAATGTATCCCTTCTCATCAACCACTACATCAATGCTGTCAACAATTCTTCCAAGTCTTTTATTGTAGCACTTGTATGCTTTGCTGTGTGGAGAATAACCAAGAAGAATGCCTTCATCTGCTCTAGGTTCAAGTTTGCCAAGTTGCTCATCAGTATTCTTAATATAGCATTTGCTCCCAAAGATTTTGAAGTGCTTTACCAAAGGAGTCTCATCATACCAGAGCTCATGAGGGGTTTGAGTGCTGTTCACCCGGACATTTGTTTTGTTGAGAATAACAACCGCAGCATATGCAGCTTCACCCCAGAAATTTGTGTGAGTTCCAGACTCATCAAGCATAGCACGAGCCATTTGTTGGACTGTTCTGTTCATTCTTTCCACCACTCCATTTTGCTGAGGGGTTCTAGCTGTAGAGAATTCTCTTCTTATCCCATGTTCTTCACAGAAATCGAAAAATTCATTTGAGGTAAACTCCCCACCTCTGTCGGATCTGAGGCACTTAGTTTTGTATCCTGATTCATTTTCAACCAAGGCTTTAAAGGATTTGAATTTTTCGAATGCTTCATCTTTGTGCTTCATAAGTCCTAACCAGACAAACCTGGAGAAATCGTCAATGAATAATATCAAGTATTCTTCTCCTCGAGGTGTCCTTTTCCTGAATGGACCACATACATCTGTATGTACTAGCTCAAGAGGCATGCTAGCTGATCCTTCCTTCTCCGGAAAGTTAGTTCTGGTTTGCTTTCTAAACTGACATGATTTGCATATGGTGTTGTCTGGAATTTTGATATCTGGAAGACCACGAACTGCCTGATATTTGCATGCTTTCCTTATTTGTGAAAAGCTTAGATGCCCCAACCTCCGGTGCCATAACCAGTGTTCATCATCCTTGCTTAGATAGCATTGTTGTTGTCCTTCTTCAAATATGTATAGATTATTTGGAGTTCTTTCACCTTTGATCACTGTTTTACCTGTATCAAGATCACGAACAAGACATCCATTTGATCTAAATATCACCTCGGTTCCTTGATCACACATCTGGCTGACACTCAGAAGATTATGCTTCAATCCATCAACATACAAAACATTTCCAGCTTTGACTTTTTCTTTTAACTGAGCAGTGCCTTTTCCTTTTATAGCTGCAGGAGTATCATTTCCAAAAGAAACTTTCTTTCCCTTTTCTAAAGCAAAATATGATTCAAGTTTTTCTTTATCACCTGTCATATGCTTCGAACATCCACTGTCAATGTACCATAGATTTTCCTGTCCCTCTGCATAAAATGCTATCCTACATCTTTCTGTTTGTGGTTCCTTTATTCTCCATGTTTTGGTGCTTGAGGCTTGTTTCTTTGTCTGCTGAAACCTGCTCCTGCATTCAGAATCTTCATCACCAAAGTTATTGCAAATAGAACATTCAACTTCATTTTCAAGAGCCGAAAAGTTGTTATAGGTCCTTTTTGTAATCCCGGTCATACTTCTTTGTTTCTGAGCTTCTCTAGTCATGATTGTTTTATATGCAACACATTGAGCTGCTTTATGACCAAAGTTATGGCAAGAGAAACATTGTCCATTGAAGAAACTTCTGCGGTTATCAAATCTACCAGCCAAATGATTGTAATTTCTATTGTCATCCATTCTTGAACCAAATTGAGAAGATTTTACCTGTGGCTGGTTGTAGCTTTTGTTCACCCTTAAGACAGATTGCCCCTGATAGTCTTTGTTTGCAATTCGTCCCTGCTTTACCTGGTGATCTCCATTGTGCTTTTGCTCATTCCTTCTTGCTGCATCAAGATAACTTTTTGAGGTGGATGCTTGAGAAGTTTCTCCATTATAGCCCAGACCTGTCTTGTTTAGAGGAGAACGCTGTACATTGATGATCTCATCCAAAGTTTCAGATCCTTTGACAAACTTAAGATTAATAGCCTTTGTTTTCTCAATCTCTTTTCTAAGACCAACAATTTCACCTTCTAACTTTTCAAGATATTTTTCTTTTTCATCAATTTGAAGTTGTAGGGTATCAATGATCCTATTCTTTTCTTCTATACATGTCTTGAGTCTAGAAATTTCTTCATAAAAGCTATCCACATCTATAGCATCCATGTAATCATCATCTTCAAATGCCATTAAAAGATTATAGTCATTACCTCGTTCATCTTCATCACTATTTGATAGACCATCACTATCTTCATGAGTGTAGTAGCTTTTCTTATTTGCATTTTGTTTCTTGTTCCATCTAGCAGGTTCCTTTCCTTTGTCAATCTTATCCTTATGAGGACATTTCGCAGCATAATGACCTACTCTTCCACAAGAAAAACATTTAAAAGGTAACTTACCTCTGAACCTTCCAGTACCCCGTTGAAGATTTCTGACAAAATTTGATTCTTCTTCTTCTTCTAGCACGTGACTTGCTTCATAGTAGTCTCCTTTGCCTGAAGCCTTGAAGGCAGCTTCTCTTCTATCTGATGGACCTCCCTTTCTCATCTCATAAGCAGTTAGAATTCCGTGTAGCTGAGACATAGTAAGAGTTCGTAGATTTTCATTTCTTCTATTGCAGACACTTTAGATTCAAACATGGGGGACAATGATCTTAGAACCTTTTCAACCACAATAGCCTCTTTTATTTCTTCACCCAAGTTTTTCATGCAATTAACAATTTTGTCTACACAAAGGAAATAGTTAACCACACTTTCATCATTATACATTCTGAGATTCACATACTGAATCCTGAGGGTTTGAAGTTTAGCACGCTTTACCTGTTCATCTCCTTCGTAGCTCAAAACAATCTTGTCCCATATTTCTTTTGCGGATTTATATTGCATAACCTTCACGAATTCTATTTGAGATAAGCATCCCAGCAAACTATTGACTGCTTTAGCATTTGTTTTGTATTTCTTCTTTTCGGCCGGATCTGTAGGAGTAGCTGAAGGAAAAGTGTAGCCTGTATCTATGATATCCCAAACTTCTGTACCAAGAGATTGAAGATAGGCAGTAACTCTTACCTTCCAATAATTGAAGTTTGTCCCATCAAAAATTGGTGGCCTGATTGATGCTTCCCTCTCGTAGTTGCTCATGATGAGTGATCTTCCTTCAAGCGATCAAGCTTCTCTGAAGGACCTGCTCTGATACCAATTGTTGGAAATAATACTAAGAGGGGGGGTGAATCAGTATTATCAAGTTCTTTTAATAAATCTTCCTTATTTATACTTTGAATTAATTTTGCATGTCAGTACCATAAAATAATGAGCATGAACAAGAAAAACAGATAGACACACCAAAGAACACCAAATATAAGGTGGAAACCCAATGTGGGTGAAAACCACCTGCTGCAATATGTCTCTATCTTCTTTCAAATTAGAAACTCCTTTTACAATGATTTTGTACTGGTGCAGTCCTTTACCAGTACGCAGGCTGCAACCTGCAGAGAGCTACAACTCTCTCTTGTTTTCCAATCTCTTCTGGAAGGGAGCTACAACCCCCTACTTCTTTTCTTTCAAGGACCACTTTTCATAAATTTTCAAACTGGATCCAAGAATATCAAATAATCATCAAGTACATGCAAAATACCCAAACTCCTTATACAATTAACCAAGAGTCACCCAACTTCTCAGAATGTTGTAAACAGAAAGACGGTACGAGAAATATAAACCCAGAACTCTGCAGCAATAGATAAAAGATAATCAACAAATGTTTTTAAGACTGATCCGCAGTTTTTCTTTATCTAGGCTGTGGGGCTTTGCACTTCACCTTCTGTGCCTCTGCGTATCCCCGCAGAGAGCCTTGAACTGCACTGCGTATGCACGCACTGTACCTTTAAATGTGCCGCGTACCAATACTATGCTCCCGCACCCACTGCTTCTATCGCGCTGCGTACTTTCACTGTGCCGCGTACCATATATGTAAAATCACAACTCCAATGTCTTAGTTTGGATGGGTTCTAATGATTAAAATAAAAGGACTATGATAACAGGGTATCCACAATTTTTATTATACTAGTCTAAACCTATCTAACTCCAGATTTATCATGTGCCGAGAGGGATCAAATCTCTCAAGGTGCAAACTTTCTTTTTAGAGTGTAGAATTTGTGGAAAGGTTTTCACCTTGAGGGTTTCAATCCCTCTTGGTGCATGATATATCTAGAGTTGGATGGATCTAGGCTGGTTCAAGCTAGGAGAATTAATGTCATATCTTTATATTATCATTATTATGTATAGTTTTGAGATAAATGTCATACTTTGAAATTTACACTATTTTTTCTTTGCTTGACATGACCATATAATTCTATTCTTTAATTTAATATCTTTTGGTGGCCTTGAATAGTTTGTACATCTGTGTTTCCATGTTTTGAGTGGTTTTTGCGTGTCTTTGTTTGGATTCTCTGAGTGGTTTGTTTGTTTATGTATTTTGATTTGGATGGTAATATTTCTGAATGTTATAGTTTTTGTGTTATATTTCTATATGTGTATGTAATTGTCTATTAGTAATTAGTTGGTCATTGAAGAAGGAAGACAATATTGTCAATAACTTGCAGGAGGATTGATATTGCACATCTATTTCATTTAATTTTATGTATCATGGTTTTTGACAACTAATTAATTCTTAATAGTGTCCCTTCAGGTATTACTAAAGATATCTTGAAGAGTAGTTTTATTTTTATTTGTTGAGCTACCCCAATTGTGAGATAATTAGTTGATAGATATTGTTAATAACTTTAATTATGAAAAATGATGAAATACAAATTTTGAAAGAAAAGTGACAATCTAATAGTGTTGAATGGAAAAAAATGTGAATAAAAAGAATATAGCCAATTATAAATAGTCTTCATTGTGATCAATCTACACTATTTTTGTCTACTATTTTTATTGTCACCCTTGCTAGTTTTACCATATTTTCATATCAATTATATGAAAATTGCAGTTGAAATCATAAACCATTCAAATATTTAGCTTGAGGTATTGTAATAAACATCTTACCTTCTCTCGCTTGCTCTCCAATATTAATAGGTTTCTTTACTATAACACAAAAATCAATCCCTGTTGTCAATAATTTTCTGTGTTTATACTTAAAATCAATCACACTCTTAATCCAATCACTTTAAAATTAGTGTACCATCATATATCCAATTACATCAAATCAGAAATCAACATGTACACTAAATCAATGCATCTAGTGCAAGTAATAAAAAGATTAGAAATCACATTTACACTTAAATCAATGCATCTAGTGCAAGAAATCAAATATCGTTAGAAATCAACATCTACAATGAAATTATTTCATCTAGTGCAAGTATCAAATAGGATTAGTAGTCACCATCTACAATAAAATAAATGCATCTAGTGCAAGAAATCAAATGTGATTATAAATCACCATCTACACTGAAATCAATGCATCTAGTGCAAGCAATAAAATAGAATTAGAAAAAATATACATTGAAATGAATGCATCTAATGCAAGAAATCAAATAGGAATAGAAATCAACATCTACACTGAAACCAATGCATCTAGTGTAAGAATTCAAATATCATTAAAAATCAATATCTACACTAAAATCAATGCATCTAGTGTAATAAATATTCTTCTCTTTCTTCCCCCTCCATCTCTCCTTCTTTTTCTCTCTATCTCACCCCCAAACATACACACACACACACACTCTCCACATTAGAGTGAATTTTAGCCTAAAAGTGCCAATGGAATTTTCACGTAATTTCTATGCCACAATATGTAAACCAATCAAAATACTTTAAATTTAAAAAGAGGTACATGTAAACATTTTGGAGGGAAAATAATATATACTACTCTTTTCACTTGTATGTTTGGCTTATCTCCTTATACTTTTACTCAAATTTCAAGTGTAGACAATTGTTGGATGGGGAATTAAATTCCACATCCAACTAATGCCAATCAAGCATACTTTTGAGAAGACCCACATTTGCAAAAAATGAAGATACATTAAAAAGCGTGTTGAACACATTTTTTAATGTATCTTCATTTTTTGTCAATGTGGATTTTTTCAAAAGTATGCATGATGGACACTTGTTGGATGTAGAATTTAATTCCCCATCCAACGAGTGTCTACACTTGAAATTTGAGTAAACATATAAGAAGATAAGCCAAAAATACAATTAAAAAAAGTAGTTTTCTCCTTTTCTCTTCAAAATTCATAAATCTTATTTTATTATTTTAACTATTATTTTTTTATTTTTCCTTAGGAGGCCTCTTCTCTCACTCTCTTCCCTCAATCTCTCCCCTTCCAACTCCATATCTTTATCCATCCCTTCTCCTCCTCCCTCTCCCTTCCCCTCTCCTCCTCCCTCTCATCCTTCCTCTCTATCCATTTCTTTAACCATCTCTCTCTCTCTCTCTCTCTCTCTCTCTCTCTCTCTACCCTCCAACCATCACTTTCTCCCTCCCTCAATCCTCCTCTCTCCTCATCCATGTTTGTGTATCCCTGTCTCTTTCTTATCCTTCTCTCCCTCTCTCACTCCTCTCCTTCTCTCTCTCTCTTCATTCCTCCTCTCCCCTCTAATTTTTGTTTATCTCCTTCAGTGCAAGCAATCAAATAGGACCAGATATCACCATTTACGGTGAAATCAATGCATCTAGTGAAATAAATATTCTTCCCTCTCTCTCCCGTCCATCTATATCTATATCTCCCTCCATCTATACTTCTTTTTATATCTATCTCACTACCCCCCCCCCCCCCCCCCCAAACACACATGGTCTCTCTCTCTCTCCATGTTTATCTATCTCTCCCTCTATCTCTCTCTTCTTCCCTTTCTCCTCCTTCCATCTATATCTCTATCTCCCTTTGTCTCTCTTTTGTATTTCTATATCACCCCCAAAAAATACACACTCTTTCTCCATGTTTATCTATATTTCCCTCCCTCTTTCTTTCCCTCACTCTTTCTCTTCTCTTATCTCCTCTCCCCTCCTATCTCTCTTCCCTTCTTCTCTCCTCCCTCCCTCTCTCTCCATATCCCTTATCAATCCCTCTCACTCTATCCACCTTTGTCTCTATGTGTATTTATTTTTACCTTCCACTCTCTCTCCCTTCCTCTCTCCTTCTCTCTCTCACGTGTTGGCTCTCTTCCTTCCTCTCTCTCCCTTTCTCTCCAACCTCCCTCTATCACTCCCATCAACTCTCTCTCTCTCTCTCTCTCTCTCTCTACAACTCTATCACTATATCCCTCATTCTCTTCTTCTCTGTCCTACTCTCCCCCACTTCTATCCATCTCTCCTTGTTTGTCTCTCTATCTCTCCCCCAAGCATAAACATTCCCTCTCCATCTCTTCCTTGTCATTCCCTCTCTCTCCACTTTTCTCTCTCTATGCCTTTCTTCTTCCATCCCTTTCTCTCCTTCCAACTCCATCTCTATCCTCCCTCTCTCTTCCTTTCTCTCACTCCCTCTATCTCTCCACCTCTATCATTCTATGTCTTTGTTCTTCCCTCTCCCTATATCTAGAGTTAATATATATCATTATAATATATAAAATATATATATTATATTAAATCTAATGTTATATTAATTAAAAGTTATTAAATTGAATAATATTAATATTAATATCATATTTAATAATAATATTAATATGAATATTAACCTTTCAATATTAATATAGGATTTAATGGTGTTTTTAAATGGCATGATAACAAAAATTACAATAAAACTACATTAACTGAATATTTTGGAATTTACAACTTTAACATGGAAATATTTATATGTATAGAGATTTTAATATATGGATAGTATATACCTTTCTTTTTAAAGATTCATTTTACAAATAATCAATTAAAAAAAATATCAAAAGATTTTAGAGCAAGATTTTGGATTCTGTGTTGAATTAACCTTTTTACTTTGATTTAAGAAATGGTAGTGGCTTTAGTAAAGATGTTTAAAATTTTACCTAATTTGAAAATTTAATGTGCTAAAAGGTTTTGGTTGAAGGTAAATTTATGATCCATTCAAATTCAAAGTATATGATAAAAGAACTATTAAACGTGTGAGATAATTGTATTGTAATTTTTTTTATCTAAATAAATGAGATAATTGTATTGTAGTTTTTTTAATCTCTATGGTTATTTTTAATTTTGTTTGGGCCAACATTAATTTTTTCTATTTTCATTATTATTATTTATTGGAGAGACAAACATAAACATTATTTAGATTTCTAATTTTTTATTTTTATGTTGACCAACATTAGCTAGAATTTAACTTTGAACACACACATACATACACATCTTGTCATCCTAGGCTATAGAATGAGCCTCTCGATGCAATACAAAATATTTTATAAAAAATTCAATTGTTTATTTATAAGAGTGATTTTATTTTTTATATTTCAATTTTTTAAATTGAAATTACATAATAAAAATTTTAATTAGACTATAGTTTTTTTATTTAAAATAAAATTTTTAATATTTAAGTAAATTCAACTTTAAAAAAATGTATGCGTATCATTTAGATTATGCACTTAAATTTATGATACTATCAAATTATTGCAAAATTTAAATCATTATAAAATTTCGAATAAAATTGCAGAGAGAATATTCAAAAGGACAAATAAGCACATGGTTTAAACTACGACAAGGGATTATGGTATGGGCTCTATATTTACAAGCTTCGATGAACAACACGGTCACTGGAGATAAAAGCAGTGTTAAGTATTATGGAAAAGTTAATAATTCACTCATACATGTAAATAGAGATAAAAGAAATATTAAACATTACGTAATACTTGAATGGTTCACTTGTGCCTTTCAGAGATAAAGGAAATATTAAACATTATTTAATAATTGAATGGCTCACTTGTGTTTTTCATTAAATTCATCGAATAACATTTTTATCTAATAGACAAGATGGAACCACAATGAAACAATAATTAGTTGTGTAACGAACCCGAGGGTCCACCTAACATATATATAAACTTCAATAATAAATTAAGTTATCTTATCCCTTGCCTTTGGTTTTGCCTTTGGTTTCTCACCCACTTTACCCATATATGGATTACTCACATGTAATCGATGTCTTAATAACATATATATAAACTTCAATAATAAATTAAGTTATTTTATCCTTTGCCTTTGGTTTCTCACCGACTTTACCATGAAATAAACATGAGTTATGTATAGGCATGGTAGGGCTCGGTGTGACTTGATGAATCTTATTTGGCTTCAAGTGGGAGAATGTTAAGTGTGAAACCAAATTCACGCAGGATTCTAGATCCTTCTAGATCAAATCTTTCTAGATCTCCAGGATTCTAGATCTTTCTACACTGCCATTAGTTTCTAGATCATTCCAGATCTCCATCTGAATCACATACAAGATTCTAGATCCTTCTTCTGCCTCTGTAAATTGTAATTTCTCTGGCCAAGGAAAGCAAGCCAAGGCCCAAGCCTATTATGTAATGCAAAGTGATTTCTGTTCTCCAGGGATTGTTTTATCTATTCCGCTGTTTCTGATTGAGTAATCTTGTTGTTTCTTTATTTGTTGTCTCTGTAAATTATTCTGCTATTGCCATCTAAGTCTCTGAATATAAATATGTTGTGTGTTATGTATGAATTTGAACTAACTTACACCCTACCACCTATACCATAATAGCAAATGCAGGATATTTAGTCAATTACTACCATGATAATCCACCATCCAGGGTATCGCAGGATATCAAAAGAAAAGGGTGTGATGATCTTTTTGGAAGAAGCTCATATATATTTCATTTCATTTATATCATGGTTGCTTCAATAGAATATATGGTATGTTATTAATGAAACTGTCCCAACCACCAAAGATAACCTTTGCTTATCGTAGGATATCTAATCAAACACCTACCATGATAATCCAAATATTCAAGATATAGATTTCATGAATAGCCATTGGTATATTCTAGAAATCTAAAATTGAAAATTTCTAATATATTTCTAAA